>JACEFZ010003385.1:470000-537500 GCA_014155875.1 Cepaea nemoralis | reverse complement strand
TATTGTATTCCACATACATCTGTCTTTCTCTGCCTCTTGTACCTATTGTATTCCACATACATCTGTCTGTCTCTGCCTCCTGTACCTATTGTATTCCACATACATCTGTCTTTCTCTGCCTCCTGTACCTATTGTATTCCACATACATCTGTCTTTCTCTGCCTCCTGTACCTATTGTATTCCACATACATCTGTCTGTCTCTGCCTCTTGTACCTATTGTATTCCACATACATCTGTCTGTCTCTGCCTCCTGTACCTATTGTATTCCACATACATCTGTCTTTCTCTGCCTCTTGTACCTATTGTATTCCACATACATCTGTCTGTCTCTGCCTCTTGTACCTATTGTATTCCACATACATCTGTCTTTCTCTGCCTCCTGTACCTATTGTATTCCACATACATCTGTCTTTCTCTGCCTCCTTGTACCTATTGTATTCCACATACATCTGTCTTTCTCTGCCTCTTGTACCTATTGTATTCCACATACATCTGTCTTTCTCTGCCTCTTGTACCTATTGTATTCCACATACATCTGTCTTTCTCTGCCTCTTGTACCTATTGTATTCCACATACATCTGTCTTTCTCTGCCTCTTGTACCTATTGTATTCCACATACATCTGTCTTTCTCTGCCTCCTTGTACCTATTGTATTCCACATACATCTGTCTGTCTCTGCCTCTTGTACCTATTGTATTCCACATACATCTGTCTTTCTCTGCCTCTTGTACCTATTGTATTCCACATACATCTGTCTTTCTCTGCCTCCTGTACCTATTGTATTCCACATACATCTGTCTTTCTCTGCCTCCTGTACCTATTGTATTCCACATACATCTGTCTTTCTCTGCCTCCTGTACCTATTGTATTCCACATACATCTGTCTTTCTCTGCCTCCTGTACCTATTGTATTCCACATACATCTGTCTTTCTCTGCCTCTTGTACCTATTGTATTCCACATACATCTGTCTTTCTCTGCCTCCTGTACCTATTGTATTCCACATACATCTGTCTGTCTCTGCCTCCTGTACCTATTGTATTCCACATACATCTGTCTTTCTCTGCCTCTTGTACCTATTGTATTCCACATACATCTGTCTTTCTCTGCCTCTTGTACCTATTGTATTCCACATACATCTGTCTTTCTCTGCCTCCTGTACCTATTGTATTCCACATACATCTGTCTTTCTCTGCCTCTTGTACCTATTGTATTCCACATACATCTGTCTTTCTCTGCCTCTTGTACCTATTGTATTCCACATACATCTGTCTTTCTCTGCCTCTTGTACCTATTGTATTCCACATACATCTGTCTTCCTATACCTCTTGTATCTAGTGGTTTCCTTATACATCTGTCTTCCTCTGCCTCATGTATCTAGTGGTTTCCTTATACATCTGTCTTCCTCTGCCTCATGTATCTAGTGGTTTCCTTATACATCTGTCTTCCTCTGCCTCATGTATCTAGTGGTTTCCTTATACATCTGTCTTCCTCTGCCTCTTGTATCTAGTGGTTTCCTTATACATCTGTCTTCCTATACCTCATGTATCTAGTGGTTTCCTTATACATCTGTCTTCCTCTGCCTCATGTACCTAGTGGTTTCCTTGTGCATCTGTCTGTCTTCCTCTGCCTCTTGTACCTATTGTATTCCACATACATCTGACCGTCTTCCTCTGCCTCGTGAAGCAAGGATATGTCCTGGCACCAACATTGTTCAGCCTCATGTTTTCAGCTATGTTGATGAATGAATTCGAGAACAATGACATTGGAATAGACATATTGTTGATAGTCTGTTGACTAGTGTTTTTTCTAGTGTGTCTTGTATACAGTGTGTTGTCTAGTGTCTTGTCTATAGTGTCTTGTCTAATAAATCTTGTCTATAATGTCTTGTCCAGTATGTCTAATGAGAAGACAGCATGACTTAAATATGACCTCACAGGTCTGTCTATGTCCAGACTGGTTTACACAAACTCTCTCAACCACAGTCAGGTCCAGTCTGTTCGTTCTTGCCTCGGTCTGTGGTCACGTGGTGTTTGACCAACGTGTCGTCCGTGCTGAGTCGGATGTCTCGGTATTTTGGTATCGTCCTGTCCTTCACCCGTCTATTGATGGCTGATGTCTCAGGTCGTCTAGTCCAAGGTTGGACTGTCATTCAAGGACATGTCCAGTCTCTAACCCCATGTCCTGTCTCTCAATGGATATACAGTCCTGTCCTACTCTACTTATGCTCTACCTATGTCCTGTCCTTGTCCTGTGTCCTCTCTTACACTCACTAGGACTCTGACAATGGATCAGTGCGTCTCACTAATGCCTAATCCACAGCAGCGGTTATATCTGTTGCAAGATTATTACATCCCCATTTCCCAGTTACATAAAGTTATGCTATTCCTTACATTAATATTTCACCAAATTTTTACTGTAAACATTCCACTTTCGAATACTCCATGTCAATTACTCAACATTCTCTACGCACAACATTATCAATTTGGTATCCTCAAATCGTCTTATTACATAAAAACTGCCATTGTTTTGCCATTATCGTACACGCTTCGCAAAACGACCATGGCGGCAACCGGAAGTCGGAAGTTGCGCTAATGGTTATTGATTGGCCAGTCATTTTGTGATTTCTTTTTCTCCCCCAGCACTGAAGAGCTGACAAAATCGCTGAATGAAAACTGGAAGCGAGGCTGGCAGATTCCGTGCCATCATTCATGAATTTAATCTGACAAGTTGTTTTGAAATTTTCCATTCACGATTATCTTCACGTGTCTTACATTTATGTATGGAAGACCGTTTGTCTATCTCCGTATTTTGTGTACATGAATGTCAGTGTGTATGATTGTTTTTTAGTGTTTGATGACGTCAATTTTGTCACTGTGTAAATTAGCGGGTTGTAAATAACGTTATTAATCAGGAATGGGATAACAAAAACATCCCGCCCGCAAGAGCATCTGGAAAATACTGAGTTGGTAAAAAAAAAAACATAAATAAACTAGAGAATGTTTTAATGTGCATTCCAGGATCAATATTTACCAACATGAAATTCTAGAAATGAAGGCAGAGAGTGGAGCGATCGAGTCTGTCTGTATTGCACCCGGTTCTGTCAGAGTGTAGCACCCGAATCTGTCAGAGTGTAGCACTAGAGTGGGGTGTATCCGCCCCTATGATCCCGGCTCAGGGTTTATACATCAGGTGGGACATCCTGGGCAGACACAGTCTGTGGGACATCCTGGGCAGATATTAGTCTGTGGGACATCCTGGGCAGACACTAGTCTGTGGGACATCCTGGACAGATATTAGTCTGTGGGACATCCTGGACAGACACTTGTCTGTGGGACATCCTGGACAGACACAGTCTGTGGGACATCCTGGACAGACACTAGTCTGTGGGACATCCTGGACAGACACTAGTCTGTGGGACATCCTGGGCAGATATTAGTCTGTGGGACATCCTGGACAGACACTAGTCTGTGGGACATCCTGGACAGACACAGTCTGTGGGACATCCTGGACAGACACTAGTCTGTGGGACATCCTGGGCAGATATTAGTCTGTGGGACATCCTGGACAGACACTAGTCTGTGGGACATCCTGGACAGACACAGTCTGTGGGACATCCTGGACAGACACTAGTCTGTGGGACATCGTGGGCAGATATGAGTCTGTTGGACATCCTGGACAGACACTAGTCTGTGGGACATCCTGTACAGACACAGTCTGTGGGACATCCTGGACAGACACTAGTCTGTGGGACATCCTGGGCAGACACTAGTCTGTGGAACATCCTGGGCAGACACTATATCTTGTGCGCTCTTTCCAATGCCGTTTATAAACTGATCTTAATTTCTCTTCTATAACATTAAAACAGTTAGACATGTGTGATGACTCCGAAGACAAAGTGAAAGTGTACAAACCTTACAGCTGTCTTACATGAAAGTGTACAAACCTTACAGCTGTCTTACATGAAAGTGTACAAACCTTACAGCTGTCTTAAATCGGGCACACGGAAACCACCCTGTAAACATAACAATGATAATTATAATGTAAACATTTGTTGCACCACAACACAAGGAATTGACGTTTCGATCTTAGAGATCTTCACCAAGAAGACCACATACAGATCTAATGAAAAACATGAAATTAGACAATTTCATTACAAATTTTAATTTATTTCTCTTATCGATTATTATTGCTGATCTCCGTGGCCTAGGGTGTAGCGACTTTCTCCGTTATCCCATATACTCTCGTGAGTAACGTGACGACGGCGAGAATCGGTGGCGGTTCTAACCGCGTCGGTAACTTACAGGGTATGTGAGCCGGTCGCTCAGAAAGCAATGGCAAACTACTGAGTATAATCTTGCCAAGAAATCAACAATCAGCTGAAAGATGCTGATGTTGACAGCGATGTCCTGTAAAGGATATGCAAACATTTTTTTTTTAGAAATCGATTATTATTATTATTTTCTCTAAAGTTCTTCTTGATGCTGTCACTCAGTCTTTGTCGTGGTCTTACCCTTGCTCTGTATCCTTTATATTTCTTTAATGTGGTTCTTTGTGGCAGATGCTACCAGGTCATTCTTGTGACATGACCAAACCATGTTATTCTGTTGTTCTTTACTGAAGTGCATAACTAGTTTCTTAAACAAATGAATCGGTACAATTATCTCGGAACAGTTATAACATCTGATGGGTGATGCCTTGAAAAGATTAGAACAAGAATCGCCATGGCGAAGGTAGCCTCAAGATAACAAGATGTCATTTGCAATGAGAAAAGGAGTGTTGGGTGCTACATAGAAACTGTGCATTTGTATGGATGCGAAGCGTGGACAATGAGAAAACAGGCAGAAAAACATCTGATGGCTGTGAAAATTTGGATTCTGAGGAAAATGCAAAGAACACCATGGACAGACAGAAAAACCAATAAGCAAGAAACAAATGAAGACGTAAACTGATTAGAGAAATTAGACGTAGACAGTCAACACATTTTGGCCACGTTATGAGAAGAAATAAATTGGCGAACTTGGTGACAACTGGCAAGATCGAGGGAAAGTGAAAAAGTAAATACCTGAAGGGCTTGGTCACGCGGCATGGTCGAGACTGGAACAAAGAGCTGATCCACGACTCTGGTGACCGAGTGAGATGGCAGAACATGACCGTCCACACTTATCGGCGTGGCACGGGATGGTGATGATGATGATGATGATGATGATGATGATGATGATAATGATGATGATGATGATGATGATGATGATGATGATGATGATGATGATGATGATGATGATGATGAACTGATTTCAGATCCAGACTTCTAATTTTCTTGTTCCTCTATTCATCTATCTCTATTTATAATAGATAATAAGATAATTCTATCTCTCTCTGTTATTCCTGCATCTCTCTTGTATGATTGTGTGCTCGTTAGTTGCCTTAAGTACTAATATTTGACATTGGCAGACTAACGACCACGACAAAATAGATGTTAAGAGATTTGCTTTGGTACTTATAGGTATATTTCTATGCGACAAAAGTGGCGCTAATTGTCCAAGTACCTGATTTGCCTTTGTACAGCGCGTGCTGATTTATCTATCCATTCCTCCGTCTCAAATACAACTTGATCCTTGATAATAACATTCGCTTGTTTGTTTTATTTTCATGTTCTTAATTTTGTTTCAGATGTCAGGCTACAAGTAATTATTATCTTCCAAAATTCTAAGCTGTACATTTTTGTCCATTCTGGCATTTTTGCTTTTGCGTTTTCACATTATTATCTTTTCGAACTTCATTTTTACCTGCCCATTTTCATATTGTTTTCTTTGCATACTCACGTTCCTCTTTTCACATTCACAATCTTATTTTTTCTCATTCACAATCTTATTTTTTCATATTCACAGTCTTATGTTTTTACATTCACAATCTTATCTTTTCTCATTCACAATCTTATCTTTTCACATTCACAATTTTATCTTTTCACATGAACATTTCTATCTGCCTATATATACACCATTGTGAGTAGTGTACACGTTTTCACCAGGTAGTTACAATGAGTGATGAAGTCTTGACAGGCCAGCTGAGTGATCTCGAGGTATGGTGTCCGCCTCGAGTGCTGGAGGTCCCGGGTTCAAGCCCCGGTGAGGACTGGGATTTTATCACGTGGACTTCTAGTAATAAAATTTCCCCCTGGTCTCTGGGTAGAGAGATCGGACGCCCGTGTGTATTGTTGCGCACGTAAACAATCCAATGGCAGTCGGAAATCGAAGAAGAGTAGCCTAACGGCGCTACCCGGGCAAAATTTCGAGTTAAAAATCTACCTAAAGTATTTCAGGACCCTCGCCGGTGCTACGGGGTTAGGTGGGTGATGTCTTTAGTCTAGTCCCAAGTGGGTGATGTCTTTAGTCTAGTCCCAGGTGGGTGATGTCTTTCTAGTCCCAGGTGGGTGATGTCTTTCTAGTCCCAGGTGGGTGATGTCTCTAGTCTAGTCCCAGGTGGGTGATGTCTTTAGTCTAGTCCCAGGTGGGTGATGTCTTTCTAGTCCCAGGTGGGTGATGTCTTTCTAGTCCCAGGTGGGTGATGTCTTTAGTTTAGTCCCAGGTGGGTGATGTCTTTCTAGTCCCAGGTGGGTGATGTCTTTCTAGTCCCAAGTGGGTGATGTCTTTAGTCTAGTCCCAGGTGGGTGATGTCTTTCTAGTCTCAGGTGGGTGATGTCTTTAGTCTAGTTCCAGGTGGGTGATCTCTTTAGTCTAGTCCCAGGTGGGTGATGTGTTTAGTCTAGTCCCAGGTGGGTGATGTCTCTAGTCTAGTCCCAGGTGGGTGATGTCTCTAGTCTAGTCCCAGGTGGGTGATGTCTCTAGTCTAGTGCCAGGTGGGTGATGTCTCTAGTCTAGTGCCAGGTGGGTGATGTCTGCAGTCTAGTCCCATCCTGCTTGGCTTCTTGTCTCATCGACTACTGCTGGTGGCTCATATCTCGTTCCATTTTCATATATTGTTCAACTTCCATATTGTATCGCCTAAAATAAACGCCATGGAGGATACAATACCATCCAAGCTATTCGCAACATTCGACTCAGGAACCACATCTCTGTTGCTTCCAAGCTCTATCTCACTGCTTCACTCACGTTCCATGGGTCATCTGCCATACAGCAACACAGGTTCTATGAAACATTTCAGCACTCTCTTTCTTACATTTAATAATAGAGACTTATTGCATAAGCTACATTTCATTGAAATGCAGTTTTTGATTGATATATTCCGCTCTTAATCTCTGCCACACATACACCTGTCAACTAATGATATGATCGTCCCTAACTATTTAATTTTACCAACTTGGTTAAGCATGTTCCTTTCTATTGTAATCGCTGGTTGCATAACCAAATACCTCAAGGTGTCCATTTAACCAAAGATGCGAACCCTTATTGTCAAGTCCCCAATTATCACCATACTCATCGCCAGCAGAAACGAGAACTCTGTAAATGTTCGCTTCGTGTTGGTGATAATTAATGTCAAGTCAGCTGGACTGTTCCTTCATTCTTCACTTCTTGTCGCCATCCCAACCTCTCCTCCTGCCTCCGTGAGCTGTTTTGAGAGCTCACGCGCGTTCTTGCCGCCAGCCGTCAACGGTCTTCTGCTGCTAAAAATAACCTGCCAGTGAGATGGCCGGGAGGTAGTGCCTGGGGCTCTGTCAACTCGGGTAATTATGTTGTCTTGTGGGTGAGCGAGCGAGCGTGAGTGCTACAGCGTGAGTGCCAATGTGTGTGAATATGTGTGTGAAAGTGTGTGATTGAGTGTGAATGTGTGTGAGCGGGTGTGAGTGCTACAGCGTGCTTGTGAATGTGTGTGAGTGTGTGTGAATGTATGTGTGTGAAAGTGTGTGAGTGTAAATGTGTGTGAGAGAGTGTGAATATGTGTGATTGAGTGTGAATGTGTGTGAGTGTGTGTATGAATGTGTGTGAGTGAGTGCGAATATATGTGAGTGTGTGTGTGTGCATTTGCGAGCATGAGTGCTATAGCATACGTGTGAATGTGTATTAGTGAGTGCGAATGTTTGTGAGTATGTGAATGTGTGTTAGTGTGTGTGTGAATGTGTGTAAGTGTGTGTGAATGTGTATCAGTGAGTGTCAATGTGTGGGAGTGTGTATGAATATATGCGTGAGTGTCTCAGCGAACATTTGTGCTACACGGTGAGTGTGAATGTGTGAAAGTGTGTGTGAATGTATGTGTGAGTGTGATTGTGTGTGTGTTTGTGTGTGAATGTGTGTGAGTGTGTGTGAATGTTTGTGAGTGAGTGCGAATGTGTGTGTGTGTGTGTGAGTGTGTGTGAATGTTTTTGAGTGAGTGGGAATGTGTGTGAGTAAGTGTGATTGTATGTTAGTGTGCATGTGAATGTGAGTGAGTGAGTGTGGATGTGTGATCCAATATTATATAGTCTGATAAGAGTGGGGTGTTTGAGTGGGTAGCTTTATAGTCCAGTGCGGGCGAGTCTGAATGTGCGATTGGTGGAGAGTGTGTGTGTGGTGTGTGTGTGTGGGTGTGTGTGTGTGTGTGTTTGTTCTTATACATAAAGTGCGTATCATTGTAAGTGCGTGTGCTTGTGTGTCTTTGTGTATGTGGTTGTGCGTCACTATGAGAGTATGTGGTTGTGAGTCATTGTGAGAGTGTGTGGTTGTGAGTCATTGTGAGAGTGTGTGGTTCTGAGTCTTTGTGAGAGTGTGTGGTTGTGAGTCATTGTGAGAGTGTGTGGTTGTGAGTCATTGTGATAGTGTGTGGTTGTGAGTCTTTGTGAGAGTATGAGGTTGTGAGTCATTGAGAGAGTGTGTGGTTGTGAGTCATTGTGAGAGTGTGTGGTTGTGAGTCATTGAGAGAGTGTGTGGTTGTGAGTCATTGTGAGAGTGTGTGGTTGTGAGTCTTTGTGAGAGTGTGTGATTGTGAGTCATTGTAAGAGTGTGTGGTTGTGAGTCATTGTGACAGTGTGTGGGTGTGAGTCATTGAGAGAGTGTGTGGCTGTGAGTCATTGTGAGAGTATGTGTTTGTGAGTCTTTGTGAGAGTGTGTGGTTGTGAGTCATTGTGAGAGTGTGTGGTTGTGAGTCATTGTGAGAGTGTGTGGTTGTGAGTCTTTGTGAGAGTGTGTGGTTGTGAGTCTTTGTGAGAGTGTGTGGTTGTGAGTCATTGAGAGAGTGTGTGGTTGTGAGTCATTGAGAGAGTGTGTGGATGTGAGTCATTGTGAGAGTGTGTGGTTGTGAGTCTTTGTGAGAGTGTGTGGTTGTGAGTCATTGTGAGAGTGTATGGTTGTGAGTCTTTGTGAGAGTGTGTGGTTGTGAGTCTTTGTGAGAGTGTGTGGTTGTGCATCATTGTGAGAGTGTGTGGTTGTGAGTCTTTGTGAGAGTGTGTGGTTGTGAGTCATTGAGAGAGTGTGTGGTTGCGCGTTATTGTGAGAGTGTGTGGTTGTGCGTCATTGTGAGAGTGTGTGGTTGGTTGTGAGTCATTGTGAGAGTGTGTGGTTGGTTGTGAGTCATTGTGAGAGTGTGTGGTTGTGAGCCATTGTGAGAGTATGTGGTTGTGAGTCATTGTGAGAGTGTGTGGCTGTGCATCATTGTGAGAGTGTGTGGTTGCGCGTCATTGTGAGAGTGTGTGGTTGTGAGTCATTGTGAGAGTGTGTGGTTGTGAGTCATTGTGAGAGTGTGTGGTTGTGAGTCATTGTGAGAGTGTGTGGTTGTGAGTCTTTGTGAGAGTGTGTGGTTGTGCATCATTGTGAGAGTGTGTGGTTGTGAGTCTTTGTGAGAGTGTGTGGTTGTGAGTCATTGAGAGAGTGTGTGGTTGTGAGTCATTGTGAGAGTGTGTGGTTGTGCATCATTGTGAGAGTGTGTGGTTGTGCATCATTGTGAGAGTATGTGGTTGTGAGTCATTGTGAGAGTGTGTGGTTGTGCATCATTGTGAGAGTGTGTGGTTGTGCATCATTGTGAGAGTATGTGGTTGTGAGTCATTGTGAGAGTGTGTGGTTGTGCATCATTGTGAGAGTGTGTGGTTGTGCATCATTGTGAGAGTGTGTGGTTGTGCATCATTGTGAGAGTGTGTGGTTGTGAGTCATTGTGAGAGTGTGTGATTGTGCATCATTGTGAGAGTGTGTGGTTGTGCGTCATTGTGAGAGTGTGTGGTTGTGAGTCATTGTGAGAGTATGTGGTTGTGAGTCATTGTGAGAGTGTGTCATTGTGCATCATTGTGAGAGTGTGTGATTGTGCATCATTGTGAGAGTGTGTTGTTGTGCGTCATTGTGAGAGTGTGTGGTTGTGAGTCATTGTGAGAGTATGTGGTTGTGAGTCATTGTGAGAGTGTGTGATTGTGCATCATTGTGAGAGTGTGTGATTGTGCATCATTGTGAGAGTGTGTGGTTGTGCGTCATTGTGAGAGTGTGTGGTTGTGAGTCATTGTGAGAGTATGTGGTTGTGAGTCATTGTGTGAGTGTGTGGTTGTGCATCATTGTGAGAGTGTGTGGTTGCGCGTCATTGTGAGAGTGTGTGGTTGTGCGTCATCGTGAGAGTTTGTGGTTGCGAGTCCCTGTGAATGTTTGTAGGCTTGCGTTATTGTGCGTGAATCGCAGGTGAGTGAACTTGCGAACTTGTGTGTGTGTGAGTGTGTGTGTGTGTGTGTGTGAGTGTGTGTGTGTGTGTGAGTGTGTGTGTGTGTGTGTGAGTGAGACAGAATGTGCGTATGTGTAACATCCGACAGTTAAGTGATTTAGTTTGTGTATGTGTGAGTGTGAATGCACGAGTCTGGGTGTTTGTGGGTATGAATGTACGAACGGCCGTAATTTAGTAATGCTTGTAATTTTTAATATCATTTATTAAGGAAAAAAAAACCCATAAAATTCACATTGAAATGAAGCCCTAAGTCTGCACTTCAAAAATCTATTTCTCAATGTAGTCTCCGCTATTCGTTATAGATTTTGTCCATCTTCTCTGAAGGACATGTATTCCCGCATGGTGAAAATTCGTGTCCTTATTCCTAAACCATTGGCATACGGCGTGTTTATGGGCCTCGGTGTCCTCAAAGGGTATCCACGAAGATATTCTTTCAGTGGTCCAAACAGATGGAAGTCTTAAAGTGCTAAATCGGGACTGTAATGGCGATGTGGTAATAACGTCCAGCCAACTCTGCAATCGTATCAGTGGTGCGTTCAGCGGTGTGTCGTGGCATTATCGTGCAACAGTAGTGCAGTTCTCACATCTTTGTATGGGTGTCGTGGAAGACTCCCTCTAAGCTTCTTCAAAGTTGCAATGTAATACTCAGCTTTTACCGTGTTTCCATGTTCCAAGAAGTCGAAAAGAACCACACCTTTCTCATCCCAAAACACGAAGGCCATAACTTTCCCTACAGAAGCTGACGTTTTGAACTTCTTTCATGTCAGCGATGTTGTGTCATGCCATTTTGACTGCCTCTTGGATTCTGGTTCAAAGAAATAAACACAAGTCTCATCACCTGTCACAATATTCGATAAAACACCCGTTAGTTTCATAACGGTGCAGGAGGTTGATGGCTATGTTTTTTTGTTTTTTTTTTGCTTCTGTGCGTCAGTCTGTGAACATTCTGGGTACCCACCGTGCACAAACCTTTTAATAACCCAAGTGTTTAATGATGGTCTGGGCACTGCCTTTACTAATGGACAACATGGAATACAGTTCATCCAGTGTTACCTGACGGTCACCACGAATGATGTCATCAACTTGATGAAAGTTGTGTGAAGTCAATGCAGTTGACGGACGTCCAGTCTGAGTTGCGTCAGACAGTGAGCGTTCATCTTCAGCTTCGTCACAACGACGTACTCAACGTCGGACAGTGCTAACATCCACTATTTCATAGACAGATAGTTGTAAGTTATGATTTTACTCAACGCCGGACAGTGCTAACATCCACTATTTCATAGACAGATAGTTGTAAGTTATGATTTTACCCAACCTCGGACAGTGCTAACATCCACTATTTCATAGACAGATAGTTGTAAGGTATGATCTTACCCAACGTCGGACAGTGCTAACATCCACTATTTCATAGACAGATAGTTGTAAGTTATGATTTTACCCAACGTCGGACAGTGCTAACATCCACTATTTCATAGACAGATAGTTGTAAGGTATGATCTTACCCAACGTCGGACAGTGCTAACATCCACTGTTGAATCTCCATAAACAATATTCAAACTTTCGTGGGTGTGAATCGGGGTCTCGCCTTCAGCATTGAGGAATTCTATGACATTACGTTGCTTTAACCGAACTTCTTTGGTGGCCATTTTTAAACCGTTACTGTTGCGTAACCTATGACTGAAACAGGTTAGTAGTGATACACATTGCAGAAGAGTATTTGAGAAATCCCGCAAAATTAATAAATTGCACATCGATAGATTATTTACATAGATAAAAAAGAAGGCAATACTTATTGACCGTCCCTCGTATGTGTGAGTGTTTGTGTGAATGAAGTGACGGATTAGGGGTTTCCCCTATCAAAGGAGAAGTAAGGTGCCTCAACCTTCGCTAGCCTACGGGACACCCTTGGGCAAGGTGGAGTACCCGGTTAGCCTCCCGATCAGAGTTACGTGAATCTATGTGTGCAGGTGGTGGATGAAGATGAAGAGCAGTCGACAGATAGTTGGTTGTAAGGTGTGCACTCGTATTTCGCGACGGTAGGCAGATGAATTTTTTTTTTTTTTTTTTAGGGGGGGGGGGGGGAGGATAACTACGGTCAACAACTAGTATGGTGACTACTTAGAAGGAAAGCAATGGCAAACTACATTTTCTACAGATGCCTAGACAGCCATGTCTCATCATGATTCATCATAGAGAATCAGAAAAAAAGTCGCTTAAAAGTCAACAGGCTCGTGAACCGAAGGACGCGGCCCGGAATCGAACCCAAAACCTTCGGATCCCGAGTCAAACGGCTTGATCACTTCGCCACGGAGCCTCCCGCGAGAATCAGAAGAAAGGCATAGATGGGTGCTCCATAGGAGCGGTCTCGCCCGATAGGGGTAGTCGTGTGCACCAGGAGACTCCGGACCGTCAGCAGGTCATGTGCCCCAGGAGACTCCGGACCGTCAGCAGGTTACTGAGTGCTAAAGATTACCAACATGTAAAGTGTGAACTTGGAATGTAAGAACTATGAGTGGCAATGGCAAATTTGATAATGTTAAGAAATAAATGAGAAGACTGAATGTTAACATGTTAGGTAAATGTGAAACCAAATGGAAAGGAATGGGCGTGATAGTATCCGAGGAATATAATTTAATCAATTCTGATGGAGAGAAATAAAAACGAGGGGTAGCCCTTATAATGGATATAGACAGATCAAAATCGATCAAAGGATATTGGATTGTGTCAGACAGAATATTACAGTGCAAACTTATTAAGGCGATCTCGGATGTGGCGAATTTCTGTTGTGAAGAACAATATTGTATTGGACGTTGTAAATTCATTACTATATGCTTGAACTCATATAAGAGGAATTTCTGATAAGAAGAACTATTTCTTGGGTCCCAGGTGAGTTCGCCTTATCAGGTCTGCACTGTACTAATAATGGTAAGGGGTATTATATAATTCATCAATGCTGTTGTCACTGCTGTCTGTTGTTGGTACATAAATTCGTATGATGTGTTTAAATTCGCCAAGGGAATACATTTTTTTGACTGAAAGTTACTGACTTTGATAAGGGCATTCGGTCATCATGTTTGTTTTCATCCACAGGTAGGCAGACACGACATCAAGTCAACCCCTCCAGGTGTTAGTTTCAGACAACGCCCATTGCATCATTGTGGGGTCATTTTCCGCCAACCTGATTTGAGACCAGTTGATGATTGCGTCCAACGGATGATTGATCAATGGATGATTATTTAGATAACAATGTAGATGATTGATTAATGGACTATTATTGTTGGTTAAACTAATTAGGGTAAAATAGATGCTGGTTCAATTGATCACTGAATGATTGGGTCACATAACTGTTGGTTAAATTTATCACTGAATAGTTGGGTTATATACGTGTTGGCTAAATTGTTATGATAACTGAATGATTGGGTCAAATAATTGTTGGTTAAACTGATCACTGAATGTTCGGGCCACATAATTGTTTGTTAAATTGATCACTGAATGATTGGATAACATAATTATTGGTTAAATTTATCATTGAATGATTGGGTCACATAGTTGTTGGTTGAACTGATCACCGAATGATTCCGCTATGTAATTGTTGGTTAAACTGATCACTGAATGATTGGGTACGTAATTGTTGGTTAAACTGATCACTGAATGATTGGGCAACATACTTGTTGGCTAAACCGATCTGATATTTGAATGATTAGGTCAAATAATTGTTGCTACGCTGGTAACCGAATGACTTGGTCACACATTTCTGGGTTAAACTTATCACCGAATGATTGGCTCACATAACTGTTGGTTAAACTGATCACTGAATCATTGATCAATGTACAAGTGATTCACACAACTGTAGAATGACTGATCAATGTAAAAGTGATTTACACAACTGTAGAAGGATTGATCAATGTACAAGTGATTCACACAATTGAAAAATAATTAATCAATGTGTAAGTGATTCACACAACTGTAGAACAATTGATCAATGTGTAAGTGATTCACACAATTGTAGAATGATCGATAAATGTGTAAATGATTCACAAAACTGTAGAATAATTGTTCAACGTTTAAGTGATTCACACAGTCGTAGGGGTATTCCAGACTTTCAAGGCACAGACCTCGCATGGAAAAAGTCGGATGCGGATAAAGGTAAGGCCCTTCTTGCACGCTACATAGAACAGACTGACCAGAAAGACGAGCCCGCCAGACAGAGGACCACAACAACACTCTCTCAGTTGTGCGAGGGGGTCGGGACAGACGAAGAATGGACAATCACAGTTGACATATTGCGTGCGATGCTCAAGAAATCACCTAACACCGCCCCAGGCCCAGACGGCATCCGATATGGTGACCTAATGGTGATATCAGATGATGACATGGAAGAACTGGCCAGAGAATTCAACACCAGTATCCAGAGGGGTCAGGTCAAAGAAGAATGGCTACACAGCTACTTGCTGCCGCTACCAAAACCGAACAAAGACCACTCCAAGATAAGCGGCTACAGAATCATTACGATGCAGAATACTGTTGGCAAGCTACTGGAGAAAATTGTAGCACACAGACTTGCTTGGGACTTGGAACAGCTCGGCTGCTTCCCGCCCACACTTGGAGGATACAGACGCAACAAAGAGTCATGGCTGAATGCGGCGGTCTTTGCTCAAGATGTTTACGAAGGCTTTCAGGTCAGAGAAGAGACATGTGCGGCCGCCATAGACTTAGAGGACGCATATAACAGAGTATCTTTCGAGCACTTGATGCAAACCCTCCTCAGACTGAAAGTGCACCCTCACCTTGTACGATGGATAGCTGCAGTTCTACTCCAAAGGAAGGTGGTGCTAAGATGCGGGAGCTGGTCTTCTGAGCCGATAACGATATGTCCAGGATTGCCGCAGGGTTCACCACTGTCACCAGTACTATTCAACGTGTATACGGTGCCGATCACTGAACAACAGTTGGATGGGAGGGGTAGGACTCTATCATTCGTTGACGACATCCTCGTGTATCGACAGGGTCGAGATAGACAGGCGGTTGCCAACTATATGCAGGGCGAACTAGATCGAATCTCCTCATGGTGTGCTGATGCCGATGCCCTTGTCAGCCCTGCAAAGGCAACGGTTACATGGTTCTCACTAAACAACCATATTGTGAAAACAGACCTGCCGGCAGTAAGAATGGATGGGAGCATTCTGAGTAGAACCCAGTCAATGACATATCTTGGCGTGAGGCTTGATCGTAGCCTGTCCTTCAGAGATCATGTCGATTATGTCATAACGAAGGCTCGAAAAGGTTTGGCAGCAATGAGAGTCATGGCGACTGCCAATATCGAGCAAAGACTGCTATTACTTCTGTTCCAAGGACTTGTGCTTTCACGCATCGAGTATGCCCTGGCCATCCTCACTGTCAGCCCTACACAGATTGGAAGACTTGAAAAGGTACAAAACGAAGCCATGCGCATCATTTTGGGCTGCACGAGAGACACCAGCTGTGTAGCAATGAGATACCTCCTTGACTTCCCGACAATGGAACACAGGATCAAGATCTGGAGAGCTCGTGCATACTTAAAAATAAGTGCAGATGAGCAGCACCCTCTGCATGACGCTGTATTCAGAGAAAAGGGTGACAGGCTAAAGAGGGGCAAATCATGGATGGGTCGGGCGGAAGATGTCGTCGGACAGGTCTGCAGTCTTACCAGTATCAACCCCGGCAAGGAATGGGTGCCGGTGCCTCCAGCTTTTAAGTGTACCTTCTCCTGCATTATCACACTCGACAGACGGTGCAGAGAGCAGAACCCTGCCGCTGTCAATGCAGAGGTTAACGCGCTCATCTATGATCACTCAGATAGCCCCGAAGTGCTCATCTATACAGATGGATCTGTTGTAAAACAGCAGAGAAGTGCGTGGGCATTTACAGCCCGTTCAGCGGGCCGAACCGTTCAAGAATCCAGTGGTGCCCACTCTATGACCACGAGCAGCATGACGATGGAGGTGATGGCAGTCACACAGGCTTTCATATGGCTGGAATCACAGCATTATACCAACGTGTGTGTACTAAGTGATTCAATGAGCATGATTCAGAAGGTCGAAGCTGGATCTGTACGTAGACAGTGGACTGAGTCGCTGCGGAAGTCTGTTGTCCGCAAAGTCACCTTCATCTTCGTCCCGGGACATGCGGGAGTCGAGGGAAATGAACGAGCTGATAAATTGGCTGGCTCTGCACCCCCTGTAGATGGCCAGCCCATGGATCGTGCCGATGTTATTAACGCCCTTAAAGATATGGCGAGAACAGAGGATTTTGACGCCAGTGATTCCACATCGCTGTCCAGGATGAAAGACCTGGGAGTAAGAATCGGCACAGCCAGACGCGAGAGGTACATCGGGAAAACAAAGCGCCTCGTCAACCAACACAGAACTGGCACTATTAGCCACCGGACGCTGATGCATATGCTGGGGGGAGGATCTGAGCACCTATGGGCATGTCCGGAGTGTAACGAAGATACCCCAACTGATAACTAACTAACTAACACAGTTGTAGAATGATTGTGTGGGAGTGTGTGTGAGTGCATGTAAGAATTTCACACAATTGTAGAATGATTCATCAATGTGTAAGTAATTCACACAATTGTAGAGTGATTCATCGATGTGTAAGTGATTCACACACCAGTAGAGTGATTGTTCGATGTGTAAGTGATTCACACAAATATGGACTGCTTGAATAATGCGTGATTCACACAACTTTAGAATGATTGATCAATGTGTAAGTGGTTCACATAACTGTAGAATGATTGTTCAATGTGTAAGTGATTCACACAATTGTAGAAAGATTGATCAATGTGTAAGTGATTCGCACAACTGTAGAATGATTGATCAATGTGTAAGTGATTCACACAGCTGTAGGAAAGAGAGTGTTTGTGAAACGCGCGAGGCCGCGCTGATAATACTGATATTGCAATGAGCGAGTGTTGGTGAAACGCACGAGGCCACGCTGATATTGCCACGAGCGAGGGGATGTGACGAGGCTTGGACGCCGACCCTGGCCGTGTGTCTAGAGAGGACAAGTCGGACCGTTTGTTCCTTCATGTACTCAGCCCTACAGTATGAGATGGTCATAACGCTTCACTGACCCTTGGCCCGAAATTTCTTCTGGACTATCTTTAGATTGGTTTGTTTGTTTGTTTGTTTGTTTGTTTGTTTGTTTATTTGTTTGTTTGTTTGTTTGTGGTTTACCATGTTATAATTATACAGATGGTTTTTGAGTTTACATTCCTAATTCTGCAGGATTGGATATTTATACGTGATATTTGGGCGCATTAGAAGACTTTACAATCCTAGCAGTCCAAGGTGTTGGCAACATTCGTCTCAGCAACCACATCTTATTCCAATCTCTCTCTAACCTGTTCATTGATGTTCCATGGATCACAGCCATACAACACATCAGGTTCTATATAACACTTGAGTACTCTCTTTCTGTCATCCCAGATTCTCTTCTCCTCAGGTTTCGTGTGTTCTCTCCCTCTGGTTTCTTGTATTCTCTCCGCCTCTGGTTTCTTGTGTTCTCTCGTCCTCTGGTTTCTTGTGTACTCTCCGCCTCTGGTTTCTTGTATTCTCTCCGCCTCTGGTTTCTTGTGTTCTCTCGTCCTCTGGTTTCTTGTATTCTCTCCGCCTCTGGTTTCTTGTATTCTCTCCGCCTCTGGTTTCTTGTGTTCTCTCGTCCTCTGGTTTCTTGTATTCTCTCCGCCTCTGGTTTCTTGTATTCTCTCCGCCTCTGGTTTCTTTTGTTCTCTCGTCCTCTGGTTTCTTGTGTACTCTCCTCCTCTGGTTTCTTGTATTCTCCCCGCCTCTGGTTTCTTGTGTACTCTCCTCGTCTGGTTTCTTGTTCTTGTACCATTATCTAATATTACTGTGTCGTGTAGTTTTGATGTTCGCATTTTGCCCATGCCTTTATAATGCCTATCTTTTATATTGTTGCTGTTATTTGTTAGCCTTGAATGATGTGTGAATGAAATAATGTATGAGAGTGATAGAAGGGCAGAATGTTAGACGGGCCTGTGTGCCCAATTTTTAACCCTTTGAAAATAAAGTTTGTTCGTTCGTTCGTTCTTGTATTCTCTCCGCCTCTGGTTTCTTGTGTTCTCTCGTCCTTATATGTTCTTTCCCTCTGGTTTCTTGTGTACTCTCTCTCTCTCTCTCTCTCTCTCTCTCTCTCTCTCTCTCTCTCTCTCTTTCTCTCTCTCTCTGGTTTCTTGAGTTCTCTCCTCCTATGGATTCTTGTACTCTCTCTCTCTCTCTTTCTCTCTCTCTCTGGTTTCTTGTGTACTCTCTCTCTCTCTCTTTCTCTCTCTCTCTCTCTCTCTCTCTCTCTCTCTCTCTCTCTCTCTTTCTTTCTCTCTCTCTCTCTCTGGTTTCTTGAGTTCTCCCCCTCTGGTTTCTGGCATTATCTGCATCGGTGTATCTCTTCTTTCTTTTAGTTTCTGTTGCTATAACCTCGTTTGGCTTCTCATCTTATGTCTATATGTGGTGTCATATTCTGTGCCTTCTTTGGCTTCTCTGCAGTCTCCTGCGTTGACCCTAAGTCTTCTCTTCTCCTGTATTGTCACCTCCATTAACTATAATCTTATATAACTCTGTTGTGTTTTGCTGTTGTATCTTGTTTGTGGTGTCTTGTCTGTTTGCAACAAATCTCCCCTAGTCAATGTTAAGACATACTTAAAGGCGCATGTTTTCTGACTTTCTTCCAACATATCCCACCCCGACCACATGTTACCATTCTATTTACATTCCAGATATATACTCTGAAGTTTGTATAGCTCATCGACCTACGTGGTTATGTGACCCATGTGTGTAGTTGTAAACCAGTGTTTAGGGAAGCTTGTACCCGTTATTAAGTCAAATATTGAAATGTGCACGAAACGTCAAAAGGTAAGACAAGATCATCATCATCATCATCATCATCATCATCATCATCATCATCATCATCATCATCATCATCATCATCATCATCATCATCATCATCATATGATCTATCAGTTGGCGTAAGCGTGCATGTCTCTCCACAGATCTGCGCCTATCATCTCTAAATGTCCATACCTAGGAGTATATGACTAGAGTTCTAATGCACTGATTGAAGCCTTGGTGACATTGTGGTTAGAGCGCAGGCTGCTACTGTAGTGGTCTGGATTTAATCCCCAGCAGTGGTATGGTTAATATTGTATACCAAGGTGGCTTAAGGGCTTGTTGGCATTTGGAGTTGACAAAGTTTGAGTCCCGTTCGGTAACTATAGCTTTCAATTGTTATGTTGTCTGTTGTGTCCCCTGGTCTCTACTTCTTTCTTCTACTGCTGTGAGTGCCACAAAACACGCCTATGTATATTTATGAACTTCATCAAACCGATACTTGGACATTTCTAGAACATTAGGAACGGCAGCGAGCAAGGGAACTCGCCATCCCACATCAAGTTGTCGTGGACTAAAGTATATAAAGGACTAACATTATCAGAGTGATGACTGGATATGTGAAGTATATAAAGGACCAATACTATCCTAGAGATGACTGGATGTGTGAAGTATATAAAGGACTAACATTATCAGAGTGATGACTGGATATGTGAAGTATATAAAGGACTAACATTATCAGAGTGATGACTGGATATGTGAAGTATATAAAGGACCAATACTATCCGAGAGATGACTGGATGTGTGAAGTATATAAAGGACTAACATTATCAGAGTGATGACTGGATATGTGAAGTATATAAAGGACTAACATTATCAGAGTGATGACTGGATATGTGAAGTATATAAAGGACTAACATTATCAGAGTGAGCAACACAGGAGGGGAGGGTGTGTGTCAAAGACTGAAGGATAGGGATCTGAGGTCTGCCTCAAGATAGAAGACCACCGGGAAGAGTGGTCAACCTCAAGTAGATTAGAGGTAACACCGTGCCCCGATATGAGGGCAGGGTAGGTGATAGGAAGGGGGACTATTAATTAGTTCTCTCATGAGACACGGAGGCGTCGACCAGATAGTTAGCACTCTGGTCACGACAGAATCACGCCTACGTGATAGCCACAAAGAAGTGGATTGCCACTCAATAGGAAACGGCTGCTATACGCGTGCTGAGTGTGACGGCACGCAAAAAGCCGAAGGACGTACAAGGTCCTTCCGCGTGCTGTGTAGCCACGCGTGTAGGAAAGTCAGACTGGGGACTGACTTCGTAGCGAGTGCACCGTTTAGTGTCGATAGGGGTTTTTCTGTAGCCAAATAGATAGAGATTAGCAATAGGGTTAGGAAACTAGTGATAGGCAATTCTGTGGCTTTGTGTGTGATTTGATAGCGACTGTTTTGTAAATGTAAAGAGCCAACGGCAATAAAATGTATCAGTCATTTCCTCTCACACGACTTGCAAGTTTCTTGTGTGGTGCGAGAGAAGAATCCTATGATGCCTGAAAACAACAGTTGTTGACAGGCTAGGATTAACGTGGTGTCAGAAGTGTGGCTTGGACGAAAGTTCAAGCCAATACACTCACCCACGGCTCTAGACTAAGGTTACAAGTAGTGAATTACAAGGTTTAATTTGTGTCAGTGACTGATGACGTGTGCAGACTAGAACAAGTTGCGAGCTGAGCTGTGCCTATCGTGACAAAATAATGTTTATTTGTGTTTATTGAAATAGTGTGTACTTATATTCATGTGTTCTTCAAAGTTGTAAGTATTAATATTATGATTTTCTTTCATTTAATTATGTATTTACTTATTTGTTTATGAATAATTATCAAATATGATTCATGGCGAAGAGATACACAAGCCGGCGACATTATCGATTTTTGCAAGCTAAAAATAGCGCTGCGCCTCTGACGTATTACGATTGTCAAGCAGTTGTTTTACGCCATTTGCATTCAGCATCTGATTGTTTACAAATCGCCAGGCTGCTGCCCGCCTGAATCTGTGCTTTATATTAACTATTATTTATTTATTTAAGTTAGTAATTGAATATATTTATTTATTTACACATTATTATTACATTTATATTTATTTCAAAGCAGTTATTAATTATTTTTTTTCCGTACTTTTTCTATTTGTTTACCGTCGCGATGGCACTACTTGGTCTGCACAACACTTCCATAGATTAAACTAGATTAGGGACGAAAGGCATAAAACGTTAGAACGAAGACAAGACATTGACAATTAATATTAATTAAACTACATTCTGTTTGTCTGGGGGCATGTCATTGTGATTGTACCAAACTGTCGAAAACTATATGTCGTTTGCAATTTGTTAATTGTTGCTGCTCTTGTGAACCAGGGTGAACAACAGCTGAGTAAAAAGTAACTCGTGTGTATGCCGCAGTGCCAAACAATTACACTTGAGTGACCAAACGATTGTACCTGATTTTCTACAACGTAAAGATGAGTATATCCTACGTATTTGGCATGCAATGTGATTAATAATGCATCTCTTTTTCAGCTTGTGATGCATTAGCATATTTTTGTGCTTTTTTTTCAGGAAAAAAAATTTTTTCCAGGTTATAAACTAGCAGTACAATTTGTAGTGCTCAGAGATTAAAGAACATAACATACCTAAGATAAATAAGCCTTATCTAAGATAAATAAGTGAATACATATTCGAGTGCCTGTCAAGTCTATCTAATCTCCCAACAACATGGCAACGTTAGATGACTTCATAAAAGCAGGCAAAGAGTTACAATACACAGGGAAGGACTTAGAACAATATGCTGATAAGAAATTTAAAGAAGCAAAAGATGCTGAGAGAGAGGAACGTATACGAAAAGAAAATGCGGAGAGAGATGAACGTGCACAAGAAAGACAACATCAATTAGAACTAAAACAGAAGCAGTTAGAACATGATAAGGAGATAAAGCAAAAGCAACTAGATCAGGAAAGAGAAATTAAACAAAGGGAATTAGATCTAAAACAAAGAAAGATAGATGAAATGGCAAGAGTGAAAGAAAAACAAATACAAGTTGAAGCAGAGACACAGTTAAAGATGAAAGGTATGGATGTAGACTCACACGTAGAGATCTCTTCTACTAAATTAAAAAGTCAACAAGAAGAAAATAAGTTCAATAAATACAAAAATATTATCAAACCATTCTGTAAAGAAGATTCCATATCAGCCTGGACAGAAAATGTCGAGTATCAATTTAAATACCACCAAGTTCCAAAAGACATGTGGGCTATGATTTATATGAAGAACCTGAGTGGTGAGCCCCTTAAAGTGATAGAATCTATACCAACTGATCTTAGATCTAACTATCAATACATCCATGATAGGATAATGTAACACTTTTTACTTGATGCCCCTGGGTATCAGGTTCAGTTCTCAAATTTAAAACCAAAACCTAGTGAGACTTTCATTGATTACGTCTCAAATGTCCAAAGTGTACTAAATAGGTGGCTTAACGCAGCTAACATAGGAAAAGACTTTGATAGACTTAAAAATCTAATAGCCATGGATAAAGTCATATCCACTATACCATCTCCTTTTGCTAAATTCCTGCAGCAGTCAGACATTGAGACCATAGAACAATTTGAAAAGAAAGGCTCTGCATATTTTTCTTCAAATAGAGATATTTTTAAGACTTCAGATAGCAAATCTGAAGTAGTTTCCTTTGTAAAAGACCAACTTAAAAACTATCAGAGTAATAGAAAACCATTTCATAAAGTCGACAAGAAAGATAAGAAAGTGTCAAAATGTATCTACTGTTAACTTTTGCATGACACTTATTCTATGTGTGACAAATCGCCTAACTATCCGTCACATCTTGAAAATGTCATTAAGAAGCAACAAAACAAGAGAACTGCATACAGGCGTGCAGTCAAATGCTTCTTTTGTTCCAGCTACGGCCATTATTCAAATAAGTGCCTGGGCCGCCAACGTATGAAAGCCAACAATGCTATTTTGATTGATACATCTTCTGATAGTGGTAGTGACTCTGAGTGTGAAGTTGAAAATGAATTACCTGCTAACCAGTCTGAAGATGTGTGTTGTGTGAACGATATATTGAGCTTTGACAGTTGTGAGCGATGTCACCAATTGCATGCTGACGGAAAATTAGAAAGTGGACATACAGTACCATTCTCAACTGAGAGTGTAAATGCAGCATTAGCCTCCAGAGGCAATTTGGTGTTCCACAATGCAATGGTCAACGACAGACCATGCCAATGTTTGCTGGACAGCGGCAGCACCCTTATTGGTCTTAGAAAGGAACTGGTAAATCCAAATGATTATACAGGTGACTCAGTCAAATGCCGAACCTTTTCGGGTAACATTGAAATTTACCCTTTGGCCAAAGCCCGTATTAACACTCCTTTCCTTTCTGGTACCTTTACTTGTGCAATACTTGACAATCCTTGTACTGATTTAATTTTGGGCTGCTTACCCCAATTGAAACAATGCACTAGCAATGAAATAGCTGCATGGGAAAAATTAAATGCAGCTAATGCAACAACCAGAGCAGACACTATCAAACATCAAGACACACTACAAGATGAGAGACTACTGTTGCTATCACCAACTAGCACAGATGATACCAGACAAAAATTCATAGAACAGCAGAAAGCTGATCCTAGTGTGTCTCCATATTTAAAATTATTGAAAGAAAAAGCCAAAGTGACCAAAAATGCATCATGGTTTTTTAGACTGAATAATGGTATTCTTACTAGGTATTATACAACTGGTAACCATGAGATTCAGCAAACGGTGTTACCTGTACAACACAGCCTAACTGTGCTAAAGATTGCACATGAGTCACCGTTTGCTGGTCACCTTGCATACGACAAAACCAGGGCCAGAATTCAGGCTCATTTCTATTGGCCAGGTTTTTGTAATGATATAAAATTATTTTGTCGTTCTTGTAATGTCTGTCAACAACTAGTACGTAAGGGTAAACATCCTACAGCTGAAGTACAACCTTCTACACTGGCTTCTAGGTCATTTGAGAGTGTGGCGGTAGATATTGTTGGACCTCTGAATCAGGTGTCCAGCAAAGGAAATCGCTTCATATTAACAATGGTCGACCTGTGTTCAAGGTGGGTTGAGGCAGTAGCTTTGAAATACATCACCTCCAAAGACGTTGCCAATGTATTTCTACACCTGTTCTCACGATTCGGATTTCCACGTACCATCTTATCCGATCGTGGAACGCAATTCATATCGGCTGCAACGCAAGCCCTTACAAAAATGTTAGGGATTAAACAACATTTTACAACAGCGTACCATCCAGCCAGCAATGGTATAGTAGAGAAAATTAACGGAGATCTTAAGCATATGCTGGCTAAGGTAACAGCAGAAAACCCATCTGATTGGGATACACTGTTACCAACAGTGCTGTTCGCCTATCGGGAGATTCCCCATTCAAGCACGGGTTTCTCACCGTTTGAATTAGTATACGGGGCTAACCCACGTGGACCCCTAACCATTTACCATCAGGTAATAACTAATTCCATTGAAATTCCAACCCCAAAAACACCTTATGAAATGGTGACAGAAACACGAGATAAAATCATGAAATCGTGTATCATAGCTAAGGCAGCTTTGGAGAGGAAGGGTCAAATCTACCGCCAATATGCAAACAAAGGTGCGAGAACAATTGATCTTGAACCAGATCAAGACATACTTTTATTACTTCCAGACAAACGAAATTTATTACTGACCTCATGGCAAGGGCCATTCAAGGTGGTACGAAAAATTTCAGATGTTGACTATGAAATATCAATAAACGGACACTTAAAGATATTCCATGTCAACATGTTGAAACCTTACTTTTCACATCAAGAGACAGAAGTAGAGACAGACGAACACAGTGCACCCACACCTAGTGATGAGACGACAGACGTACACAACGCAACTACACTAGTTAGCGAGACTGGCAAATCCGACGAGATGCATACACGTAATGAGAATACAGAATACGCACTTAGCACACTACCGTACTGAATCAGGTAGACGACGACGGAATGGAAATACCTGTTCCCATTGTAGACAAGACTGCAACATTGGATAGCATACGGATAGAACAGGGACTAACAGACGGTCAACGACGACAATTAATAGAATTAGTGACGGAGTATAAAGACATATTTTCTGACATTCCAGGTAGAACGGACAGAATCGAGCACTCCATTCTTTTTTCGGACTCTAAGCCTATCAAATGCAGGCCGTACTCTATCCCACTCAGCTATAGGGAAAATCTGAATAAGGAAATTCTTAATTAAGAAGCTAGTGGGATCATTCAGAAATCTACATCTGAGTACTCCTTTCCAATAATCCTTGTTAAGAAAAAAGACTCCACAATTCGTTTGTGTGTGGACTATAGAAAACTCAACAACGTCACGAAGATCGACGCAGAACCAATTCCTTCCTGCGAAGATCTTATTCTTGACATGTCCACCTCCAAAATCTTTTATAAATTAGATCTGACTAAGGGATATTGGCAGGTCCCTATGCAGACTCAATCCATTCATCTTACTGCTTTTTCAACACCTTTAGGACTTTACGAGTGGCGTTTTCTTCCTTTCGGACTTCGAAACGCTCCTGCCACTTTCGTACGCTTAACAAGGCATCTACGGAAAGAAAAACAGTGGAAGAAGAATGGGAGACGTTCAAATCAAGCGTTTTAAATACTGCAAAAATAACATGCGGAACCACGAAAAAACGCAAAATACGGATACAGAAAATAACAAGTTGGTGGAACGCAGAAGTAAAGAAAGCGGTAAAAGAAAAAAAGGAAAAATATAAAAAGTGGTTGAAGAGCAAACAGGAATGTGATCTCATAGAATACAGAATATCGAGAAGACATGTGAGTAGAATAGTAAAGAGGGAAAAACAGAAAGACTGGGAAGAGTATGGAGAAACCCTAAATAAAAACTACAAGGAGGCAACCAGAAACTTCTACAAAAAGATAAGTGCAATGCGAACCAGAGGAGTACCCTTTGACCCAACTGAAATAATTAACAGCGAAAATGGAGAACCAATAAGTGAACAAAAACACATCCTAATAAGATGGAAGCAGTATTTCGAACAACTTCTCAACATCCCATCAGATGTCACAGGAATTCAAGAGACCTACACAGATGTCACCGAGGAACTAGAACCAGACATACTAAAAGAAGAAATTATAGAAGCCATCAGATTAGCCCCATTGAACAAATCCCCAGGACAGGATGAAATACCAAATGAACTAATTAAAGCAGCAAGGGAAGTAGGAACAGCTTGGCTACATAGACTATTCAACCATGTTTGGGTAGAACAGCAGACACCACGAGACTGGGGAAACGCCATAATTATCCCAATTTGGAAAAACAAAGGCAGCAAAAGAGATTGCACACAATACAGAGGCATTTCACTGTTGAGTCATACTAGGAAAATATTTTGCAAAATTCTTGAAAAAAGATTACGAACTACCTTAGAACCCCAGCTAAGCGAAACGCAGCTTGGATTTAGGAAAAACAAAGGATGCACAGACGCCATTTTTGCTCTTAGACAACTTATAGAAAAATCAATTGAATTCAATGAAACACTCTACTTAGCCTTTGTTGACCAAGAAAAGGCATTTGATAGGGTAGATAGAAACAAGCTGTGGGAAATCCTTAAACAATATGGAGTGAGTACACATCTAACAAACCTATGTAGAAGTTTATACGACAACAGTGAATGCATAGTGAGAGCAACTGGAGGACACTCAGAACCCTTCACCATAAGATCTGGAGTACGACAAGGTTGTGTCCTGTCCCCTCTCTTGTTCATAACATATATAGACAACATATGTAAAGAAACCAGCCAAGCAGAGACAGCAAGAATACCGCATGACGAGAACACAGAAGAAGAACCATCTGCAAATCTAACCATTAGAGAACTCCTGTTTGCGGACGACCAAGCACTAATAGCAAAATCAGAAGCTGAATTACAAGACCACATGAATAGTCTAAACGAAATGTGTAGGGAACATAACATGAAAATTAGCACAAGCAAAACAGAGGTAATGACTATAACTAAAGAAGAACAAACAGCAACAATTCACCTAAACGAACATCCCTTGAAACAAGTAAAGAGCTTCAAGTACCTAGGAAGTATAATATCATCAAATGGCAGATCAGAAGACGAGATCGAAAATAGGTGCAATAAGGCAAATCAACTCATTGGACAAATGGCACCAATACTAAAGAACAAACATGTATCAATAACTACTAAGAAAGCACTTTACAACACAATCTTCCTACCAACTCTGTGCTACCAATGCCAAACCTGGACAATGACAGAAAAAGAGAAAAGAAACATCACAACAACAGAAATGAGGTTCCTGAGAAGAATACTCAACGTATCAAGAAGAGATAAGATCAGAAATGAAGAAATCAGGACTAAAGTGGGGGTTAAAGCTGCTCTAGATTTTATTAGAAAGCAGCAAGTCAAATGGTTTGGCCATGCAAGTAGGCTACCAGTCAACAGCATGCCACAACAAGCAATGACGTACAGACCAGATGGAAACAGAGGAAGAGGCCGACCACGTAAACGCTGGACGGAGGGAATAACAGAATCCATGGGAATGTCGATATACGACGCCCATAACCGGGCACTCTCACGAAGTTTATACTTCACCTCGACACCGCAAGGTACAAGAGGAACATGATGAGATGAGATGAGAACAAGGCATCTACTTCATGGAGTGACGAATACAGTGACGTATATAGATGATATATGTGTCCATACAGATGACTGGACAACACACTTACTGAAACTAAGACATGTCTTCGATAGGTTGCGACTCTTCGGTCTCATTGTCAAACCGAACAAAGTCGAATTGGGCCTACAAGAAATTGATTTTTTGGGTCATGTCATTTCACAAGGTCAACTTAAAACTGACAATAGAATTATTACCAAAATTATGAACCTGACCACGCCAACAACAAAGAAGCAGGTCAGAAGCCTTTTGGGGTTAGTAAATTACTATAGCAAGTTCATACCAAACTTAGCTGAAATTACAAGTGTATTTTCAAATGTTTTAAAAGCATCTGTAAAATTAGATGTCAAAGATGCATTATTAATTTCTGCATTGTCAAAATTGAAAATCCTGTTTAGTAATGTACCAATCCTCCGCCTGCCTAATCCTAGGCTCGTTTATTATCTTAGGACAGATGCCAGCAGGATCTCCATCGCTGCAGTATTAGACCAATTTTATGATGGCATCTTCCATCCGATTTGCTACGTGAGCCACAAGATCACACCTGCTGAGTCCAAATATTCCATATCAGAGTTGGAAGCCCTTAGCGTCATCTATGCGGTGAGGAAGCTGCATCGATTTCTAGCGGGTGTTCACTTCGTTGTCCAGACTGACAACTCCCCAATCACGGTCATACAAAGTGGTGTCCATCGGAATGACCGTATCTACACGTGGTCGTTAATACTCCAAAATTATACTTTTAGTATAGAGCATATTAAGGGTAAGGACAACATTCTGGCTGATACCCTGAGTCGACCATCTGAGGTAGAAATACCGGAGATTCCACATGAGAATGTAGAGTAATAAAGGTTAGATTAGTATATTAGAATATTCTATGTGATATAGATTACGAATACATAGACATTATGTTCTGAACCATGTACTAAGAACAGTGAACTACCATATGTCCGTAGACATCAAGATAAGAACTGTGCTTCGAAAACAAGTAGATCACCGTGTGAACTAAGACAGCTCGTTACATACTAAGCTCCATATATGTGCCGGTGAACCATCTGTGTAAGCATAAAAGAACACTGTCAGAACAGTACATAAATAACAGACACGAAAATACTTGTCTACGACACCAGCGAACTCTACAGGTGCAATACCCATAGGACACAAGTATGACTGTGCAATGTATTTAATATACCCAGGCCAATTGTGTATATATATCATGCCTATGAAAGCAATTTCTAAACATTAAGGCCACAACTAACCTGAGGTAATTGAACACCATGTATATATAAACTTATTGTGATATGTAGTATAACATTTTAATATAGTGATAAATTAGAGTTAGATTAGGTCACTCTAAGATACATTTGGATTTAGGAAATATAATAGTTTTCATATTTTTTTTTCATTTTTTTATTAGTTTAGATAGATCATTAATTTACCCACTTACTTAGCTTAAAAGTAGATTAGGATATTAATTTAGAGTTAATAACATCTAATTATAAACTAGGATTAAAGTTTAGATAGGAATAATACCTAATACCATTTAGTTTGTTACAATTCATTTAGTTTCACTCCATTTGAGTTCATTCCATCTTAATGAACCAGTCCATTTAACAAACTTATTCATTTAGTATTATGATTAGTTTACGCCGTATAAGATAAAAGGATTATACACATAAACATACATCATTTACACCATTTAGAGTAAAAATATCAATCATATATTTTGTTTCATTTAAAAACATTATTTATAATTTTTCACATTACCCATGTTAGAAAGGTACATAAGTTATTACATTTCACATTACTCATTTCAGAAAGGTACATAACTCATCTCACATCAATTTCATTTTAAATAGTTAGATTAACTCCCTTAAATTACATGACAGTAGGTAACACATTAAATCCATATTTATAGAGCTATTAGTAATATTTCATTATTTAGAGTAGTATTTCAGTAGAATGTAGTTATTAATAATACCAGGGGACAAACAATCAAACCCTTTCTCTTACATGTAAATATGTAAATTACGCACAGTCATGAAGCTCAACTTTGTCAAACTGAGCCAAACTTGTACAGTGTCACTCCAAGGTTTTTAAATAATTGTGAGGGTAAAAGATGTGTGACAGAAGTGTGAAAGAGAGAGCATATGTAAATTATACAAGAGAGAGTGAGATCAGTCAGCGGATTTTTTCTGCCGCTCAACGCAACTTTTTATTTGTTGTCTGCGTCAAGTGTTTGCTTTCAATGTTGAAAATGTGCTGTGTTGAATGTAGTATGTGTAGTTTAGTGTAGATCTTAGAGAAAGTATTTTAAGTCTCATAAGACGGAAACGTGGTCACGAATTAGTGTGATGCACTTGTTTGTGGCCACATTTAACCGAATTATGGCACTTGAAAACTAACTTACATACACATGATAGATAGATACATAGGTTAGAAATTAGATTATACTATTAGTTAAATTCAAACACGCAAACATCCAGGAAAACAAACAGGTAAATTACATACATTTTTGGTAGATCAAAGGGAGATAACTCTGGGGGCAGGGGACACAATAGACAACGAAACTCTAACTTAACAGTGAAAGATAACTTTACACGCGGAAGCGAGATAGGTAAAGCCTGTCGCACACAGCTTGTGTAATGGTTGTTTAATATTATATGGGGGACATGAAGCAACTCATGTGTTGACCCTAAGAAAGTCAACTTTGTATGGGTAGTGAGTTAATTTACTATTTGAGGGCAGGTCTTATAAGACAACGGTCCGGTTCAGACATACCTCTAATTAATATAATATTGCGATTGAGAATAGGGCTCACGCCAACCAGACAAGTTTGTGGTGATTGCCAGTAGCCAAGTAAAGTGATACTACATTGTGACAATAGTCAGTAGAAGTCTATTCAGTTACCCAAAACCAGGTTATCAAACAGTCTTTGACAAAAATTAGATACAGTAATTTTTAGAAACCTCTTGCGTCACAACCAATTAGTCAAAGTTGATGACGCAACACAGGAGGGGAGGGTGTGTGTCAAAGACTGAAGGATAGGGATCTGAGGTCTGCCTCAAGATAGAAGACCACCGGGAAGAGTGGTCAACCTCAAGTAGATTAGAGGTAACACCGTGCCCCGATATGAGGGCAGGGTAGGTGATAGGAAGGGGGACTATTAACTAGTTCTCTCATTAGACACGGAGGCGTCGACCAGATAGTTAGCACTCTGGTCACGACAGAATCACGCCTACGTGATAGCCACAAAGAAGTGGATTGCCACTCAATAGGAAACGGCTGCTATACGCGTGCTGAGTGTGACGGCACGCAAAAAGCCGAAGGACGTACAAGGTCCTTCCGCGTGCTGTGTAGCCACGCGTGTAGGAAAGTCAGACTGGGGACTGACTTCGTAGCGAGTGCACCGTTTAGTGTCGATAGGAGTTTTTCTGTAGCCAAATAGATAGAGATTAGCAATAGGGTTAGGAAACTAGTGATAGGCAATTCTGTGGCTTTGTGTGTGATTTGATAGCGACTGTTTTGTAAATGTAAAGAGCCAACGGCAATAAAATGTATCAGTCATTTCCTCTCACACGACTTGCAAGTTTCTTGTGTGGTGCGAGAGAAGAATCCTATGATGCCTGAAAACAACAGTTGTTGACACTCTACAGATCTTGGTGTTTAGTGTTTTGGATCGTTCCAGCAGTCACAATATTCTCCACGGCCTCGCATCACAAGACCAAAGAATGATGTCTGGCTCTTTCTTATTGTTGTATATAATCTTCTGGAATCGTGAGCCTCTTCGTTGTTAGTTGCTCTGGCAGTCCAAGGAATTCGCAACATTCGTCTCAGGAACCACATCTCGGTTGCTTCCAAGCTGTTCCTAATTTGTTCATTCATATTCCAAAATTCGCTGCCATCACGCGAAACAGTTTGTATATAATATTTCAATCCTCTCTGTGCTACATTCAGTGACATAGACTTATAGCATAACTGTCATCTGCTGCCTATAGAACCTTGCGGTCTAGGACACCGTGGTCTTGAGCCTGAGGAATTAAGGCCCCCTGGCCTCTGCAGTCGCCGCGAATTGTTCATGTTAGGGTTGTTTTCTGTGTGTGTGCCCCAGACAGAAAAAACCCCCACCTTACCGAGGATTCAAACCCGAGTTTCCCGGAAGAATACTTGGCATTCTAGCCACTGTGTCAGACTGTTCTAAAATGCAGCTCGATCTTTTCTGGTCTGATTGTCTGTCTTTCATCTTTCATCTGATGTTATGATTTGTTCCAGATGTGCGAATTTAGTGACCTAGTTAAGTAATTAAGATCACTGCAACAATTGCGCGCAAAATCATAACAGTAGGGAGGAGGTGCCTTTGAAGAACTGTGGGAGTAAGCGTGGGGGATAGAATGAGGAATACGGAAATTAGAAGATGGCCAGGTCTAAAACCAGTCATACTCTTCATTAAAGAATAACAGATGGGAGTCTCCGTGGCGAAGTGAGCAAGCCGTCTGCCTCGCGCTCCGAAAGTTGTGGGTTCGATTCCAGGCTACGTCTTTCGGTTCACGAGTGCATGTTTCTCGAAGACTCCTGGGGGTCGTCGCTAGTGCTACGGAGTTCGTGCTTTGTGTGATGCTTTTGGCAGGTCAACCTGCGGAAAGAGACCGATCCATATGGGATAAAACCCGGTGCAACGAAGTCGATCATCTCGACTTCTCGACTTCTAAGACTTCTTCAAATTAAATGGTTTGGTCACATCACAAGAATGGCCTGGTATCATCTGCCACAAAGAGCCACATCGAAGAAACATGATGGATACAGCGACAGGGGAAAACTGTGTAAAGATGAAGTGACAGTATAAAGACCAACCTTAGAGAAATGAATATCAACTTAGAAAGGTCGTGAGAAAGAGCGCATACAAGTTCTTTAAATCTCCCCCAATACTTGACTGAGGTAAGTGGAGGAAGACTAAAAGAGGGAGAAGTAAGCCAGTCACCTGCCATCTGCCAATGTAAAATATTTCACTATGTTAGGTATCATTTTTTTTATGTATGATTACTAGTTGAAATGATCAGTCATTCAATCATTCGTGATGAACAAATGGCTGTAGAAATGTGGTTTCTGAGGGAAAATGCAAAGAATACCACGGACAGCCAGAAAGACCAATGAACAAGTTCTTCAAGAACCAAATGAAGATCGTAAACTGATTAGAGACATTAGACGTAGACAGTCACAATTTTTTGGGCATGTTATGAGAAGAAATGATCTGGAGAACTTGGTGACAACTGGTAAGATCGAGGGGAACAGAGTAAGGGGAAGATCTAGAAGCAAGTACTTGGATGGCTTGGCCTTGTGGCATGGTCGAGACAGAAACACGGAGCTGATACACGACTCTGGCGATCGAGTGAGATGGCAGAACATAACCGCCTACGCTTACCAGCATGGCACATGATGGATGGATGGATGAACAAATTCAATCTTGCGTGCACCCAATGGTCAATTGTTACAGCTAACAACATTCATTCATGTGATGTATCTTAACCTATGATTGACAGCGCCAATCAACCGTGTGATTTATCATTGTGAATTATCTTTGCGATCCATCATTATTCATCATTTAGATCGTTGACTGATGTTACTTGTTAGTACCGGATGATACTAAATGATATTAAACATCTGCCCGATGATGTGCACCTCACTGACAGTGTGATCTGAGCTTACACAACCAGCTCAGAGCTACTGTGTTCCAACTCCTGTAGTCAAATAATCATTCAGAATAATAACTATTCCCATCAAGCTGGATAACATGATATATGGAAGTATTCAGCACTTACAGAGGGTTAGATGGTGTAGCCATTAGAATGCCCACACTGCAGTCGGAAGATGTTGGAATAAACCCTGGCCAATGAAAGTTCAACGAATGCCTGTTGTCATTTTGTGAAAGAGACAGGAAATGCTGCAGTGAACGTTATGTGGTATCATAATTTGTGTGGTAACAACCGCTGTGTGGTAACACCCATAATGTAGAATCATCACTTGTGTGGTAACACCCATTATGTGGAATCATCACTTGTGTGGTAATATCCATTGTGTGGCATCGACATTTATGTGGTAACATTCATTATGTGGTAACATTCATTGTGTTGTAACATCCACTGTTTGATAACATCCAATGTATGGTAGCATCCTTTCTGTGGTAACATCTATTGTGTAGTAAAATCTATTGTGAGGTAACATCTATTATGTTGCAACATCCATTGTGTGGTACCATCTCTGAATACCATCTACTAGTTTGTAAGTCGGACATATTGCATACATGTTTTCGAGCTCTATTGTATTCTTTGTTGCCGAATGTTCATTTGATTGTATTTATTGTCGTACCTAACATTGTCGGCTCTCCGGGAATGTGCGATCGGTAAAGCTGGAACATCCGTGTGTTGTGATCACTATATGTGAAATATCCGAATGTTGTGATTACCAGAGCTGCAACACTCGGATATTGTGATCAACAGAGCTGAAACATCAGCATGTAATGGTCTCTAGATCTGAAACATACGGATGTTGTTATCATTAAAGTTGACACATCATTATGACGTCATCGTCATAGCTGAAACATGTGTCTCTGTGTGATAACATAGCTGAGACATGTGTCTCTGTGTGATAACAGAGCTGAGATACGTGTCTATGCGTGATAAAAGAGCTAAGACATGTGTCTATGTGTGATAACAGAGCTGAGGCATGTGTCTCTGTGTGATAACAGAGCTGAGGCATGTGTTTATGTGTGATAACATTGCTGAGATATGTGTCTATGTGTGATAACAGAGCTGAGACATGTGTCTATGTGTGATAACAGAGCTGAAACATGTGTTTATGTGTGATAACAGAGCTGAAACATGTGTCTATGTGTGATAACAGAGCTGAAACATGTGTCTATGTGTGATAACAGAGCTGAAACTTGTGTTTACGTGTGATAACAGAGCTGAAACATGTGTCTATGTGTGATAACAGAGCTGAAACTTGTGTTTACGTGTGATAACAGAGCTGAGACATGTGTCTATGTGTGATAACAGAGCTGAAACTTGTGTTTACGTGTGATAACAGAGCTGAGATATGTGTCTATGTACGATAACAGAGCTGAAACATGTGCCTGTGTGTGATAAAAATGCTGAAACGTGTGTTTATGCGTGATAACAGAGCTGAGACATGTGTCTATGTGTGATAACAGAGCTGAAACATGTGTCTATGTGTGATAACAGAGCTGAAACATGTGTCTATGTGTGATAACAGAGCTGAAACATGTGTCTATGTGTGATAACAGAGCTGAGATATGTGTCTATGTGTGATAACAGAGCTGAAACATGTGTCTATGTGTGATAACAAGCTGAAACATGTGTTTATGTGTGATAACAGAGCTGAGACATGTGTCTATGTGTGATAACAGAGCTGAAACATGTGTCTATGTGTGATAACAATGCTGAAACATGTGTTTATGTGTGATAACAGAGCTGAAACATGTGTTTATGTGTGATACCAGAGCTGAAACATGTGTCTGTGTGTGATAACAGAGCTGAAACATGCGTCTGTGTGTGATAACAGAGCTGAAACATGTGTCTATGTGTGATAACAGAGCTGAAACATGCGTCTGTGTGTGATAACAGAGCTGAAACATGTGTCTATGTGTGATAACAGATCTGAAACATGTGTTTATCCGTGATAAAAGAGCTGAAACATGTGTCTGTGTGTAATAACAGAGCTGAGACATGTGTCTATGTGTGATAACACAGCTGAAACATATGTTTATGTGTGATAACAGAGCTGAAACATGCGTCTGTGTGTAATAACAGAGCTGAAATATGTATCTGTTGTGATAACAGAGCTGAAACATCTGGATGATGTTACAAAAAATGGAAACATCTGCATGTTGTATTCACCATAGCTGAAATATCGGGGGAGGGGGTGGGTGTCTGGTCTCTAGATTAAAAACACTCGGATGTGTTAAGACTGCAGTTGAAACATCTGCATTTTGTGATAAATCAAATTTAAATGTGTAATTTTCAAATTAAAGAACGACAACAGTGGCTCTTAAGGACTACAACTTCTCGGGCGCGCGCGCGCATGTGTGTATGTTGTGGTGAAGATATATCATCTGAGTGATTGTGTTGACAGAACGATGTGATATGTGTGTCTGTTTTGTTGACATGTGACATATATGGGAAAGAAACAGTTAAACTAGCAACTATCTGGTATAAACACAGCTAATGTTACAACTGTCTGATACAGGCACTGCTAAAGTTACAACAGTCTGATATAGACACAGCTAAAGTTACAACTGTCTGATACAGGCACAGTTAAAGTTACAACTGTCATATGTAGACACAGCTACAGTTACAACTGTCATGTATAGACACAGCTAAAGTTACAACTGTTATGTATAGACACAGATAAAGTTACAACTGTCATATGTAGACACAGCTAAAGTTACACACTGTCCTGTATGGACACAGCTAAAGTTACAATCTGTCCATATGTAGACACAGCTAAAGTTACAACTGTCATGTAATAGACACTGACACAGCTTAAGTTACAACTGTCATGTATAGACACAGCTAAAGTTACAACTGTCTGATACAGACACAGTTAAAGTTACAACTGTCATATGTAGACACAGCTAAAGTTACAACTAGCATGTGCAGACACAGCTAAAGTTACAATTGTCATGTGTAGACACAGAGAAAGTAAGTTACAAACTGTCTTATATAGACACAGAACAGATAAAGTTACAGCTATCTCGTACAGACACAGCCAAAGTTACAACTTTCTGGTATAGACACAGTTAAAGTTACAGCTGTCTGGTATAGACGCAGTTAAAGTTACAGCTGTCTGGTACAGACACAGCTAAAGTTACAGCAGTCTGTTATTGATACAGCTAAAGTTACAACTGTCTGGTATAGCCACAGCTAAAGTTACAGCTGTCTAGTATAGACACAGTTAAAGTTACAGCTGTCTGATATAGACACAGCTAAAGTTACATCAGTCTGGTATTGATATAGCTAAAGTTACAACTGTCTGGTATAGACACAGCTAAAGTTACAACTGTCATTGTAGACACAATTAAAGTTACAACTTTCATGTGTAGAAACAGCTAAAGTTGCAACTGTCATGTGTAGACACAGCTAAAGTTACACCTGTCATGTTTAGACACAGCTAAAGTTACAACTGTCATGTGTAGACACAGCTAAAGTAACATATGTCATGTGTAGGCACAGCTAAAGTTACAACTGTCATGTGTAGACACAGCTAAAGTAACAGATGTCATGTGTAGACACAGCTAAAGTTACAACTGTCATGTGTAGACACAGCTAAAGTAACAGATGTCATGTGTAGGCACAGCTAACGTTACAACTGCCATGTGTAGACACAGCTAATGTTACAACTTTCATATGTAGACACAGCTAAAGTTACAACTGTCATGTGTAGACACAGCTAAAGTAACAGATGTCATGTGTAGACACAGCTAAATTTACACTGTCAGGTGTAGACACAGCTAATGTTACAACTTTCTTGTGTAGACACAGCTAAAGTTACAACTGTCATGTGTACACACAGCTAAAGTTACAACTGTCATGTGTACACACAGCTAAAGTTACAACTATCATGTCTACACGCAGCTAAAGTTACAACTGTTGTGTGGAGACACAGCTAAAAATAACAACTAAAGGTTGTATAACAATTACAAAAACACTTTCTCGAAAAGAAAAAGTTGACTTCGATGGAAATCACTCAAATATAACCATATACCAAGTATGCAGATAACACAAACTCTACTCACGTCAAATATAACCATATACCAAGTATGCAGATAACACAAACTCTACTCACGTCAAATATAACCATATACCAAGTATGCAGATAACACAAACTCTACTCACGTCAATATAAACCATATACCAAGTATGCAGATAACCACAAACTCTACTCACGTCAAATATAACCATATACCAAGTATGCAGATAACACAAACTCTACTCACGTCAAATATAACCATATACCAAGTATGCAGATAACACAAACTCTACTCACGTCAAATATAACCATATACCAAGTATGCAGATAACACAAACTCTACTCACGTCAAATATAACCATATACCAAGTATGCAGATAACACAAACTCTACTCACGTCAAATATAACCATATACCAAGTATGCAGATAACACAAACTCTACTCACGTTTTCACGTTGGCGTTTTTTCCCCATGAAATTTGATTACTGTCATCATCTCATTTCTCTCCATGAAACAAAAATCCCATGATCTTCTCTTCCTTTTCAATATTTCAATTCTGTATTATCAGTTGCATTGATTCATTTGCATTGAATTAAAAAAAAAATTCAATTAACGAACCAATCCATGTTTCTTTCCGTGTATTTAAGTGTGTCACCATGGCAACAGTCTCACCTTCTTGCCCCCGCAGCACTATACTCGCAGCTTCACCAAAAAGTGTGCTTTCTACATGTACGAAACAATTTGATGTGTATGCCACCTCACCCCACGCCCTGTGGAAGCCATCAGCCATTCCTCCACTGCTTCCACGCCTATGGTTTTATTTGTTTTTTAACTGGATGATTTGTGCAATACATCTTTAACCCGTGTCAGTTTTTCAACAAATAAATATGTTTCTATCTATAATATTATTTGTGTTTCTTATCTTATTTGTTGCGTGTGAAATATCCTAGTGCTTGCTTTATCCCAATTTGGAAAAACAAAGGCAGCAAAAGAGATTGCACACAATACAGAGGCATTTCACTGTTGAGTCATACTGGGAAAATATTTTGCAAAATTCTTGAAAAAAGATTACGAACTACTTTAGAACCCCAGCTAAGCGAAACGCAGCTTGGATTTAGGAAAAACAAAGGATGCACAGACGCCATTTTTGCTCTTAGACAACTTATAGAAAAATCAATTGAATTCAATGAAACACTCTACTTAGCCTTTGTCGACCAAGAAAAGGCATTTGATAGGGTAGATAGAAACAAGCTGTGGGAAATCCTTAAACAATATGGAGTGAGTACACATCTAACAAACCTATGCAGAAGTTTATACAACAACAGTGAATGCATAGTGAGAGCAACTGGAGAACACTCAGAACCCTTCACCATAAGATCTGGAGTACGACAAGGTTGTGTCCTGTCCCCTCTCTTGTTCATAACATATATAGACAACATATGTAAAGAAACCAGCCAAGCAGAGACAGCAAGAATACCGCATGACGAGAACACAGAAGAAGAACCATCTGCAAATCTAACCATTAGAGAACTCCTGTTTGCGGACGACCAAGCACTAATAGCAAAATCAGAAGCTGAATTACAAGACCACTTTAATAGTCTAAACGAAATGTGTAGGGAACATAACATGAAAATTAGCACAAGCAAAACAGAGGTAATGACTATAACTAAAGAAGAACAAACAGCAACAATTCACCTAAACGAACATCCCTTGAAACAAGTAAAGAGCTTCAAGTACCTAGGAAGTATAATATCATCAAATGGCAGATCAGAAGACGAGATCGAAAATAGGTGCAATAAGGCAAATCAACTCATTGGACAAATGGCACCAATACTAAAGAACAAACATGTATCAATAACTACTAAGAAAGCACTTTACAACACAATCTTCCTACCAACTCTCTGCTACCAATGCCAAACCTGGACAATGACAGAAAAAGAGAAAAGAAAAATCACAACAACAGAAATGAGGTTTCTGAGAAGAATACTCAACGTATCAAGAAGAGATAAGATCAGAAATGAAGAAATCAGGACTAAAGTAGGGGTTAAAGCTGCTCTAGATTTTATTAGAAAGCAGCAAGTCAAATGGTTTGGCCATGCAAGTAGGCTACCAGTCAACAGCATGCCACAACAAGCAATGATGTACAGACCAGATGGAAACAGAGGAAGAGGCCGACCACGTAAACGTTGGACTGAGGGAATAACAGAATCCACGGGAATGTCGATATACGAAGCCCATAACCGGGCACTCTCACGAAGCTTATACTTCACCTCGACACCGCAAGGTACAAGAGGAACATGATGAGATGATGAGATGAAGAAAGTATGGATTCTTAATGAAGTTATATTTAGGCTGAGCGATTCCGTTAATTTAAAGATGTTTTGATCTAGTGTTGTTCTTGTTTGTTTTTTTTTTTTTTTTTTTTTTACAATTTCCTGTTTTTAAAAGTTGTTCATAAGGTTGTTCAGGAAAACTGCTTTCTTAACAGTACCAACAAGAACTCTTCGCTGGCTGTTGAACGAATGGACTGAGCACGTATGGGAATGTCCTGAGTGCAGTGATGTCGGTTCTTAACTAACTTCAACTCAACTCAACTCAACTCAACTCAACCAGCAAGGAGAACTTTTCTTCTTAACTCTCGGATTGCAGGGATACACACCTCTTTGAAACAGTTAAGATTCTAGGAAGTTACAAACTGATGTGAAATACGAACCACAAAAAAAAAAAAAAAACAACGTAAAACACTGACACAGAAAAAAAAAAACAAAAAAAAAAAAAAACAAGTTGGCGGAACGCCGAAGTAAATACAGCTGTAAAAGACAAAAGGGAAAATTATAAAAAGGTGGGCAAAGAGAAAACAGGACTGTGATTACATAGAATATAGAATAGCAAGAAGACACGCCAATAGAATAATGATGAGAGAAAAACAAAAAGACTGGAAGGAATATAGAGAAACCCTAAATAAAAACTATTAGGAGGCAAATAGACACTTCTACACAAAAGATCAGTTCAATAAGAACCAGAGCAGAAGCCTTTGACCGAACTGAAATAATTAACAGCGAAAAAGGAGAACAAATAAGTTAATAAACACAAATGTTAAAATGATGGAGACAGTACTTCGAAAAACTTCACAATATTCCAGCAGATGCCACAGGAATTCAGGAAACCGACACAGATGCCAACGACGAACTATAACCATACATACTGAAAGAAGACATTGGAGAAGCCATAAGATTAGCTCTATTGAATAAATCACCAGGAAAAGACAAAATACAACACGAACAAATTAAAGCAGCAAGAGGAGTAGGAACAGCATGGCTACATAGACTGTTTAACCATGTTTTGGTAGAACAACAGACACCACGAGACTGGGGAAACGCCATAAATTTTCCAAGTTGGAAAAACAAAGGCAGTAAAAAAAAAGACTGCACACAATAAAGAGGCATTTCTCTTTTGAGTCGTACTTGAAAAAAATATTTAACAAAATTCTTGAGAAAAGATTACAAACTGCAATAGAACCCCAACTAAGCAAAACACAACTTGGATTTAGGAAAAACAAAGGATACACAAATACCACCTTTGCTCTTTGAAAGGGCATTTGATAGAAACACGCTGTGAGAAATCCTTAATTTAAACAATATGCAGTGAGTACACATCTGACAAACTTATGTAGAAGCTTATACAACAATAGTTAATGCATTGTGAGAACAAATGAAGGACACTCAGAGCCTTTCACCATAAGATACGGAGTACGACAAGATTGTGTCCTGCCTCCCCACTGATGTTCATAACCTATATACACAGTATAAGTAAAAAAGACTAGCCACGAAGAGACCACAAAAACACAGCAAGATAAACAGAACAGAGAAGAAGGACCAACGGCAAATTACACCATTAATGAACTCCCATTTGCGATCGATCAAGCATTAATACCAGGATTACAAGGCCACATGAACAGTCTAAACGAAGTGTGTAAGGAAGATAACATGAAAAATTAGCATAAGTAAAACACCAATGAAGAGAAACAACAAAGATTAATCTAAAAGAACACCCACTGAAACAAGTAAAGAGCTTCAAGTACTTAGGAAATATAATATCATCAAATGCAAAACAGACAGCAGACGAGATAGAAATAGATGCAATAAAGCAAACCAACTTACTGGACAAATGGCACCAATACTAAAGAGCAAAAACATATCAATAGTTACTAAGAAAACACTCCACAACACAATCTTTCTACCAACTCTATGTTCCCATAGCCAAACCTGGACAATGACAGAAAATGAGAAAAGAAACATCACAACAGAAATGAGATTCCTGAGAAGAATACTCAATAAATAATGAAGAGAGACATTCAAAAATGAAAAAAAAAAAAAAAAAAACATCATGACTAAAGTTGTGGTTATGCGCTAGATTTCATTACACGGAAAATCAATCGGGGTATGTGAGCCGGCCGCTCAGAAATCAATGGCAAACTACTGAGCGTAATCTTGCCAAGAAATCAACAACCTGCTGAAAGATGCTGATGTTGACAGCAATGACCTGTAAAGGATATGCAAAACTTTTTAAATATAGTTACCGACCGGGAATCAAACCTGTCACCTCCAAATGACGACAGCGCCCGGCTGCAGAAACAAGTGTACTTCGACGCATGACCAACTAGACAATTAGTTTATAGATTTGATTAGAAAATAACAAGTTAAATGGTTCGGCCACACATAACTAGCTACCAATTCATAGTACATCACAACAAGCAATGATGTACAGAGCAAATGGAAGCAGAAGAAGAGGCCGACCATGTAAACGAGGGACAGAGGGAATAACAAAGACCATGGGAATCTCGATATATGAAGCCCATAAACGGGAACTCTCCCACTGTTTATGCTTCACCTGGACACCGCAAGGTATCAGAGGAACAAGGTAAGATGATATGATGTTGACGGAAGTATTCCTTCAGGAAACTAGACCTGGAGGTCTCGGCGTGGTTCAAACCCCGACCACCGGACCGGCTAGCTAGAGTCTGGCGACTACACCACCTCACCTATTGTGTCCTATTCTAGGAATCAAATTGCAGAAAATACTACTATCCATGGGAAGTAACTTTTTATTCAACATGATGATGCTTATTTGCTTGGATTACCTCCCTTATATTATTTTAGTTACAATGAAGGAGAGAACTGACAACATTCCAGTGAATAGAAGAAAAAGAAGAGCAGGGGGATGAGGAGGAGGAGGAGGAGGAGGAGGAGAAGAAGAAGAAGAAGAAGAAGAAGAAGAAGAAGAAGAAGCTAGCACGCAGACATACACACGTACAAACACGCCGATAGACAGACAGGCAGGCAGACGTATATATTCTCATAAAAGACAGACACACAGATATACAAGCTGACAAACACAGACAATTGCAAACAGGGAAGCAGATAGATAGACAGACAGGTGACAGACATTTATGCTAGGATGTAGATAAGTGTGCATATAGATTGGTACACAGACACAATGAACGAACGTTTTTTTTTTCAATGGTTCACACATTAGGCACGCAGGCCAGTCTTACACTCGGCCCTTCCAACCTCTCATTTTTTTAATGGTTCACACATTAGGCACGCAGGCCAGTCTTACACTCGGCCCTTCCAACCACTCATTCTTTTAATGGTTCACACATTAGGCACGCAGGCCAGTCTTACACTCGGCCCTTCAACCACTCATTTTTCAATGGTTCACACATAGGCCACGCAGGGCCAGTCTTATACTCGGCCCTTCAAACCACTCATGTTTCAATGGTTCACACATTAGGCACGCGAGGCCAGTCCTTACACTCGGCCCTTCCAACCACTAATTTTTTCAATGGTTCACACATTAGGCACGCAGGCCCGTCTTACACTCGGCCCTTCCAACCACTCATTTTTTCAATGGTTCACACATTAGGCATGCAGGCCCGTCTTACACTCGGCCCTTCCAACCACTAATTTTTTCAATGGTTCACACATTAGGCACGCAGGCCAGTCCTTATACTCGGCCCTTCAACCACTCATGTTTTCAATGGTTCACACATTAGGCATGCAGGCCCCTATTACCTTGGCCTTTTTGGCAAGTAAGGGCTACCAGTCAACAGCATGCCAAACAAGCATGATGTACAGACCAGATGGAAACAGAGGAAGAGGCCGACCACGTAAACGTTGGACTGAGGGAATAACAGAATCCACGGGAATGTCGATATACGAAGCCCATAACCGGCACTCTCACGAAGCTTATACTTCACCTCGACACCGCAAGGTACAAGAGGAACATGATGAGATGATGAGATGAAGAAAGTATGGATTCTTAATGAAGTTATATTTAGGCTGAGCGATTCCGTTAATTTAAAGATGTTTTGATCTAGTGTTGTTCTTGTTTGTTTTTTTTTTTTTTTTTTTTACAATTTCCTGTTTTTAAAAGTGTTCATAAGGTTGTTCAGGAAAACTGCTTTCTTAACAGTACCAACAAGAACTCTTCGCTGGCTGTTGAACGAATGGACTGAGCACGTATGGGAATGTCCTGAGTGCAGTGATGTCGGTTCTTAACTAACTTCAACTCAACTCAACTCAACTCAACTCAACCAGCAAGGAGAACTTTTCTTCTTAACTCTCGGATTGCAGGGATACACACCTCTTTGAAACAGTTAAGATTCTAGGAAGTTACAAACTGATGTGAAATACGAACCACAAAAAAAAAAAAAAAAACAACGTAAAACACTGACACAGAAAAAAAAAAAACAAAAAAAAAAAAAACAAGTTGGCGGAACGCCGAAGTAAATACAGCTGTAAAAGACAAAAGGGAAAATTATAAAAAGGTGGGCAAAGAGAAAACAGGACTGTGATTACATAGGAATATAGAATAGCAAGAAGACACGCCAATAGAATAATGATGAGAGAAAAACAAAAAGACTGGAAGGAATATAGAGAAACCCTAAATAAAAACTATTAGGAGCAAATAGACACTTCTACACAAAAGATCAGTTCAATAAGAACCAGAGCAGAAGCCTTTGACCGAACTGAAATAATTAACAGCGAAAAAGGAGAACAAATAAGTTAATAAACACAAATGTTAAAATGATGGAGACAGTACTTCGAAAAACTTCACAATATTCCAGCAGATGCCACAGGAATTCAGGAAACCGACACAGATGCCAACGACGAAACTATAACCATACATACTGAAAGAAGACATTGGAGAAGCCATAAGATTAGCTCTATTGAATAAATCACCAGGAAAAGACAAAATACAACACGAACAAATTAAAGCAGCAAGAGGAGTAGGAACAGCATGGCTACATAGACTGTTTAACCATGTTTTGGTAGAACAACAGACACCACGAGACTGGGGAAACGCCATAAATTTTCCAAGTTGGAAAAACAAAGGCAGTAAAAAAAAAGACTGCACACAATAAAGAGGCATTTCTCTTTTGAGTCGTACTTGAAAAAAATATTAACAAAATTCTTGAGAAAAGATTACAAACTGCAATAGAACCCCCAACTAAGCAAAACACAACTTGGATTTAGGAAAAACAAAGGATACACAAATACCACCTTTGCTCTTTGAAAGGGCATTTGATAGAAACACGCTGTGAGAAATCCTTAATTTAAACAATATGCAGTGAGTACACATCTGACAAACTTATGTAGAAGCTTATACAACAACAGTTAATGCATTGTGAGAACAAATGAAGGACACTCAGAGCCTTTCACCATAAGATACGGAGTACGACAAGATTGTGTCCTCCCTCCCCACTGATGTTCATAACCTATATACACAGTATAAGTAAAAAAGACTAGCCACGAAGAGACCACAAAAACACAGCAAGATAAACAGAACAGAGAAGAAGGACCAACGGCAAATTACACCATTAATGAACTCCCATTTGCGATCGATCAAGCATTAATACCAGGATTACAAGGCCACATGAACAGTCTAAACGAAGTGTGTAAGGAAGATAACATGAAAAAATTAGCATAAGTAAAACACCAATGAAGAGAAACAACAAAGATTAATCTAAAAGAACACCCACTGAAACAAGTAAAGAGCTTCAAGTACTTAGGAAATATAATATCATCAAATGGCAAAACAGACAGCAGACGAGATAGAAAATAGATGCAATAAAGCAAACCAACTTACTGGACAAATGGCACCAATACTAAAGAGCAAAAACATATCAATAGTTACTAAGAAAACACTCCACAACACAATCTTTCTACCAACTCTATGTTCCCATAGCCAAACCTGGACAATGACAGAAAATGAGAAAAGAAACATCACAACAGAAATGAGATTCCTGATAAGAATACTCAATAAATAATGAAGAGAGACATTCAAAAATGAAAAAAAAAAAAAAAAAAACATCATGACTAAAGTTGTGGTTATGCGCTAGATTTCATTACACGGAAAATCAATCGGGTATGTGAGCCGGCCGCTCAGAAATCAATGGCAAACTACTGAGCGTAATCTTGCCAAGAAATCAACAACCTGCTGAAAGATGCTGATGTTGACAGCAATGACCTGTAAAGGATATGCAAAAACTTTTTAAATATAGTTACCGACCGGGAATCAAACCTGTCACCTCCAAATGACGACAGCGCCGGCTGCAGAAACAAGTGTACTTCGACGCATGACCAACTAGACAATTAGTTTATAGATTTGATTAGAAATAACAAGTTAAATGGTTCGGCCACACATAACTAGCTACCAATTCATAGTACATCACAACAAGCAATGATGTACAGAGCAAATGGAAGCAGAAGAAGAGGCCGACCATGTAAACGAGGGACAGAGGGAATAACAAAGACCATGGGAATCTCGATATATGAAGCCCATAAACGGGAACTCTCCCACTGTTTATGCTTCACCTGGACACCGCAAGGTATCAGAGGAACAAGGTAAGATGATATGATGTTGACGGAAGTATTCCTTCAGGAAACTAGACCTGGAGGTCTCGGCGTGGTTCAAACCCCGACCACCGGACCGGCTAGCTAGAGTCTGGCGACTACACCACCTCACCTATTGTGTCCTATTCTAGGAATCAAATTGCAGAAAATACTACTATCCATGGGAAGTAACTTTTTATTCAACATGATGATGCTTATTTGCTTGGATTACTCCCTTATATATTTTAGTTACAATGAAGGAGAGAACTGACAACATTCCAGTGAATAGAGAAAAAGAAGAGCAGGGGGATGAGGAGGAGGAGGAGGAGGAGGAGGAGAAGAAGAAGAAGAAGAAGAAGAAGAAGAAGAAGAAGAAGCTAGCACGCAGACATACACACGTACAAACACGCCGATAGACAGACAGGCAGGCAGACGTATATATTCTCATAAAAGACAGACACACAGATATACAAGCTGACAAACACAGGACAATTGCAAACAGGGAAGCAGATAGATAGACAGACAGGTGACAGACATTTATGCTAGGATGTAGATAAGTGTGCATATAGATTGGTACACAGACACAATGAACGAACGTTTTTTTTTTCAATGGTTCACACATTAGGCACGCAGGCCAGTCTTACACTCGGCCCTTCCAACCTCTCATTTTTTTTAATGGTTCACACATTAGGCACGCAGGCCAGTCTTACACTCGGCCCTTCCAACCACTCATTCTTTTAATGGTTCACACATTAGGCACGCAGGCCAGTCTTACACTCGGCCCTTCAACCACTCATTTTTCAATGGTTCACACATTAGGCACGCAGGCCAGTCTTATACTCGGCCCTTCAACCACTCATGTTTTCAATGGTTCACACATTAGGCACGCAGGCCAGTCTTACACTCGGCCCTTCCAACCACTAATTTTTTCAATGGTTCACACATTAGGCACGCAGGCCCGTCTTACACTCGGCCCTTCCAACCACTCATTTTTTCAATGGTTCACACATTAGGCATGGCAGGCCCGTCTTACACTCGGCCCTTCCAACCACTAATTTTTTTCAATGGTTCACCACATTAGGCACGCAGGCCAGTCTTATACTCGGCCTTCAACCACTCATGTTTTCAATGGTTCACACATTAGGCATGCAGGCCCGTATTTCCACTCGGCCCCTTCCAACCACTCATTTTTTTCAATGGTTCACACATTAGGCACGCAGGCCCGTCTTACACTCGGCCCTTCCAACCATTCATGTTTTCAATGGTTCACACATTAGGCACGCAGGCCCGTCTTACTACTCGACCCTTCCAACCACTAATGTTTTCAATGGTTCACACATTAGGCACGCAGGCCAGTCTTACACTCGGTCCCTTCCAACCACTAATTTTTTTCAATGGTTCACACACTAGGCACGCAGGCCCGTCTTACTACTCGGTCCCTTCAACCACTCATGTTTTCAATGGTTCACACATTAGGCACGCAGGCCAGTCTTACACTCGGCCCTTCAACCACTAATTTTTCAAGGTTCACACATAGGCACGCAGGCCCGTCTACACTCGGCCCTTCCAACCACTCATGTTTTCAATGGTTCACACATTAGGCACGCAGGCCAGTCTTACACTCGGCCCTTCCAACCACTAATGTTTTCAATGGTTCACACATTAGGCACGCAGGCCAGTCTTACACTCGGCCCTTCCAACACTCATTTTTCAATGGTTCACACATTAGGCACGCAGGCCCGTCTTACACTCGGCCCTTCCAACCACTCATTTTTTCAATGGTTCACACATTAGGCACGCAGGCCCGTCTTACACTCGGCCCTTCCAACCACTCATGTTTTCAATGGTTCACACATTAGGCACGCAGGCCCGTCTTACACTCGGCCCTTCCAACCACTAATTTTTTCAATGGTTCACACATTAGGCACGCAGGCCAGTCTTACACTCGGCCTTCCAACCACTCATTTTTTCAATGGTTCACACATTAGGCACGCAGGCCAGTCTTATACTCGGCCTTCAACCACTCATGTTTTCAATGGTTCACACATTAGGCACGCAGGCCCGTCTTACACTCGGCCCTTCCAACCACTAATTTTTTCAATGGTTCACACATTAGGCACGCAGGCCCGTCCTTACACTCGGCCCTTCCAACCACTCATTTTTCAATGGTTCACACATTAGGCATGCAGGCCCGTCTTACACTCGGCCCTTCCAACCACTAATTTTTTCAATGGTTCACACATTAGGCACGCAGGCCAGTCTTATACTCGGCCCTTCAACCACTCATGTTTTCAATGGTTCACACATTAGGCATGCAGGCCCGTATTACACTCGGCCCTTCCAACCACTCATTTTTTTCAATGGTTCACACATTAGGCACGCAGGCCCGTCTTACACTCGGCCCTTCCAACCATTCATGTTTTCAATGGTTCACACATTAGGCACGCAGGCCCGTCTTATACTCGACCCTTCCAACCACTAATGTTTTCAATGGTTCACACATTAGGCACGCAGGCCAGTCTTACACTCGGCCCTTCCAACCACTAATTTTTTCAATGGTTCACACATTAGGCACGCAGGCCCGTCTTATACTCGGTCCTTCAACCACTCATGTTTTCAATGGTTCACACATTAGGCACGCAGGCCAGTCTTACACTCGGCCCTTCCAACCACTAATTTTTTCAATGGTTCACACATTAGGCACGCAGGCCCGTCTTACACTCGGCCCTTCCAACCACTCATGTTTTCAATGGTTCACACATTAGGCACGCAGGCCAGTCTTATACTTGGCCCTTCCAACCACTAATGTTTTCAATGGTTCACACATTAGGCACGCAGGCCAGTCTTACACTCGGCCCTTCCAACCACTAATGTTTTCAATGGTTCAACCATTAGGCACGCAGGCCCGTCTTACACTCGGCCCTTCCAACTACTCATTTTTTCAATGGTTCACACATTAGGCACGCAGGCCCGTCTTATACTCGGTCCTTCAACCACTCATGTTTTCAATGGTTCACACATTAGGCACGCAGGCCAGTCTTACACTCGGCCCTTCCAACCACTAATTTTTTCAATGGTTCACACATTAGGCACGCAGGCCCGTCTTACACTCGGCTCTTCCAACCACTCATTTTTTCAATGGTTCACACATTAGGCACGCAGACCAGTCTTATACTCGGCCCTTCAACCACTCATGTTTTCAATGGTTCACACATTAGGCACGCAGGCCAGTCTTACACTCGGCCCTTCCAACCACTAATGTTTTCAATGGTTCACACATTAGGCACGCAGGCCCGTCTTACACTCGGCCCTTCCAACCACTCATGTTTTCAATGGTTCACACATTAGGCACGCAGGCCAGTCTTATACTCGGCCCTTCCAACCACTAATGTTTTCAATGGTTCAGACATTAGGCACGCAGGCCAGTCTTACACTCGGCCCTTCCAACCACTAATGTTTTCAATGGTTCAACCATTAGGCACGCAGGCCCGTCTTACACTCGGCCCTTCCAACTACTCATTTTTTCAATGGTTCACACATTAGGCACGCAGGCCAGTCTTACACTCGGCCCTTCCAACCACTAATGTTTTCAATGGTTCACACATTAGGCACGCAGGCCAGTCTTACACTCGGCCCTTCCAGCCACTCATTTTTTCAATGGTTCACACATTAGGCACGCAGGCCAGTCTTATACTCGGCCCTTCCAACCACTCATTTTTCATACATCAATTATATATTGTGTATGTTACATTAACATAGAAAAAGAAACATTGTCAAATAAATGTTGTGAAAATAAACAATGCATATTACATGTTATTAGAGAGGTAGGCAGTCAGACACACATATATACACAGAGATACGCAAACATGCAAAACACAAAAACATACCTACATACTCGCTCAATTACACAGAAATACACACTCCCTAGCATACATATACTCAGTGACAGACAAACAGGCAGACAGACAGGCAAATAAACAGGCATACAGACAGACAGGTAAGCTGGGAGAGAGCCAAGTAGGTAAACAGACTGATAGACACACAGACAGATAAACAAACACACAGATAAACTGGCATATAGATAGAAGGACAGGCAGACAGCATACGGCTAGACAGGCTTATTGAAAGGTGACAGGTACATTGGCAGATAGCAAAGTGGACAGACAGACAGACAGACAGACAGACAAACAGACAGACAGACAGACAGACAGACAGACAGACAGACAGACAGACAGACAGACAGACAGACAGACAGACAGACAGACAGACAGACAGACAGACAGACAGACAGACAGACAGACAGGACAGACAGACAGACAGACAGACAGACAGACAGACAGACAGACAGACAGACAGACAGACAGACAGACAGACAGACAGACAGACAGACAGACAGACAGACAGACAGACAGACAGACAGACAGACAGACAGACAGACAGACAGACAGACAGACAGACAGACAGACTAGTGACCCTGCTATCATTTATTCCCTGTGGGAATTTTGTAATCTGAAAACCTGTCTCCTATCTCGAAGAATCACTTTCCTGTCCCTTAGATTAGTCCTTCATCCTCGTGTGCCATGCCAATGTGCGTGGACTGTCATGTTTCGCCATCTCACAGGATCACTAGAGTCATGGATTGATTAGATCGGTCAATTCCAGGTCATATGACTGTCCTAACATCACACAGCCATCTCTCCGTCTGACATCAATGACACCATGTCCTACAGCAGGTTGTGTGTCTCAGTCCTCAGATTATCCTCACTGTACATCGATAAATTCACATAAGTGCTCGGATCCTCTCCTCAGTACCTGCCTCAGCGTATAGCGGTCGACGACACCAGCACGGTCCTAGCTGGCCAGTCCTCCTAGGACCCGAACATAACGCCCTTGTCTGGCGTCACCACTTTTGACGTGATGTCCTGGCCATCTGGTCAAGGTTGCAGTCTGGCAGTCATCACGTGATTCATTTAATCGCCCCGCCTCTCTGGGGTGGCACACAGAGAACAGCCTCGCAGCACTCAGACTTATTGTGTCTTCGCTCACAAAATGCGATACACATGTTTATTTTTGATCTGTTCATTTTCTCGGCCATCTGAATTTCTGTGTTGTATCTTTTTCTTGGTTAAAAGCATTCGCAGAGTCATGTATCAATGTACTTGGGTGGAGACGATAACAACTTCACAGCGCTGATAACATGCGCAACACTGAATAATGGAACACAGGAAACATAGCAGGGGAGATATGAGGAGCAACAAGGTCAGGGCTACCAAAGTACGAGCTCCACTTACACACACACGCACACACACACACACACACACACAAACACCCACGCACACACACACAAACACACACACACAAACACACACACACATACACACACACACACACACATATATATATATATATATATATATATATATTTTTTTTTTTTTTCATATCCTTTACAGGACTTAGCTGTCAACACCAGCATCTTTCAGCTGTATGTTGGTCTCTTGGCAAGATTACGCTCAGTAGTTTGCCATTGCTTTCTGAGCGGCCGGCTCAGTATCCCCCAAGTCACGAGCTGGGGTCGAACCGCCTCAGCTCTCGCTCCGCTACGAGACTCTGCGTGATAAACGGGATTTCAGAGAGAAAGTGTTGTAACCCCACAGCCAGAGAGACCGGCCATATATATATATATATATATATATATATATATATATATATATGAGTGGCACCTTGCAGTCTTGACAGACCAAAGTATATGAGTTGGAATGTGGCCAATATTCCATCACAATGCCTGGGCAGAGCTTCAGAGAAACATGTGGCCCAAACGATATGACCTATCTCTCGGCCTAACCTTGTGTAGCAGCCAATCACACACCAGCAGGGAGGTCTAAGTAGCAGGCAATCACACACCAGCAGGGAGGTCTAAGTAGCAGGCAATCACACACCAGCAGGGAGGTCCAAGTAACAGCAGGCAATCACACACCAGCAGGGAGGTCCAAGTAGCAGCAGGCAATCACACACCAGCAGGGAGGTCTAAGTAGCAGGCAATCACACACCAGCAGGGAGGTCTAAGTAGCAGGCAATCACACACCAGCAGGGAGGTCTAAGTAGCAGGCAATCACACACCAGCAGGGAGGTCTAAGTAGCAGGCAATCACACACCAGCAGGGAAGTCTAAGTAGCAGGCAATCAAACACCAGCAGGGAGGTTCAAGTAGCAGGCAATCACACACCAGCAGGGTGGTTCAAGTAGCAGGCAATCACACACCAGCAGGGTTTTTCAAGTAGCAGGCAATCACACACCAGCAGGGAGGTTCAAGTAGCAGGCAATCACACACCAGCAGGGTGGTTCAAGTAGCAGGCAATCACACACCAGCAGGGTGGTTCAAGTAGCAGGCAATCACACACCAGCAGGGAGGTTCAAGTAGCAGGCAATCACACACCAGCAGGGAGGTTCAAGTAGCAGGCAATCACACACGAGAAGGTGGTTCAAGTAGCAGGCAATCACACACCAGCAGGGAGGTTCAAGTAGCAGGCAATCACACACGAGAAGGTGGTTCAAGTAGCAGCAGCCAATCACACACCAGCAGGGAGGTTCAAGTAGCAGGCAATCACACACCAGCAGGGAGGTTCAAGTAGCAGGCAATCACACACGAGAAGGTGGTTCAAGTAGCAGGCAATCACACACCAGCAGGGTGGTTCAAGTAGCAGGCAATCACACACGAGAAGGTGGTTCAAGTAGCAGGCAATCCACACACCAGCAGGGAGGTTCAAGTAGCAGGCAATCACACACGAGAAGGTGGTTCAAGTAGCAGGCAATCACACACCAGCAGGGTGGTTCAAGTAGCAGGCAATCACACACGAGAAGGTGGTTCAAGTAGCAGGCAATCACACACCAGCAGGGAGGTTCAAGTAGCAGGCAATCACACACGAGAAGGTGGTTCAAGTAGCAGGCAATCACACACCAGCAGGGTGGTTCAAGTAGCAGCAGCCAATCACACACCAGCAGGGTGGTTCAAGTAGCAGGCAATCACACACCAGCAGGGAGGTTCAAGTAGCAGGCAATCACACACGAGAAGGTGGTTCAAGTAGCAGCAGCCAATCACACACCAGCAGGGAGGTCCAAGTAGCAGGCAATCACACACGAGAAGGTGGTTCAAGTAGCAGCAGTCAATCAAACACCAGCAGGGTGGTTCAGGTAGCAGGCAATCACACACCAGCAGGGTGGTTCAAGTAGCAGGCAATCACACACGAGAAGGTGATTCAAGTAGCAGCAGCCAATCACACACCAGAAGGTGGTTCAAGTAGCAGCAGCCAATCAAATCAAATCAACTTCATTAGGGTTACAAATTGGGCGCGCAGGCCCGTCTCACATTCGGCCCTTCCAGTCACTCGTCTTTCATTCATCAAGAGCATTATACATTTACATAGGAAGAAAAATAAACATTGTGAAATGAATGTTGTAAACATAAACAAGGCAAATTACCATGTTACGAGGCCCATCTCCCACCTACCCATACATCACCCCACCCACACACACACCCCCACCTACCCACACACACGCACACCAAGGGACACATACATACCCCACCAACCGACCCATCCCCTTCCGCACATCCCCCACCCACACACTCTCCCCTCACCTGTTCCCCCAACCAAAACACACTCGCCACCCACAAACATTCCCCCACCAACGCACACATCCCACGCCCACCCACATACACATCCTAACCCACACATCCTCTCCCCATCCACACCTCAAACCACCCACCCCCAGCCACATCTCCATTGACCACATATTCACCACCCACGCACACACTCCCCCACCAACCCACACATCGCACATCCACTCACACATCCCCAAACCATACACACACATCCCCACCAACTGACATCTCCCCCCCCCCCCCCCCCACACACACATCTCCCTAACCACCCATACATCCCCAATCCACTCACACACACACCCCACCACCCACACATACATCCCCCACCCACCCATACATGCCTTAACCCAATCCCCCACTACACAATCCCCCAGCCGCATATCACATACATCCCCTACCACTCAATATTCCCAACCCACGCACCACACATACACATATCCCTCACCAACACATCCCACACCCACATACCACCACACATACCCACCTACACACCACACACATATCCACGACCCACATACCGCACAATATTCCCACCCACACCCACACAGATACCCTTACCCATCCACTCACATACCCCCACCCACACACCACAAAATCCCCCATCCACACACACATACCTCACCCACACAATATCCCTAACCAACACACCACACACCTCTCCGCACCCACACACGCAATCCCTACCCGTCCACCAACACACGCTCACTCACGCACACATCCTCCACTAAGCACCCACACACCCCACCCACCCACCCCCAACCAAACATATCTCGATCACAATACCCCTACCCACACACATCCTTCACCCACTCACGCATCCCACCCCGACACATACACATCCCTCACCCACCTACACATCCCTAAGCCACTTACACACCCACACCCACACATTCCCCATCCACGTACACATCTCCCACCCACACACTTCCCCCAACCACACCAAACATACACACATTCCCCGCACGCATCACACACATCCCCCACACCACACACTATCCCCCACCCACACACATATCCTCACCCATACCACCACACCCCCCACCCACACACCATGCACACATCCCCCACCAACACACCGCACACATATCTCAAACCCACACACCATACACTTCTCCCCACCCGCCCTTACATCCCCAATCCACCCAACACAATCCCCTACCCACACAACCCCGCCACCCGCACATAATTCCTCAAACCACCCACACATCACCACCCACATAAACACACACACCCCACACCCGTCCCATACACATATCCTCCACCCATACACACATCCCCCACACCCATTCCCACACCCCTACTTTCACCCCCACACATCCATCCACACATCCCACCAATACCCACAAATATCACTACCCACAAAAACCCACACACCCCAACCCATCCAAACGCATACCCCCACCCACACATCCCCCACCCACACATATCCCCACACTCATACACATCCTCCACACACAATCACACCTCCTCACATCTAGACACATACAAAATGTCTCACGTTAGCATTTAAACTAGTATGAACAAACTCCCACACTTTACTCACACACATACACTGACAATTGTCTGAGCATTCTCATAAAAATGTTAAACATGGAGAAAAATGTGTACATAAACAGTGTGTGACGTAAAAATAGTGATGCTCCCACACACAGAGATACACACAGAGAAAGCACACACACACACACACACACACACACGCACACATTCACTCTCACGCTCACTCATTCTGTCTCTCATTCACACTCACTGACTCACTCACTCAAACTACAGTAATGTACATAAGTTCATATTATACATGATAAAATCAAATGGTATTTAACTGGTAATATGACAGATGAGAATACACAAACATATGGATTCGCGTGTTACATAACATGCATGTTACATGACATGCATCTGCTCAGCTCTCTCTCTCTCTCTCTCTCTCTCTCTCTCTCTCTCTCTCTCTCTCTCTCTCTCTCTCTCTCTCTGTATTCTTTCATATACACACTCACACGAATGCGCGCGCTCACACACACACACACACACACACAGTAACACATCAACTCTCGAACTGTCTCACTCTCTCACACACAATCCTTCACACACACACTCACTCTCTCAATCACACTCTCTCACACATATACATACGCATGAACGCATGCATGCACGCACACACTCCCTCACTCAATATCACACATACACGTACGAATGCATTCACTGACACATTCCCCTACCATTTCTCGCTCAATCACTCTCTCCACACACACGCACGCACGTGCGCACACATACATTCACTCTCTCACTCTCTCTGACACCCACTTTCTCTCTCTGACACCCACTTTCTCTCTCTCTCTCTCTCTCTCTCTCTCTCTCTCTCTCTCTCTCTCTCTCTCTCTCTCTCTCTCTCTCTCTCTCTCTCTCCCACACGCACACACATATATAGTGAACAATTATAGTTAAACAATTATAATGAACGATTATAATGAACAATTATAATGAACAATTATACCAGTAAATGAATTATGGTGGCATATAGTCGGTACGGATTAAGTATTGAAAGAGTTTTCTGTTAAATGTGTAGGGACTCATTGGAGTTTTCAGATCTGGAGGCAGATCATTCCATACGTGCGCACCAGAATAGGCGAAACATGTTTTGTATAGGTCCAATCTAGGCTTTGAGACATGTAACAAATTTAGGCGCTTGCTGTTCATTGCATTAGATTGAATCAGCGGCAGAAGATACTCTGGGGTATTTTGAGATATAATTTTGTTCACTAATTTGGCTTTGTTGAAAAGGAAGCGCTTTTGAAGTGGTAGAAGTCTTAGATGACTGTACAAATTATTACTTTCAACGTGCTTTATGCCAGAAACCAGACGAATAGCGCGGTTTTGTAGAGAACATAGTCGTTTTAAATTACATTTAGGGCAACCATCCCAAACTGTGGAACAGTAATCGAGATGTGATTGGATATAGCATGTATAGAATATTTTTCGTGTGCTTTCGTCCAGGAAGTGCTGAATTTTAGCAAGTTGGTAAACTTTTTGTGCTATTTTCTTGGTAAGAACGTGAACATGAGAGCTCCAGCTCAAATGTGTCAATTAAAAGACCTAGTGTTTTATGTTCATTCACATTAACTATAGGTAACGTGCCCATGCGGAGTTCGAGCGGTGATCAAGTTATGGCTAGTGTCTGTAGTTTTTGTCTGGTCGTTATTAGCATGGATTTGGTTTTGTCGATGTTAATTTGCATACGGTTTTCATTGCTCCATCTAGTAAGATTATCGAGTTCCTTTTGTAAAGAATTCTCTAATTCACTACGGTTTTCTTGACTAGTATATATATAGTACAGTCGTCTGCAAATAGATCACAAGTTGTATTGATATATAAAGGAAGATCATTAATATAACTGCAAAAGCAGCGGACCTAGTATTGAGCCCTGAGGCACACCAATATTAAGCTGTGTGGGTCTTGATAGACAGTTGTTGAAGGAAACGACTTGTTGTCTGTCGGATAGAAATGACGTAATTATGTTCACCATGTTGGTGCTTATCTTCATTTGTTTTAGTTTTCTAATTAAAATATCGTGATCTACCATATCAAAAGCTTTTTTAAAGTCTACAAACACCGCTCCACAAATTCTACCGTTGTTGATGTTTAAGTGCCAGTTATCGGTCATTTTTGTTAGAGCACTATGGCAAGAATACTTAGGTCGAAACCCAGATTGACTGTTAATTATTAGATCGTTGTTAATTAAATGGTGTAACGTTATTTTATGAATGTGTTTTTCTAGTGGTTTTGATAGCGACGATAGTAAGGAAATAGGCCTATAATTACCCAAAACACTATTATCGACTGAGCCATTTTTAATTAGCGGAAACACTTTAGTAATTTTAAATGCAGATGGAAAGTAGTTTTTGGCCAGGCACTGGTTATATATGAACTTTAAGGACTCACTAATGACTTGTGCAGCACAACGAAGAATTCTGTTACTGATACCATCTAGACCGTGTGAGTTTATTGATTTGAGGTTCAAGAGATATTTATAAACGTCTGCAACAGACATTAAAGGAATCTCAGCGGGAATATTTCTGGTGCACTTCTCCTCACAGAATGATGCCAGTGAACTTAAATTACACGATGAGTCTGGTATTGAAGACTTTAGATTCTCTATTTCTGATTGAAAGAACCAACTGAATTCATCGCATGTTATAGAATTTGGTATTGCTGATTCTATAGGGCGTTTCTTATTGGTTAGCAAGTTAATAGTCTTCCATATATTTGTACTGTTTGAATTATCTACAATCAAATTTTTAAAATGGTCTTTTTTTTTTAATCCTACGAATTTCATATTTAACTTTATTCCTTAGTCTGCGGTAATTGATGAAGTCTTTATTTTTGTGTGCTGTATCTCGCTCTCTCATAATTTCCATAACTTCACTAGTGACCCATGGGGATTTATGTTGATTTTTGACTGGAACTTCTTTGATTGGCACGTGTTTATCGAACACATTGTAGACTGTCTTCGTCCAGAAAGCTAATGCATCGTCCGGGTCAGGAAGTTGGTAAACGTGATCAAGGTTTGCTTTTCTTAAGTCTTGCAAAAATAAATCTTGGTTGAATGCTTTAAAATGTCTAAATTTGATACTTACATGTTTATGTTTAAGAGATTTGAACCCAATTCTTGACCATGTACAACATACTGGGTAGTGGTCACTAACTATACTAACAGGAACAGAACATTCAATAATATTATCTGGACAAGTAACATATATATGATCAATTATAGTTGAGGATGTGTCAGTAACCCTTGTGGGACGGTTTATTAGTTGTTTGAAATTGTAAGAAAGAATGATATCGTCCCATGTCTGGTTGGATTTACTAATATCTATGTTGAAGTCACCTAGTATCATAACTTCTCTACCTGCTGTAAACACTCTATCCATCATTGTAGTGAAGCAGTCATACCAACTGTACCCGGCACACGGATTCACACACCAGCAGGGAGGTTCAAGTAGCAGGCAATCACACACCAGCAGGGAGGTTCAAGTAGCAGGCAATCACACACCAGCAGGGTGGTTCAAGTAGTAGGCAATCACACACCAACAGGGAGGTCCAAGTAGCAGGCAATCACACACCAGCAGAGTTGTTCAAGTAGCAGCCAATCACACTCCAGCAGGCAGGCTCAAGTAACAGCAAATCACACCCCAACAGGCAGGCTCAGACAGCAGCCAATCACACCCCAGCAGGCAGGCTCAAGTAGCAGCCAATCACTCTCCAGCAGTGAGGCTCAGGTAGCAGCCAATCACTCTCCAGCAGGGAGGCTCAGGAAGCAGCCAATGACATCCTAGCAGACATGCTCATGTAGCAGCCAATCACTCCCCAGCAGTGAGGCTCAGTCAGCAGCCAATCACATCCCAGCAGACAGGCTCATGTAGCAGCCAATCATATCTCAGAAACCTGTGAAGAAAGATGACGCCGCGATCAACCCACTGTTGATTTCCTGGGCAATTGTACGTTCAGGAAGTAACCGATCACCCTAGTAGAGCCTGCCTGGCAGTGGCGGTCGGCTACCGGAGGGAGACAGTTGACCGACACTTGAGATGGCCACGTGTTTCGCGTGACATCCGTGGTTTATGACGCGGGCGTTCTCTGTTCCACACAGTCACTGTTGTCATGGAGTAGATCATGACAGTAGCTACACCTGGGGTAGGAGAGGAACGATAGACATGACAGTAGCTACACCTGGGGTAGGAGAGGAACGATAGACATGACAGTAGCTACACCTGGGGTAGGAGAGGAACGATAGACATGACAGTAGCTACACCTGGGGTAGGAGAGGAACGATAGACATAACAGTAGCTACACCTGGGGTAGGAGAGGAACGATAGACATGACAGTAGCTACACCTGGGGTAGGAGAGGAACGATAGACATGACAGTAGCTACACCTGGGGTAGGAGAGGAACGATAGACATGACAGTAGCTACACCTGGGGTAGGAGAGGAACGATAGACATGACAGTAGCTAAACCTGGGGTAGGAGAGGAACAATAGACATAACAGTAGCTACACCTGGGGTAGGAGAGGACAGATAGACATGACAGTAGCTACACCTGGGGTAGGAGAGGAACGATAGACATGACAGTAGCTACACCTGGGGTAGGAGAGGAACGATAGACATGACAGTAGCTACACCTGGGGTAGGAGAGGAACGATAGACATGACAGTAGCTACACCTGGGGTAGGAGAGGAACGATAGACATGACAGTAGCTACACCTGGGGTAGGAGAGGAACGATAGACATGACAGTAGCTACACCTGGGGTAGGAGATGAACGATAGACATGACAGTAGCTACACCTGGGGTAGGAGAGGAACGATAGACATGACAGTAGCTACACCTGGGGTAGGAGATTGTCAGCGTGTTGGATGTCTAGGTATCTGAGCTCGGGCTCACACAGGCAACAAAAACTCCGTTAAATATAATATCTAACATTTATTGTGTTTCAATATACAGTGCGTTGGCGCAGTGGGTTTAACAAGCCCGCACTGAGTTGCATATCACAGAGGTTTAACATCATCACACAGTTTAACATCATCAAACATTCTAAGCAAACTATCTAGCATATGTCTATGAACCCAAATACACATGGGTCTAAACTATTGAGTCCCTCTAAGGCAGGCCCTGTTGCCTCTTCGATGTCCCGTCTCTCTCTGCCGGTTCACACGTGTCGCAATCCGACACGGGTGGTAACTCTGTTCGAGTTCCTCGTGGACCCCGCAATAGGCGGGCCACATCAGTGTCCACGGGACAGTGGACTCACTGACCAGTCCTTCGAGAAGGTTCTGGATTACTCTGGCCTTCGAGGGTCTTACTTCTTTCCCTTGGGCGGGAGTTGTAGCCCTTGGCTACTGTCTACTAACTTATGTTGGTTTATTATAGAATGTGAGGCTGTGACAGGAGTCCCCCTCTTCCCCCGATTTGATGGGTTGTTATAAGGTAATTAGTTCTAAACTAATTCTGTCACAGAATCACATAAAGTCGGTGTTTGTAGTTTGGTGGACCGTAACTTGGTAACCTACATATTGGCATCAACACTCATGTATTCTCCCATACACCACTTCTCTGATTTGGTGAAGAGATCTCTCTCTCTCTCCTGTGTCCTTAACAATGCTTATCTGACCGAAGTTACGTGACGTTTACTAGTTGTTTCTACAACCCGTCCTTCTCATAGTATCCTACTGATACCAAGATAATTAACCTCTGTATTAGAGAGGATTAACAAGACACAAGTCTTGGCTAATTAAGTACACCTTCAAATCTTGTTCTGTGTGTGCATTTCAATACACTTTTCTCTCGTATGTTGTATAATGCTAAATATGTAGTTACGTTGTTATTTTATCCCATCTGACTACATGTGTCCCTGTTGGCTTGTTAGTGTGTTGACTAATAAGTTGCTGCTTCTAATAAAGTGACTGCATTTTAATTGATAGTGTTCAGTTTTGAGTTTTGTGTAAATGTGTGCTGAATGTGGGGCTTATTTCCAAGCGTCACGAGTTGGGATATCCTTAATCATGAATTACTCCAATATGTGTAATACATGATCAGGCATTCCAAGCAGTGGTGCTTAGATGTAGTATCCTAACTCCTAACTAAGAGTACTAAACTAACTGCTAAACATGTATCAACAATTAGACAAGTAGTACAATTTACATGAAAGACGCAGACAAATTAAAATAAATACGTTTTGCGTACAATTTGTCCGCTCAGTATATCGCTCTCTCATTTAATTCTATCACACTGCCATTCACACATCTTTCATTCAAAATAGTATTTGGTTAAAATATATAAGTAAAGTTGAGGTAAGTGTTATTGCCCTTAGAAAAAACGGAATAGGCGATATTTTCCCTTTAAGATAATACGTACTTTTTGTACGATGACTCAAAAATGGGTTATAATTTACATAGAGACAACTTGCATAGGAAGGTTATTTAGCCTATGAATGGAAATACCTGTAATAATTATGGTAGAAAATGTACAAATTACAGGTTAACATATTTTATATACATAATAATATAATACATATTCAATACTAAATTAATTAATTAACTAAGTAACTAAATCCAACGATGATGTGCGCGTTGTCCTCCTGTTGTTAGCGTATCGTGCCATGAATGTTAATAGCTAGTATGGCTGTCTCTTGAGTGTTGTCGCTGACGATGTAGTTCTATTTCGGCTGTTTGCAAAGTCTATTAGCCACAGCAAGTACGGAATGTTCTCAACTGTCGAGTATAAGTGTTCTTAATGTTTTCGTGATCACTGTCCGTTCACTGGATGAAATCATTTCACAGATAATGTCTCTCGCTCGGATTGGTCCTAGAGCTTTGGTAATTGGTAGTATAGTTCTAAAAGTTTCACGTTCGTGGGTGTTATATGTAACCTATTCACTGGGGTGTTATTACTTTTAAATGAAAGTTCTTTAGCAGGTGTAAAGTTACACTGTTCTATGCCACGGAATAAAATATCACAATTTCTGGTATGGTGAATGGTCAATGTGCCAAATGTTATTCTGTTGGCGCATTCGTCTGCCGCGATAAAATATCAGCTATAATGTTATCAGTGCCTCTGATATGGCGGATTTCGAAGTCGAAATCTTGGAGAAGAAGACACCATCTTTGCAAACGATGGGTTTTGGGAACACCTTGCTTAAGTACCAACAATGGCGAATTGTCGGTGAGTACAACGAAGTGGGCACCCAAGAGGAACTTAGACAATCTGAGCATACAAAATAATAGACTTAATGCCTCCAATTCCACTGTAGAGTAACGGGTCTCTGCTTTCTTCAGCTTACGGCTTACGTAGAGAATTGGGTGTCTCACTCCATACACTTCTTGCATTAAACATCCTCCAATTGCGATAGCACTCGAATCTGTGGTCAAAATAAGGGTAAATCTATGTTTGGTAATCGTAAGACTGGTGGATTAGAAAAAATGCGTTTCAATCTGCATATTGCATCCTCTAAGCTGTTACTTTTACAAACTTTTGATGGATGATCTTTTGTCAACATATTAGAAAAAACTGATGTAAGTTCTGCCCAATTTGGTATAAACTTAGAATAATAGTTTATAAGACCTAATAAACTTCTAATTTGTTTCTTTGTGGTAGGAACTTCTAGATTGAGAATCTTCGATTCAATCTTATCATCTGTCAACAGTTTGCCTTCAGAAATTCTATGACCAAGGAAGTCTATTTGTTTATAGCCTATTTCAACCTTGGAAGGTTTGATAGTAAGTCCGAAAAGAAAGATTTGGTCGAAGACTTGTTTGAGTGTAAGTGAGTGAGAAGTCATATTAGAAGAATGAATGCAAATATCATCAATATAAGCTTGGACATCTTTAATTCCGTGCAATAGCAATCTAGTTAATCTAACAAATGTGGCGGGAGCGTTCTTGAGACCAAATGGAAGATATCTCAATTCGTAAAAACCGAGAGGTGTTGCGAATGCTGTTATATGTCTAGAAGCAGGGTGTAGTGGTACTTGCCAATAACCTTTCGCTAAATCAACCTTTGAAAATAAGGATGAGTGAGACATGTTCAAAATGAGGTCTTCACAGCTATTCATCGGCTCTGCATCTGTTGTGGTTATAGTATTTAACCTTCTATAATCGATGCACAAACGGATCGTTTGGTCCTTCTTTTTCACCAGGACAATCGGTGAAGAATATTGAGACATAGATTTCTGAATTATTCTATTTTTCTCTAAATCCAAAATTTCCTTGTCTAAATTTGCTCTATAATGCAGAGGAATAGAATATGGTCTACATTTGACCGGTGTCAGATCTGTCAACACAATTGAATGTGTTATTTTGTCAGTCCGTCCAGGTTTGTTAGAGAAGATAGATTTATACTCGTTAAGGAGAGTCAAAATGTCTTGTCGCTGCTGTTGTGTCAGAGTGTCAGAGATTTGTATGTCCTTTATACTACCGTCGTCATTCATAATCGGTACTGGGATTTCAGTATTGTCTACGTCTGTCTGATTTATCACAGATGCTACTGTTTGTAAATTGTCCTCAATGTCATTGTCGTCGTCGTCGTCGTCGAGATTAATCGTTGTCAATATGTCGTCAAATTGGTCGTCGCTGTCGTTATCACATATTGTCGGTAATGTACATATGTCTTCGTCGTCTTTGTTGTCGTAAGAGTGCGTCGTTAACGATGCTTCGTTTGTGGAGATGGCACTCAGTTGGGTCATTGTCGTTTCGTTTCTGTCATCAGTTAGCTGCGTCTGCTCACTCGTGTCAGTGTCCTGTCTAGCATAGTATGGTTTTAACATATTTACATGGAATATTTTCAACTTTCCATTCCACGAAATTTCGTAATCAACTTCCGAAATTCTTCTAACAATTTTAAACGGTCCCTGCCAAGAGGTTGATAGTAAATCTCTCTTGTCAGGTAGCAGTAGTAAAATATCCTGACCTGGTTTTAATACAATTGTTTTTGCACCTTTGTTGGCGTACTGCCTGTACCTAAAACCTTTCTCCTGTAATGATGTTCTGGCCAGTATACAGGAACGTATGATTTTGTCTCTGGTGTCAGTGACTAAATCATAGGTGGAAATGGGTAGTTGGATATTTACAGGTTGTGATATGATATCTTTGTAAATAGTGAGAGGTCCTCTTGGGTTCGCTCCATATATCAATTCGAAGGGAGAGAACCCTGTGCTTGATTGCGGGACTTCTCTATATGCGAACAGCACCGTTGGGAGAAGTATATCCCAATCGGCTGGATTTTCAGCTGTCACTTTGGATAGCATATGTTTCAGGTCCCCATTTAGTTTCTCGCAGATACCATTCGCGGCCGGTCGATAGGGACTGGTGAAACATTGCTTTATGCCTAGTAACTTAGTTACAGATTGAGTGGCATTCGATATGAACTGGGTTCCTCTATCTGAGATTATTTTCTCCGGGAAGCCAAAACGGGAGAAAATATTTAACAATACGTCCGTCACATCCTTAGAGGAGATAGATTTTAATGGAATCATTTCTGGCCATCTCGTACATAGATCAATAAGAGTGAAAATATATCTATTCCCTTTACTTGAGATGTGATTCAACGGACCTACTAGGTCAACTGCCACGATTTGGAATGGCCTCGAGGCAGTTGTGGTTGATTGGACTTCTGCCGTAGGGTTTTTCCCCTTTTTCACCAGTTTCTGACATATATCACATGATCTACAGTAGGTTTTTATGTCTTGGCAAAATTTGGGCCAATAAAATTGGGTCAGGACCCTAGCTCTAGTCTTTTCGTACCCCATATGACCTCCGAAAGGTGAGTCATGGGCTATTTTTAGTACTTTCTCTCGATGTGCTTGTGGTAACACTACTTGCTGTACCGTGGTCTGATCTCTAGTGTATAATCTAGTCAACACATTGTTCTTTAATCTAAATGACCACGATGCATTTTTAGTTAATTTTGGTTTAAGGCCTACTAACCTAAAATACTGTGAAAGTGTAGGATCTGATTTCTGTTATTCTCCAAAATTAGTGATGGTAGTGTTTGGTGCTACAATTTCTAGTGACTCCTGCAGTTGGTCGGTGTGAGTTTTGTGAGTTGTCTGTCGTGTTATTGCATTCGTGTGTTGTGTGTGTTGTTGCACATCTACAGGCTTGGTACTTGGTAGATCGGTAGCATCCTCAATTCGAGGTTTTAAATTGGTCGTATCACTGACAGATTCGACCGCCCCTGCATTATGCACCTCGGTGAATTCTTTCTGAATTACTTCATTGGTTGTCTCCCTTGTTCTTTTGGCAGATTGAGACAAGCATGAATGGTGTTTCTCTTTAGGATCGCTGTTTGGGTGCTGGATACCGTTTTTCCGCTCCCAATCTCTGATTTCCTTTTCAGAGCAAGGTCGTATGTTGGGCAAGTTCCCAAGTATAATATCGGCGACAGGATTTTCTACGACTGCGCACAATACTAGTCCTGATATGAACGGTGTTCGAATTTCGACAAGAGCAAGGGGGTATTTCTCTATAGTGCCTGAGAATGTGCGACAAGTTACGTGTTTGTGTGTATAGTCTTTGTCGTTGATTAATGTTTTCTTAATCCCACAGAGCGTTGCGCCGGAATCACGAATTAATGTGCACTTGTTGTTATTTACAAACCCTGTTGAGAAATTTAGCTTGCCTGTAGAAGATAAGGCAGCATTGGCCATTTCATTAGAAATAGGAATAGTATGGCCACATAGTAATGTTGTGTATCGTTGGAATTTCATACAGGTGTTACATTTATGGTCTGTAATGGTGTCAATAATTTGCACGGCATTTCCTAGTTCACTCACACTTTCGTTTTGATTGTCACACTCATTCAGTGATTCAATATCTTCGTCTGATGACGTTTCAACTAGTGCAGCATTGGCCTGTTTTAGTAATTTTCGGCCATCACAAAAGCGACTGTAGTGCCCAAAGCTACTGCAAAAATAGCATTTGACCGCTCTCTGGTACGCATTTCTCTTGTTCTTCTGCTTCTCCACGATCATTTTGAGATGATGAGGATAGTTGGGCGATTTATCGCACATCGCGTATTCTTCGTGAGTTAAACTACAATATTGGCACTTAACTGGCTTCCTGACATTCGAGCGTGGTTTAAACTTACTTTTAGTTGGTTTCGAGTATCTAGTGTTTACCACTGCTGCTGCTTCGTTTTGACTTAGGTTTAATTAGAAAATATCTCTGTTCGCTATGAAAAATGCGTTCCCCTTTGTCTCTACATCCTGAATACTCCTACAGTCCATTTGTTTCAAAAACTTAGCAAAAGGTGTGGGGATTGTACTAACTATTTTGTCAATAATAATGAGTTCTTTTAGTTTGTCATGGCTGTTGTTAGTT
>JACEFZ010003385.1:410000-465000 GCA_014155875.1 Cepaea nemoralis | reverse complement strand
CAGGTGGAGAAAGAAGTGGAACAGACTGAGAACCTGTATGTGGGGGCCAGGTGGAGAAAGCGGTGGAACAGACTGAGAACCTGTATGTGGGGGCCAGGTGGAGAAAGCGGTGGAACAGACTGAGAACCTGTATGTGGGGGCCAGGTGGAGAAAGCGGTGGAACAGACTGAGAACCTGTATGTGGGGGCCAGGTGGAGAAAGCGGTGGAACAGACTGAGAACCTGTATGTGGGGGCCAGGTGGAGAAAGCGGTGGAAACAGACTGAGAACCTGTATGTGGGGGCCAGGTGGAGAAAGCGGTGGAACAGACTGAGAACCTGTATGTGGGGCCAGGTGGAGAAAGCGGTGGAACAGACTGAGAACCTGTATGTGGGGCCAGGTGGAGAAAGCGGTGAAACAGACTGAGAACCTGTATGTGGGGCCAGGTGGAGAAAGCGGTGGAACAGACTGAGAACCTGTATGTGGGGGCCAGGTGGAGAAAGCAGTGGAACAGACTGAGAACCTGTATGTGGGGCCAGGTGGAGAAAGCGGTGGAACAGACTGAGAACCTGTATGTAGAGAGAATGATGTTCTGCTCTTCTTATCTCTGAGGTCATACATTATTTCATGGACACATCACTTATGAGGCTAACCTGGAACAACAACGACGACGACGACGACGACGACAACAACAATAACAACAACAACAACAACAACAACAACAACAACAACAACAATACACGCATTAATATGCACTGGATATTTTGCAATTATCATGAGTACACACATCTTTAATGCTAAAGTTTTTCACATAACAATGATAATTCATTAAGGTTATAAGCTATATACCCAGGGTCGTGATACAGAGAGGCGGCCGCATCAGGCGGCACCACAAGGGGCCTTCATAAGTGGCGGCATTTTTAAAGAAAAAACAAAACATGTAAGGGGCGGCATCGAAGACTTGTATCATACTGAGACAATCTACTGCACGGTACTGTATATACCATACTACTGTTAGGAAAATGTTCACTGTACTACTAGTTCTTACAAATTATTATTATTTTTGTTTTAAATGGCAGCATATAGTCTGTTGTGAGAAAGTGTTGATATAAATTGAGTCTGTTGTTGGTGTCTTTGATTTGTTGTGGAGGAATGTTCCGCAGCTGATCTGCGGAGTCCTCTAGATTGTACACGTCTGTCTATCCTGGATTTGAGGTCACTTTAATGCGTTCAGTCGTTCACAATGCCTAGCTACTAAGAAAGCACTTTACAACACAATCATCCTACCACTCTATGCTACCAATGCCAAACCTGGACAATGATAGAAAAAGGGAAAAGAAAAATCACAACAGAAATGAGATTCCTGAGAAGAATACACAGTGTATCAAGAAGAGATAAGATCACAAATGAAGAAATCAGGACTAAAGTGGGGGATGTAGCAGCGCTAGATTTTATAAGAAGACAGGAAGTCAAATGGTTTGACCATGCAACTAACAGTATACCACAACATGCAATGATGCACAGACCAGAGGGAAGCAGAGGAAGAGGCCGACCACGTAAACGATGGACGCAGGGAATAGCAGAGTCCATGGGAATATCGATACATGAAGCCCATAAACGGGTACTCTCCCGCTGTTTATACTTCACCTCGACGCCGTAAGGTACAAATGGAACACGATGAGATGAGATGAGATGAGTTCACAATGCCTTGCGTTAAACCACGCATAGCTTGGAGCACTTTGATATCATATTTTGTGATAGATGGACAGACTGACATGATTTAAAATAGCTGAACAATTCGTCAAATTTAGAACACAACAGGGGATAAACTGGCGACATTTAGGTCCGGGTCATGCGCCAACCAGTGACAGAGAGTTTCATTTCCGGGTCAAATATCAACGACCAGGTTAATACCTTGTCATTTAGGGTCGCATCCTGCTGGATTAATTCAGTGTAACCTTGGCTGGTGGAATGCCAGACAATAAACTTTGAACTATCAAAGACATATAGAAAACGTGGTGAGGTGTTCAATTCCGTGCTACATCTGTTGGGTGATAATACGTACACAATGGCGACATCCAAAGGCAGTCAGTACGATGCGATCTGTAACTGTATAAGTATAAAGTTATAATACCTGTACAGTGACAATACGTGTACAGTGACAATACGTGTACAGTGACAATATGTGTACAGTGACAATATGTGTACAGTGACAATATGTGTACAGTGACAATATGTGTACAGTGACATTACGTCATCATCACCGTCATCATCATTATTGCGATCGCCATCATCATCATCATCATCATCATCATCATCATCATTATCATCATAATTACAATCGCCATCACCATCTCGAACATCATCTTTATGATCATCAGCACGATCTCCATCACCATCTTCAACATCATCGTCATATACGTTATTCGGCAAACGGATGCTAAAGTTGTGCGGTCATACCATTCTACCCAAACAGGGTCTCGTCTTAAGGCTACTCATCTGGAAGTCGGTGGTTCAAGTCCCCTGAATGTATAACACACATCCGGATGCTCGCATTATCAGCATGTTGGTGGAAGATTTGACGCTGAAGGCATCTGGTCGATCCCCGCCACTGACCCCTGTTTCGTTGACATCAGATGAATGAGTCCGAGGACTTGAGTTAGCAGAGATTATCGAGCTGAATGTACACTCATGGGGCATTGATACACACTTATTCTATATCAATGTGGGATCGGAGAAGGACAAACACAGATGACTACATACACCAGAAGTCAATGAGCATTGTGTTGTCACGTTATGAGAAGAATAAGACAATGAGCATTGTGTAGTTACATTATGAGAAGAATAAGACAATGAGCATTGTGTAGTTACATTAAGAGAAGAATAAGACAATGAGCATTGTGTAGTTACATTATGAGAAGAATAAGACAATGAGCATTGTGTAGTTACATTATGAGAAGAATAAGACAATGAGCATTGTGTAGTTACATTATGAGAAGAATAAGACAATGAGCATTGTGTAGTTACATTATGAGAAGAATAAGACAATGAGCATTGTGTAGTTACATTATGAGAAGAATAAGACAATGAGCATTGTGTAGTTACATTATGAGAAGAATAAGACAATGAGCATTGTGTAGTTACATTATGAGAAGAATAAAACAATGAGCATTGTGTAGTTACATTATGAGAAGAATAAAACAATGAGCATTGTGTAGTTACATCATGAGAAGAATAAGACAATGAGCATTGTGTAGTTACATTATGAGAAGAATAAAACAATGAGCATTGTGTAGTTACATTATGAGAAGAATAAGACAATGAGCATTGTGTAGTTACATTATGAGAAGAATAAAACAATGACCATTGTGTAGTTACATTATGAGAAGAATAAGACAATGAGCATTGTGTAGTTACATTATGAGAAGAATAAGACAATGAGCATTGTGTAGTTACATTATGAGAAGAATAAGACAATGAGCATTGTGTAGTTACATTATGAGAAGAATAAGACAATGAGCATTGTGTAGTTACATTATGAGAAGAATAAGACAATGAGCATTGTGTAGTTACACTATGAGAAGAATAAGACAATGAGCATTGTGTAGTTACATTATGAGAAGAATAAAACAATGAGCATTGTGTAGTTACATTATGAGAAGAATAAAAACAATGAGCATTGTGTAGTTACATTATGAGAAGAATAAGACAATGAGCATTGTGTAGTTACATTATGAGAAGAATAAAACAATGAGCATTGTGTAGTTACATTATGAGAAGAATAAGACAATGAGCATTGTGTAGTTACATTATGAGAAGAATAAAACAATGAGCATTGTGTAGTTACATTATGAGAAGAATAAGACAATGAGCATTGTGTAGTTACATTATGAGAAGAATAAGACAATGAGCATTGTGTAGTTACATTATGAGAAGAATAAGACAATGAGCATTGTGTAGTTACATTATGAGAAGAATAAGATGTGAAATCACAATACCGGTGTTACATCCCCCTCCTCTCTATTTCTCTTTCTGAGCTTGGAGCCGGGAAGTAGAGCTCTGTAACACAGCTCCCGCGGCGATGGATCCCTGTGCTTGGGCCTGCAGGGACAGTCACTGTACCCACGTATGTGTGGAAGATACAACACGTTGTCAGATCTCATATGACCCGAACCAAGAGTCCGGTTTGCGGTCTCCTAGCGGATCCACTCACCATTCAATCAACAAACTAACCTTTTAGCTAACCATCCAACCAACCTTCCAACCATCCATCCATCCATCCATCCATCCATCCATCCATCCATCCATCCATCCATCCAACCATCCAGTCAATAAATTAACCAAACAAACCAAACCAACAAATTAACGCTACGACGCGGGTGATGGCGGCAGCAAACTGTGAGCAGCGCCATCTTTGTCTTCTGTACGAGGGGCTGGTCATGTCTGTTTTGGAGTATGCAATGGCAATCCTGACTCTCAGCCATAAGCAGATAGAAAGGATGGAAAGGATACAGAATGAAGCTATGCGCATTATTCTTGGATGTATAAGAGATACAGCATGCAGGAATATGCGCTACCTTCTTGATCTTCCAACCATTGAAGACAGAATACAAGTTTGCAGAGCACGCGCATACCTCAGAGTTAACGCAAACACACAACATCCACTGCATAGTGAAATTATGAAGGTGAAGGGCCGCAGGTTAAAAAGAGGAAAGTCGTGCATGGGTCAAGACGATGATATTCTTCAAAATGTGTGTTCAGTGGAGAACTTAGAACCTGGCGAGGAGTGGGTACAAGTGCCAACAGATTTTCTGTACGTCCAACTAGACAAAATGCAGACAAGAAAATCCGGCTGCTGTGGAGGCGGAAGTACAAGCGTTGAATTCGCTAGACAGTGACGCGGTCATCTACACAGATGGGTCGGTCGTCCGACATGTGAGAAGCTCATTGGCCTTTACGGCTCAGGCCGGAGGGAGAATTGTGAAGGAGAACGCTGGTGCTTTTGCTGAGACCACAAGTAGCCTGACTATGGAAGTCATGGCAGTAAGTAAAGCAATAACATGGCTCGAGACACAGACATTCACTAGGGCGGTGGTTCTCAACCTTTTTTGGCCCGTTCCCCCCTTCACCATATTTCTAGGACGTCATCCCCCCCCCCCCCCTCACCATATTTTTAGAACGTCATTCCCCCCCCCCCCCTCCTTTTCGTATTTCCTCCCTAAAATTCTCCATTGCCCCTACACAGTATACGTAATAATTGAAGCTAAATTTAATAGCACATACTAAAACAAATCTAGACATCTACATAAAACGTGATTTGCGGATCTATTTACGTTATAAAATGAATTTCAGAAGGGTGATACGTACAGAACCGTAAAGTATGAAGGGGAAAACAATATCAAGTAATCGGTTCTTGTATTAACGCGATCTTGAAATAATCTTCATTCCCCCCTGGAAACCCCAAAATTCCCCCCTAGGGGGGAATTCCCCACCGGTTGAGAACCACTGCACTAGGGCATGTGTCCTTAGCGACTCAATGAGCATGCTCAAGAGGATAGAGGAGGGGTCGATCCGAAGAGAATGGTTGCTGCCTCTGAAGCGGTCTCGGCTGGCAAAGATTAGTTTCATCTTCGTGCCAGGGCATGCGGGAGTACAAGGAAATGAGCGGGCTGACAAGCTCGCAGGTGAGGCTACTGTGGAGGGCGGACGCGCCATGGACCAGGCTGACATTCTGAATGCTCTACGAGAAGTAAGACATTTGCTAGAACCAAGTGATGACTGTGAATCTACAACCATGGTCAGACTGCGAGAACTGTAAATTAAAAGAGGGGAGGCCAAACAAGAACACTACGCTGGCAGCCAAAGGAGATTGATAAACCAACACAGAACTGGCGTCGTTAGCCGCTACACGCTGCCGGATTTGCTGAGGAGGGGATCCGAGAACTTATGGACTGAATGGTTCGATGTGCAATGAGGATGATCTTCGACTAACTAACTAACTAACTAACTAACTAACTAACTAACTAACTAACTAACTAACTAACTAACTAACTAACTATCTAACCAACCAACCAATCAATGAGCTAAAAAAACAATTTAGCCAACCCTCCAATAAACTATCCATTCAACCACCCTATAAATAAACTTTACTAACTAATTAGTCAACCATCCAACAAACTAACCAATCAACTAACCAATTAGCCAGCTATCCAATCAACCATACAGTAAACAAAGTAACCAACCAGCAAACCACTCAACCAGCCACACAACCATCCAATCAACCAAGCATCCAAACATCCAGTCATCGCTAAAACACACCCAAACAAATACCCAATAGAATATCCAACCAGCCTATCACTCAACCAAACATAAATCCAGCCAAATAACCAACCATTCAACAAACCAACCATCCAACCAAACAACTAGACAACTATCCAACCATTCAACTATCTAACTCGCCCACCAACCAACTTACCAATTATCCATTTAACCACCCAACAACCAATCAACCAACCATCCAGTAGCATTAACCAGCAAACGAACTAAGGAACTTACCAACCATTCCACCAACCATCCAACGAATAATGCAAATAACCAACCAGCCTGCCAGCCAACCATTCAAATAACCACCCAGACAATCAACCAATAATTTTGCCCCACTAACCAATTAACCAATCAATACATCAACTGAACAATCAATTAAACAGCCACCCAATCGACATACCGTCCAACCAACCAACCAACCAACCAATCATCCAATAAATCAAACACCCAACCAACCAGCACGCCAACTAACAATACAAACAATCATCTAACCAATCAAGCAACTGTCCATACACGCACGAAACCAACTATCAACCATCGACCCACTCAACCGACCAATCAATCATCTTACACATTAACGAACCAATCAATCAATCCGTCATGTAATGAATCAATCAACTCCCCCATAAACCAATAACTCACCCCAAAACCAACCAATCAATCCTTCAAGCAATCAACCAACGAACTCCCTCACAAACCAACCTCTCACCCAACCAACCAACCAACCAATCAACCAACCAACCAACCAACCAACCGACTAACCAAAGAACCAATCAATCCGTCAAGCAATAAATCTCAATCCGTCAAGCAATCAATCAACCAACTCCCTCACAAACCAATCACTCACCCAAACAACCAACCAACCAACCAACCAACCAACCAACCAACCAACCAACCAATCAATCCGTCAAGCAATAAATCAACCAACTCCCTCACAAACCAACCACTCACCCAACCAACCAACCAACCAACCAACCAACCAATCAATCCGTCAAGCAATCAATCAACCAACTCCCTCACAAACCAACCAACCAACCAACCAACTAATCAATCAATCAATCAATCAATCAATCAATCCGTCAAGCAATCAATCAACCAACTCCCTCACAAACCAACCACTCACCCAACCATCCAACCAACCAACCAAGCAACCAATCAACCAACCTACCAACCAACCAACCAACCAATCCGCCATGCATCTAATCAACCCATGATGGCAGTAAACTAGTCCCTATACCGCCCACATGACAACAACGATACCGCTGAGTAACAAACTAACTTATCTCCACAAACCGCTTCCAGCTAGAACATCATCTAACATCTGGCTTGTCTACCCGTGTCCTGGATATCTTTTTGCCCGACTCCACCAACATGATTACTACTTGACCAAACATACCCCAGCTCCCCCGAGTCTTTCTTTTCGCCCACAAATATTGCCCAAGTCTCCGCGAAACCTCCCATTTCCCTGATCCGCACCAGGTCTAACTTGACCATGAATCAATGTCTATGTTTTAATTAAACAGAGACGGGGAGCACTGTTCCCTTTGGCTTTGGTCTCTTCCCATCCGCCCCTCATTCCCGGATGTTGTGGCTGTTGGCATTGGTGTCTGATTGTGTTGAAACCTCGCCTCAAGATACCAGTCTACGGTGCCAAAGGTTAATAGCACAAGGGACTACAAATGGGATTTTAACAACCTAAACAATGCCACACAATGTATTGACTTTTTCCCAGAACCAGCAGCACGCGTATTAATATCCTTCCACGTGACATTGTACTCAAGAAATAGTTCGCAATTATCCCAGAAATGCATTCATTATGTGCGGCGGACTGGCTTAACGGCAACACCACCACCTCAGACTTGTGAAGACGTGGTTACTTCCACATTCTGGCTTGTGTGATTTTGTTATCAGATAAGAAAAGGATGGTATACTCTCACCTGCGACATCCCCCTCGACATAGTACATGGAAAAAAGTAAGCCGATTAAGCCGCCGCGCTGCCAAAGTTTCAAACTTACAAAAGCAAACCAGGAAAAGAGTATTTATAAACGATTAATAAATAAATATACATGTATTGTGTGGCTCTCATAAAAGTATGGGTAAGAATGAGAGATTAGAGGACGCACTAGATAACATAAACATTGGCAACGCCGATCGCATTCCGGCACGAACCTAAGGCCTATCCACGTCATGGAAGCACTATACTCGAGTTTCGCCCTCGTTTGAGCTCGTCAGTAGTGCATATCCCTGACCGGATCCGGAAACAAGCCCCGGATCACGCGTGTGAAGCGGGTGTGTAACCACGCGGCACACACTGGACACGCCAAATTATCACACCGGAATACCACAACGCTACCCATCGTAGGCTATGCTCAAGACTGCCCAATCGCCGCGACTGACGTCCGTCAATCGATGTGGACCCGAACGATCAGGACATCTCACAGGCAAGGAACACCAGGCCTCCTAAATCCAGTGAGCAACGATACAATTGATTATTTGGTTGTTTCGGGATTTGAAATTTAAATATTGAGCACAACCCACTACTGGCAACGCCGATCACATTCCGGCACGAACCTAAGGCCTATCCACGTCATGGAAGCACTATACTCGAGTTTCGCCCTCGTTTGAGCTCGTCAGTAGTGCATATCCCTGACCGGATCCGGAAACAAGCCCTGGATCACGCGTGTGAAGCGGGTGTGTAACCAGCCAAATTATCACGTTTGTGCTCAATTGTGCTCAATATTTAAATTCACAATAAGTGTGTATTTATTAATTAATTGTCTTGATGGCCTCAGGGGGTTCCCTAATTGATATTTATTTAATAGGCTGCTTACTTCATGCACGCACACGTTTATATCATTACGGGCACAGGCAAGTTAGTGCACTGTCCTAGTTGTTTTCATCTTCTGATTAACTTGTGGAAAGTAGAATGGCAGAGCACATCAATGTGTGGATTAGGAAGCAAGCAGTGGAAAATTCTGGCAAGCCGGTTACCCCTAGCAACAACCGGAAGGAGTCGCCATCTTCAGTAACACGCCTTTCAACAGATTCAGTGCCATGGGGTGATTAATTGTCTCCAACGTCTTCCCGTAACTGCCAAGGGATTATATACAGTAGCATATCCCATGCAAACTCCTTCCATTTGATAAATAGTATATGTCTCATCTCATCTCATCTTGTTCCTCTTGTACCTTGCGATGTCGATGTGAAGTATAAACAGCGGGAGAGTGCCAGCTTATGGGCTTCATGTATCGATATTCCCATGGACCCTGTTATTCCCTGCGTCCATTGTTTATGTGGTCAGCTTCTTCCTCTACTTGCCTCTTGTGTGTACATCATTGCTTGTTGTGGTATACTGTTAGTTGGTAGCCTACTTGCATGGCCAAACCACTTGACTTGCTGCCTTTTAATAAAATCTAGTGCAGCTATAACCTCCACTTTAGTTCTGATTTCTTCATTTCTGATCTTACCTCTTCTTGATACATTGAGTATTCTTCTCAGGAATCTGATTTCTGTTGTGATTTTTCTTTTCTCTTTTTCTGTCATTGTCTAGGTTTGGCATTGGTAGCATAGAGTTGGTAGGAAGATTGTGTTGTAAAGTGCTTTCTTAGTAGTTATTGATACATGTTTGTTCTTTAGTATTAGTGCCATTTGTCCAATGAGTTGGTTTGTCTTATTGCATCTATTTTCAATCTCATCTTCTGATTTGCCATTTGATGATATTATACTTTCTAGGTACTTGAAACTCTTCACTTGTTTCAAGGGATGTTCGGTTAGGTGAATCGTTGTTGCTTTTTCTTCTTTAGATATAGTCAATGCCTCTTTTTACTTGCGCTAATTTTCATGTTATGTTCCCTACACATTTCGTTTAGACTATTCATGTGGTCTTGTAATTCAGCATCTGATTTTGCTGTTAGTGCTTGGTCGTCCGCAAACAGGAGTTCTCTAATGGTTAGATTTGCAGATGCTTCTTCTTCTCTGTCGTCATGGGGTGTTCTTGCGGTCTCTGTTTGGCTGGTTTCTTTACATATGTTAATAGAACTTGGACATGCTGCAGATACACATACATTCAGTGTGCTTTTCACTAGACTTAATAACAAGCTACTGAGATATGCCGAGGCGGTTGCTATACACTGACGTGAAGCACAAGTGTGTAAACTAAAAGACCTAACAGTCTTGTTATAACAACGTTAGTGGCATTGAAACATAAGGCAATAATGTTTGTTCAAAAATTTTTATTTCCTTAGTGAATGTAAATACAGAAGCCACAAACAGTATTTATTGATCATGTGCCGTGCCGATAAGTGTGGGCGGTCATGTTTCGCCATCTCACTCGATCACCAGAGTCGTGGGTCAGTTCAGTGTTCTTGTCTCGACCACACCACGTGGCCAAGCCATCCAGATATTTACTTCTCTGCCTTCCCCTTGTTCTCATCCACTCGATTTTGCCAGTTGTCAATAAGTTCTCCAATTTATTACTTCTGATAACGAGACCTAAAAATGTTTACTGTCAACGTATGATTTCTCCAATCAGAGCAGGATTCATGAATCGTGCTGTGTGGCAGGGGTCACGAATCGTGCTACGGCAGGGGTCAAGAATCGTGCTGCGTGGCAGGGGTCAAGAATTGTGCTGTGTGGCAGGGGTCAAGAATCGTGCTGTGTGGCAGGGGTCACGAATCGTGCTACGGCAGGGGTCAAGAATAGTGCTGTGACAGGGGTCAAGAATCGTGCTGTGTGGCAGAGGTCAAGAATAGTGCTGTGACAGGGGTCAAGAATCGTGCTGTGTGACAGGGGTCAAGAATCGTGCAGTGTGACTGGGGTCAAGAATCGTGCTGTGTGGCAGGGGTCATGAATCGTGCTGTGTGGCAGGGGTCACGAATCGTGCTGTGTTGCAGGGGTCAAGAATCGTGCTGTTACAGGGGTAAAAAATCGTGCTGTGTGACTGGCGTCAAGAATCGTGCTGTGTGACAGGGGTCAAGAATCGTGCTGTGTGGCAGGGGTCAAGAATCGTGCTGTGTGGCAGGAGTCAAGAATCATGCTTTAGCAGGGGTCAAGAATTGTGCTTTGGCAGGTGTGAAGAATCGTGCTGGGTGGCAGGGGTCAAGAATCGCGCTGTGTGGCAGGGGTCAAGAATCGTGCTTTAGCAGGGGTCAAGAATTGTGCTTTGGCAGGGGTCAAGAATTGTGCTTTGGCAGGGGTCAAGAGACGTGCTGCGGCCACATTGCATCCTTCAATTGATGTGTCGTCTATTGCGTCCTCTCGTCTATGCACAACTAAACACGTCAGTTTTAATGTCCGGAAAAAAAAGCAGCCAGGTAATTCTTGCTGGCATCTGAATAGAGTTTATCTTCATGTGGGGAGGGTGTAGGCCAAGCATATGAAGGTGTGCTGTCTTGACCTGGCTTTTCTACCTCAGGGTTAATATTATTGTTATCTCTTGACTCCGATGATATTGTCAGTACACGTCACTCTAATCCAGGGATATAGTCCGTACATGTCACTCTACTCCAGGGCTATTGTCCGTACATGTCTCTTTACTCCAGGGATATTGTCCGTACATGTCACTCTACTCCAGGGATATTGTCTGTACATGTCTCTCTACTCCAGGGCTATTGTCCGTACACGTCTCTTTACTCCAGGGATATTGTCCGTACATGTCACTCTACTCCAGGGATATTGTCCGTACATGTCACTCTACTCCAAGGATATTGTCCGTACACGTCTATCTACTCCAAGGATATTGTCCGTACATGTCACTCTACTCCAAGGATATTGTCCGCACATGTCTCTCTACTCCAGTGACATTGTTCGTACGACTTTCTACAACCGGGATAATATCCAGACCTGGTATCTCTAAAAGAGGGATATTTTCCTGACCTGCCTCTGTATTAAAAGGATATTGTCCGGACCTGGTCTCTCTTCTCTAATTATATTTTTATCTGCTACAGTTATATTGTCTTGTTCTTGTCTCTTCATTTCAGAGATATTGTCCTTACTTGTTCTCCCCCCTACAGGTACCTTCTCCGGACACTTTCTCCCCAACTGCCGGGTAATTGTGCGGACATATTTTCCCCCTACTGCAAGTCTATTTTTAGACATATTCTATCTTTACCGCAGATACATGGTCCGGACATATTCTCCCAATTTTTTGGTCATATCCTATTTACAGGACATCGCTGTCAACACCAGCACTGCTGTTGTTGATGTCTTGGAAAGTTTACGTTCAGTAGTTTGCCATTGCTTTCTGAACTACCAGCTCCAATTCCAACACGTTAAAACCCAACGCGACACGGTCTGCTGTCAAATCGGTCGCAGCTGTGTTTCGAACGCAGGTAAGCGACTCACGCATCGCTTCCGCAAACCTTTAGCCACGGAGGTCGGCAATCTCCCTCTGCTGCAGGAATAGTGTCGGACATCTTATCCCACTGCTGTGGGGGATTTGTCCAGACACCTTCTCTCTCTCTCTACTGAAGGGATATTATCCGGACACATTCTCTCTCTGCTGCAGCGGTATTGTCCGGACAAATTCTCCCTACAACATTGACCAATATCCGGAAGATTACACATGGAATCGACCACAAAACTCGGTCTAAACCTCCAAATGACACGATTACCTTACTAGAAGCACAAGCGCACTCAGACGCTCGGCCTCCTAGAATCTACAGACAAAACCCAACCAATAAACCCGCATGCTGCCTGCCCACCCACAGGACCACTCCACAAGTAATGGAGACACAAACCCGCATGCTGCCTGCCCACCCACAGGACCACTCCACAAGTAATGGAGACACAAACCCGCATGCTGCCTGCCCACCCACAGGACCACTCCACAAGTAATGGAGACACAAACCCGCATGCTGCCTGCCCACCCACAGGACCACTCCACAAGTAATGGAGACACAAACCCCGCATGCTGCCTGCCCACCCACAGGGACCACTCCACAAGTAATGGAGAACACAAACCCGCATGCTGCCTGCCCACCCGACAGGCCACTCCACAAGTAATGGAGGACACAAACCCGCATGCTGCCTGCCCACCCACAGGACCACTCCACAAGTAATGGAGACACAAACCCGCATGCTGCCTGCCCACCCACAGGACCACTCCACAAGTAATGGAGACACAACCCGCATGCTGCCTGCCCACCCACAGGACCACTCCACAAGTAATGGAGACACAAACCCGCATGCTGCCTGCCGCACCCACAGGACCACTCCACAAGTAATGGAGACACAAACCCGCATGCTGCCTGCCCACCCACAGGACCACTCCACAAGTAATGGAGACACAAACCCGCATGCTGCCATGCCCACCCACAGGACCACTCACAAGTAATGGAGACACAAACCCGCATGCTGTCTGCCCACCCACAGGGACCACTCCACAAGTAATGGAGACACAAACCCGCATGCTGTCTGCCCACCCACAGGACCACTCCACAAGTAATGGAGACACAAACCCGCATGCTGTCTGCCCACCCACAGGACCACTCCACAAGTAATGGAGACACAAACCCGCATGCTGTCTGCCCACCCACAGGACCACTCCACAAGTAATGGAGACACAAACCCGCATGCTGTCTACCCACCCACAGGACCACTCCACAAGTAATGGAGACACAAACACTCCAAAAACAAAACCGCTAATTACATTTGCAACCCGGAAATGCCATTGCCCCGTGCCCTGGTGCCTGCAATACAGCTGCCCATTTCTTGTCCATTGACAACCTGGTCTCCGAGAGACTTGCTTATTCCCCCTGGCGTCGGTTAGGGTCGCTTGATGTGACCGCCATTACCCCTGTTGTCCTGGTAACCAGAAGCAAGAAGTTGGTTAAGACAATGGCGCCGGCCTGTGCTATGCTGCATCTAGGTGCCCATTATCAGCCTTATACTTAATTATGACATGGACATTTGAGTTTTGTGATGTTTCAAGAGGTCAATGTAAATAAATGTCCCGAGCAAGTGTGTTTCTCAGTGAGGAAAATAATCACATTTAAATGAGATTTACATTTAGACTGTAAAATAAATGTTGACTGAAGTGCCATTATGAATCTTCGTGCCGTGCTAGAGACAAGGGGATAACCAAAATTGGGGTTCGGGCAGTCTGTCAGAGAGAGGGAGAGAGAGAGAGAGAGAGAGAGAGAGAGAGAGAGAGAGAGAGAGAAAGAGAGAGAGAGAGAGAGAGAGAAAATAATGATAGATAAACGGGGTTTCGACAGTCAGTAGACAGAGAACGTTAAAGAGAGACTGAATAAGATAGACAGACAGTCAGGCAGAGAAATAGAAATATAGAGAGATAACCGTGTTTGGGGAGTTAGTATAGAGAATGAGAAAGAGAAAGCGAGAGAGTGGTAGAAAGCGAAAGAGAGAGAGAGAGAGCAGGGAGAGAGAGAGAGAGGAGAGAGAGCAGGTGAGGGATAGAGAGAGAGAGAAAAAAACAAGACAGAGAGAGAAAGAGAGAGAGTAAGTGAGAGAGACAGAGTGATAGACAATGAGAGAGAGAATGCGAGAGAAAGCGAGAGAGCGAGAGAGAGAGAGAGAGAGAGAGAGAGAGAGAGAGAGAGAGAGAGAGAGAGAGAGAAAGCAATAGAGAGAGGGGGGTGAGAGAGAGAAAGAAAGCGAGAGGAAGAGAAAGAGAGAGAGGAATACGAGAGAGAGGTAGAGAGAGAAAGCGAGAGAGAAAGAGAGAGAGAAAACTCAAGAGGGAGGGAGAGAGAGAGAGAGAGAGAGAGAGAGAGAGAGAGAGAGAGAGAGAGAGAACACTCAAAAGAAAGAGAGAGAGAGAGATAGATAGAAAGAGAGATGAAGAGAAATCGAGAGAGACAGAAAGCGAAAGGGATAAAGCGAGAGATAGAAAACACAAACGAGAGAGAGAGAGAGAGAGAGAGAGAGAGAGAGAGAGAGAGAGAGAGAGAAAGCGAGAGAGGACGAACGAACTAACGAACGGACAATCTTTATTTTCAAAAGGTTAAGAATTGGGCACGCAGGCCCGTCTGACACTCTGTCCTTCTTGTCTATTTCCTCTCATACATTCTTTCATTCAACATCATTTATGAAGGAAATCTTTGACAACAAAAGAACAATAAGCATTAAAACGCATGAAAAATAATCAATAATACATGACTCACTGAGGCAATTACCTGGGCAATATGAATACCAAAGGAAGGTGTAACGTGTCATACATATGGGAATGTCTTTGTGGCTAGTTGCCTTTTGAGATAATTTACCATTATCAATGTCTTTCTTTGTTGATTTTTGTTTGTTTATGCGGGCATATGAGAGAGAAAGTGTGAGGGAGAAAGCGAGAGAGAGGGGAAGAGACACAAAAGCTAGAGAGAGAAAAAATATCATTTCTCACTCTCTATCGCGCTCTCTCTCTCTCTCTCTCTCTCTCTCTCTCTCTCTCTCTCTCTCTCTCGCTCTCTCGCTTTCTCTCTCTCTCGCATTCTCTCTTTCATTTTCTATCACTCTCTCTCTCATCTTACTCTCTCTTTTTCTTTCTATATGTCGCTTTCTCTCGCTATCTCTCTCTCTCTTCTCTCTCTTCCTCTCTGTCTCTCTGCTTTCCTTCTCTTGCTTTCTCTCTCACTTTCTCTCTCTCTTGCTTTCTCTATCTTCCTCTCTGTCTGTCTATATCTCTCTCGCTTTCTCTCTTTTCCTCTCTCTCTCTCTATCTCACACATAGTCTCTTTCACAATCACTCTCACGTTCTATTTCTCGCTTTCTATCTCTTTCTCTCTCTCTCTCTCTCTCTCTCTCTCTCTCTCTCTCTCTCTCTCTCTCTCTCTCCTTCTCTCTCTCTCTCTCTCTCTTTCCTTCTCTCTCTCTCACTTTCTCTCTCTTGCTTTCTCTCTCTCTCGCTTTGTCTCTCTTTCACTCTCTCTTGTTTTCTCCCTCTCACTTTCTCTCTCTCGCTTTCACTCTCTCTTGCTTTCTCTCTCTCTCTTGCTTTTTTTTCTCAAAGAGAGAGAGAAAGTGAGAGAGAGAAGGAAAGGGAAGGAGAAAGCGAGAGGGAGAAAGCGAGAGAGAGAGAGGAAGAGACACAACGCTAGAGAGAGAGAAAACAAGAGAGAGAAAGTGAGAGAGAGAGAGAGAGAGAGAGAGAGAAGGAAAGGGAGAGAGAAAGCGAGAGCGGTAGAAAGCTTGAGATAGAACATGAAAGAGAATGCGAGAGAGACAAAGTGAGAGATACAGGGAGAAAAAGAGAGAAAGCGAGAGAGAGAGAGAGAGAGAGAGAGAGAGAGAGAGAGAGCAGAAGAGAGAGAGAGAGAGAGAGAAAGAGAAAGAGAGAGAGAGAGAGAGAGAGAGAGAGAGAGAGAGAGAACGATGGAACGAACTTTTCTAAGGGCCACGAGAAACAAAAGAGAATTATAGAGAGTTAAACCGGTTGTGGACATTCAGTAGCGAGAGCGAGACACAAACACACACACGCACACACACACACACACACACACAGATAGAGAAAGAGAGAGAGAGAGAGAGAAGAGTGAGAGAGAGAGGGGGACATGGACTGCTGTCAATATATCCCTGCTGTATGCCTACAGTTCTCATCCCTTAACTTGTCTGCTGAATCTTCTAACATCGTCTTCTTGCTTCATTCCCCCGCCATGCATGGCAATCACTACCTACAAATATCCCAATTCTCTATAACTGCCGGTAGAAAAGCCTCATATTCATCAACAACAGAACATCCCAACTCCGCACTCTAAAACATCTTCTATCGCGTTATCAGCCCTGATGTTGATGCAATAAAATGAGTGGAACTGCGGTAAAGCCGTGGAAATGAAAACAACATAAAATAACCCGAAGACGCGTACACATAACACAATGTCTGTAGTGTCTTTCCCCTGTTTACACCAATATCTGTAGTGTCTTTCCCCTGTTTACACGTTGTATCTATTGAATTTGCTTGCTAATGAAGACTAGTGGCCGCAATGTCATATTGTTTCCGTAATTACGTTCTGTAAAGCTGCATTGCTTCGTGTTATTTTTATCATTATTTTATGTTGTTTACATGTTTTGCTGCAAATGTTTCAATCTCCCTGAGCCAAGAACTCATGTTGGTAAATATTGCGGTTTTGAATTCAGGAAATCTGGCTACCAACTGCAAAAAATCTGGAATGTAAAATCGGGTAAAAGTTGCGAAATGGGATTATAGTTTCCGGTCTCAGAGACATGGTCTGGGACTCGGCTGTTAAACAATGGCGGATAACTTTAGCATACTCCAGCATTTCGTGAAATATCACCGCGACAAGAAACGAAATGTCACTACAATGAGAAATGAAATATTACTGCTACAAGACATCTATTATCACCTCGACAAGCCAATTATAACATTGCGAGAATGGTACGAAACAACACCACCACAATAGAGCTGTTACAAGACATGAAACATTACTGCTAAAAGACATGAAATATTACTGCTACAAGAGATGAATTATCAGCCTCGACAAGACAAGAATTATAACTGCAAAAATGGCATGAAACAACACCGCCACAAGACACGAAATATTGCTGTTACAAGACAGAAATATCACAACCTGGCAACTTGTCTTGACAGACGATAGTTTGTTACATTGTGCTTCAAAAAGGGCATAATAACTACAGCCAATGGCGGGGACAAGAGATGGAGTTAAACTTCACCGTAATACAAAGTCTTGGCTGAATTGTAGAGACCATGTGTTGTCCATGCTGCGTAATCCCACTCTCGGCCTGCCTAGTTTACTCCAGAGAAAAGGTTACACTAATCTCTCTGGAACAAGACAAGCTGCAGAAGCTGCCAGATCAGCAAAGCAATGCTCTAACTGTCCGCCTGTCGAAGCTTCGATCATAGACCAGTTGGCGATCAAGACGTAAGACCTGGCCTGCTCTGTTATGACATTTAGTCTTAGGTCGCATTTCCTCGCACCAGGATAAGACATGACACATCACCGACACAAGACACAAAATATCACCACCATGGTACTTGGAATATCACCACCACGTTACTTGAGATATCACCACCACGCTACTTGAGATATCACCACCACGGTACTTAAAATGGTATCACCATGGTACTTAAAATATTACTGAGAAAAGACACGACATATTACCACAACAGTACATGAAATAAATCGGAACACATGAAGTTCGTTTTCATTGCATCGTTCAACAGAAAAAGCCACATTCCAGTGGTAAATTAAATGTTAAGTCAGGGTGGAAGAAGTTGAATTGTGGGAGGGAGTGGTGGGGCGTGGATGACCTGGTAGTAGGTGAGTTGTGGTGGTGGTATAGATAGGGGTAACTGGTGAGTTGTGAGGGTGCAACTACTATTGTTTGTAAGCAGTAGTAGTAGTAGTAGTAGTAGTAGTAGTAGTAGTAGTAGTAGTAGTAGTAGTAGTAGTAGTTGTAGTAGTAGTAGTAGTAGTAGTAGTAGTAGTAGTAGTAGTAGTAGTAGTAGTAGTAGTAGTAGTAGTAGTAGTAGTAGTAGTAGTAGTAGTAGAAATAACACCGGGTGTTTGTAGTCTCACTACACTTTGTATGTAGAATAAATTTGAAAATTGAAATACATGACGTCATCAAAAATGTGCTTAAACATTAATTAAATTAATTACAATAGTCACTGCTACGGTCTAACGCTGTTTTGGGGAAGCTGGAAAGTACCAATGAAGTATTCATTATAGCAGGTGTTGGAAATATCCATCACGGGCTTCAACACATGACTGTAAACGACTCTTCGTTTTATCAAATACCTTCTGCAACATGTCTGTTGTTATTTCTTGACTGATAATTCTGATTACTTTTTTCAGGCCCTCAGTCGTGAGTACATTATTTTTGTAAACATTTCCTTTCAAGAAACACAATAGATAATAATAAAATGAAGTTAGACCTGGAGAACGAGCAGGCCAAACTCCACGTGCAATTATTTGATTTGCAAACATCCTTCGAAAAACGTTATGATGTTTTATCTGTGAGTGCAATTACACCATCTTGCTGGAACCATATTTCTGTACTTTCACGTTCATCAGCTGTTCTAACAAAGGTTCCAGAATGTCAGTAGGGTGCCGATAGGCATTTGTAGTGTTGTTGAAGACAATTGGTCCAATAAAACGTTTTCTACTGGCTGCACACCATAGCTCAATTTTCTCATCGTGTAGAGGCGCTTCATGAAATGCACTGGGATTAAAAGTGTTCCAAATACGAGTATTTTGGCTATTAACGTATCCAGATAGATGAAACCATGCCTCATCAGAGAAGTATGGTACATCGAGAATTGACACGTCTTCTTTAGCTACAGATTCGTGAAACCACGTGGAGTAGTTGACTCTGGGTTGACTATGACACTCTTTTAGTTCAGACAAAACAAAAATCCTGTATGGATGACAATGTAATCGTTGTTTAAGAATTGTGTGCACTGTGCTCACTGACACGTTCACTTGTTGCGACATTTCCCTGAAGGACTTGCTTGGACTTGTCAGCATTCTGTCTGGGATATGCAGACATGTTTGTTCAGACACAGCAGGACTACCAGACCGCGGAGCATCTTCCACATTTCCCGTAGCAAGAAACTTATTCAGCAAATTTATAACCGTAATGGGAGGAGGAGGTTGTTTATCAGGAAATCTTGATATAAATCTTTGAACAACCATCCGTGTCACACGGACCGTGTGTATCAACTAGCATTTCGAAACACTTGTTCAACCCCCCCCCCCCCCCCCCCTCCAAACAAATGTCTTCCGTTGATAACACCATTCTGTTTGGAGTGCAAAGAATTATTCCAGCAGACGACATCCATCCGCTGCATATTGTTCCACGATTGACTGGGGGTGGGGGAACATTTTTATATGACGTCATGTACTTCATGTTTAAAATTTATTCTGCATACAAAGTGTAGTGAGACTTTACAAACACCGTGTGGAAGCAACAGAAGGAATTTCTGGTAGAAAAAAAGAGCAACAAGAAGAGCAATAAGAATAAAGAAAAAGAAGTTTTTTGCATTTCTGTTGGTTCTCATAATTCTAAGCTGCATCGTCACCATACTAGTCTAAAATGTATACTAGGAAAAATCCTCCCAAAGAGTACCCATGTGTTTTATCGCACCATATACTCACAACTCCTGGAGGCGTGAAAAGGGGCTCTTCAACTGTTTATCGCGACCCTCAACTGTCACTCCACTAGAACCTTATGACAACACAAGTAATCGCTTCAACCCTATATAATCACATTCGATACTGTACTTGTATCGCCCATTAACATTGTCGCTTCTTCCCCCGCCGTTCATACCAAAGGTCAGAGGTAATGACCCCCACCCCGCGACGGTTCAAATTTCCCTGGTGCATATCCAAGGGTTTGTGTTGACAGGCGGAGCCACCCCGATATAAGAAACCAGGGTTATCAAACACATACACCTGTATTTTGTTGTTTTGTCTGAAATATTTCATGTCATATCAAACTACAAAACCAACGACCAGGTCGGTGTGTCAGTCTACATTCCATGCACGTTTTACTGTCCTTCCGTCTCCTCCTCCTCCTCCTCCTCCTCCTCCTCCTCCTCCTCCCCTTCTTCTTCTTCTTCTTCTTCTTCTTCTTCTTCTTCATATCTAACCAACTATGAATAATACAAAGAATTATCGCCGAAGCAACGGAGTACGTGATTTGTGCTCGATACCTTTGACAACAGCCAGCGGGGTGAGAATGGAGCGGAGGAGAAGAGGTAGAGGAGAGGGGGAAGTAAAAGGAAGAAGAGGGCTGGAGCCGGAAGGGGTAGAAGGAAAACGGATCGTTTGGGACTCAAAAATGTACGGGTTGGGTATTGGAATTGCCGTACTGCAAAGCAACGAGGACCAATACTGGAGAAACTGGTCTTCGATTTTGATGTCCTGATGTTACAAGAACTGAATACGAACTCTTTTAAGTGCCCTGGCTATACATGTTACATCAACCCAACTGGGCAGGGAAGACATTGGCAGGCTCTGGTGGTCAAGGACGGTTTACAGCATTAAATACTGGATATGAGTGGGTGGGGTCAGGAGAGTACAAAGGTGCAGGGAATGCGGATACAAATCGGCCGATACAGCTGGGACCTGATAAATGTATATGTAAGTGGGGAATCTTGCATAAGCAGAGAGAGTTGGGACTGGTTGAAAGGTTCAGTGGACACTCCAGATACCAGGTATCTGGTAAACGCGCGCGCCAAGGAATGGAACAAGTTGGGAGAGAACAGACTCTTTCTGCTCTTTCTGAGGCCTTGCTTCAGACGGATGTTGTCTGTCTAAATGAAGGGACACCCACTAGGCTAGCAATGAGACCGGGGGACCCTGACACGGCCATCGACCTGGCGCTTGTATCCCAAGAGGCGGCATCAGACATAAAATGGAGCGTCCTTGGAGACCATGGAAGTGACCACCTCCCCTGTTCTGTGCTGATACCTAAGTCCAGCACAGTTAGGACTATAAGAGCTCTCAGGGCATTCAGTTATGATTGCGACCACTCTTCGCTCCTGGGGCGCCTTAGATCACAGGGAAGATCTAAACCAACAAGAAGAATCTTCACCCAACCACCATGGTGGACAGCAGAGGTCGAGAATTCAAAGAGGGCGGCCATAAGGAATTGGCAAAGGGTGTGGAGAGCAACTAATTCAGTTGACACAGAATTGGAAGAGGCTGAAATGTATTTTAAAAAAGTAAAGGTGCGGGATTTAAAACTCCAGGCAGCTGAGGCAAAGAGGATTGATTGATTGATTGATTGATTTAGGAACCGACATCACAGCATTCGGGGCATTCCCATAAGCGCCCCGTCCCCATCCTCAGCAGCCAGCGAAGAGTTCCAACACTAATAGTACCAGTAGCAATCTGATTATATGTCCGTCTCGCCTTTCCTCTGAGTGTTGATCGTCGTTCAGATTCCCTCGTCACCCCTCGCTGTCGCATTCTTGCCAGACCATGGTAATCCATTTGCTCTCCGAGGTGTACACATGCTCCCACAAGGTCGCAACCACATCTGCTTTGTCATGCATCAATACTCCACCAAGTTTTGCCGAGCCAACCAATCTGTCCACCTGTTCATTCCCCAGCACACCAGCATGCTCCGGAGAAAAGATCCAGACGAATCTTGTCACCCGTGACTTCCGAAGCGAAGCAAGCCACTCTGCACGAAGCTTGCCTGTCTTCACCCTACTCAGCATGCTTTCTGAGTCAGTTACAATCACGATGTGTGTGTGTATCGTATTCTCCATCCAGCGGAAAGCTGCACTGACCGCCTCCACCTCCATTCTTAAGCTAGATGTTGTGGTATCATATGCCAGGCTCTCCTGCACCAAACGTCGACCATTGGCTTTTGCTAAGAACCCCCAGGCACTTCTCCTACCTCTCAACACTGACCCATCTGTGTAGATAATCACATCACCTGAGCGAGCATTATCCTGAATTAGTTGCTGGATTTCCACTTCCGTGGCCCCTGCTGGCCACTCCCTGCACTCCCGGCTCAATGTGATTATAACTCTGCACAAGTCTGACTGCTCCGCTGACACTCTGACCCACTCTTCTCCTCTCCTAATGTTCTCCAAGGGGCACACCTGCCTGATCGTATCCTCCGCCTGAGCCATCCATGATTTCCCTCTTATCAGTCTCTGACCCTTAACGGCGTCCAGCGCCTCATGCAACGGGTGATCTGTGTCTGCAGCTACTCTGAGGTATGCCTTCGCCTGCATCACCTTGAGCCTACCTGCAACAGACGGCAAACCAAGGATGTAACGCATACACACAACTGGGGTGTCTCTGGTGCATCCCAGAATGACTCGCATCGCTTCGTTCTGTATGCGCTCTAATTTCACCAGCTGACTCTTTGAGACAGTGAGCAGTCCTAGTCCATAATCAATCACTGAGAGGATCAAGTGCTGGTATAGTGTGAAAAGCATTCTCTGCTCTGTGTCCATTGCAGCCATAGTTTTAAGTGCATTGAGTCCCTTTTGAGACCTTGTCACAACCGTCTCCACATGGTCCTTGAAGGACAGGCTCCTGTCAAATGTGATTCCCAGATACTTCAGTTTGTTCTCTCTGTTGACGCTTCTACCATCTATCGTGAGGCTTGGGACATCAGCTCTCACAACCCTGTTGTCCAGAGAGCACCACAAAACAGCTGCCTTTTCTGGGTGGATGACTGCACTCATTTAAGTGCACCAGTCAATCACATTGTCTACTGTTGCCTGTAGCTCCTGGGCTGTTTGCTCCCTATCTCTCCCCTGCCTATATGCAAGAATATCATCTGCAAATGTTAGTATCCTTCCAACCCCTGGTGCTTCTAGGTTTGCAATCTTGCTCGTATACACATTAAAGAGCACCGGTGAGATTGATGATCCATGTGGCAGTCACGGGGATAAAGTATGTGGCTCTGAGGTCCATGCACCCAAACGGAGAGTAACCCGGCGAGAATGCAGGACGGCTGCTATCCAGTTCACCAACCAGGGATTGACCCCCTTCTCCATCAGTGCGGTCATCAAAATATCATATCGAACTCTATTGTATGCATCCTCGAGATCAAGCGCTACCGCCATCGTTTCCTGTTTACTCTGGAACCCTTCATAAACGTCAAAGGCAAAAGTGGCTGCATTTGACCAGGTATCTTTTCCTGGCCTGTAGCTCCCCAGGCCTCTTGGAAGAAGCTTTCCCCTTTCCAAGAACTCTTGCTGCTTGACAGCGACTATCTTCTCTAGAACCTTCCCAAATGTATTTTGAAGGATGATGATCCTAAAGCCACTAAGCTTTGAATGATCCTTGAATGGTTTTGGGAGAGGGATGAGATAGCTGTGCACCGAATCCTGCGGTACTGATGCTGTCCTAATGCTCTGGTTAAAGCAGTCGGTCATTTCCTTCAGGTCTGCATCGCTCAAAGCCTTCATGTGGCCATACCTAACCCCATTGGGCTCTGGTGCCGTGTCGTTTGCCTTTTTCAAAATATGTTTAACATCTTCAACCCGTATGATGTCTTCATAATGCATATTCTTCATGGTGCCAGATAATTCCTCTCTAACTGCATCTCTGGTGCCCGCATCATTATTATTGGTCTGCTCTAAACATCTCTGGAGAAACGCCTCCCCTTTCTCTTTGTCTGTTGTCACGCGCACACCATCATCTATATCAATTGCTCCCACTGTCATAGGCCGATCTTTTCTTTGCATTTGTCTGTGCAGTTTCCAGAAATTTCGCAGTGTTTTATCACCTCCAATCTCCTTCATAAAACATTCCCATTTTACGTTCTTGGCCTCTGCAGCACAGCGCTTGAAGACCTCCACCTTGTCTTTCTTGACATTTTCCGCGGTGTCCACTTCCTCTCGTGAGCTTCGGGGTGTCTGTCGCACTTTCCTTAGCTACTTCACTGTAGCTCTCTTTGCTTTCCAAGCCTGGTCTACTTCTGGGATCCACCATAGGGGGTGCAAAAAAGGAATGTTAACATTCCTGTTGCAAGCCCGCTGTCTGAGGCGTCCAAGAAGGCTATCGGTCCACTCATACTGGAAGGTCTTGAGCGCTCTCCCAGCCTTAACTTTCCTGGCTTTAGAGATCAGGACTGAGCATGGCAAGTGATCACTCCCATGGTCATTCAAAACAGTCCACTTTACATCAAGGACTGATGACTGGGAGACAAGTGCCAAGTCAATAGCTGTGTCTGCATCGACAGGCCTCATTGCCATTCTAGTCGGCCTACCATCATTTATGCAGACCACATCGGAGTCCACCATGGAGGCAAAGAGGATTAAGTGGGAACAGTTTATCAATGAAATCGGTGGGGATGTGACATTGGGAAAATTCTGGAGGCTGCACCGGCAGATGAAGAGACAGGCGATGCCTTGTACACATGGTACAGTTTATGATGATAACAACCTACCTATGACAACCGACAAGGACACAATGGAGGCTTTTCTTGCGCGATTTTTAAAACAGACGGATCATCAAGATAGGGCTATTAGAGGTAACATCAGAGAAGCCTTGTCACGGGTCTCCAGGAAGAAGGACTGTGAGATTAAAGTGGAGGATATTAGACGGGTACTGAAGCGGGCTATAGGCACAGCGCAGGGCCGGATGGGGTGAGGTACTCCCATTGAGAAATATAAATGATGGGGACTTGGAGGAGATGGCTCTTAGTTTCAACGTAAGCATAAATACGGCGGAAATACCCCACGATTGGCTGCATCCTGGGTCCCACTCCCAAAGCCAGGTAAGGATCACTCTAGGCTTAATGGATACCGAATCATAACCCTGCAAAACACGCATGGCAAAGTCCTCGAAAAGATAGTAGCACGCAGGCTCCAACAACATTTGGAAAGTCGAAATCTGCTTCCCCAACGACCCGGGAGTTACCAGCCTGGTAAGGACACCAGGGCCAATGCTGCAACTTTTGCATTTGATGTATACGAGGGCTTCCAGGATAAACAGGAGACAGTGGCAGTAGCTGCGTATAACAGGGTCAGGTATGATCAGTTAAGACACATGCCATGAGTCGGGTGGACATAATAGCAGGTTATCAGTATCATAAATAAATTAGACAGTAAGAGGGATGATTAAGTACGGGGAGCCAGAGGGAAAGGAGACACCGGTAGACGGTTGAAGATAGTAACCAATTAAAGACCAAGAGGTAGGCCACGTGATGAGAAGGGTCGAGCAGGGCCCACGAGCAAAGAAAGGCGAATCATAAGCCTGTAGACAGTTAATAAAAAGGCGCAGAAATGAATCTGAAACTGGAAACCGGAAATCAAAATACATTGGGCAGCAGCGAGAAATAGATCAAAGTTAAACTAATTACAAACATGATTAGTGGCTATCAACCACAGCAATGGAACCAACGTACATTACCAACAGCAATGTTTGTGGCTACGTGTGCAGTGTGCCTATAAAGCACAATATTTCAAATTTTCCAAAAATTCAAAGTAATGGCAAGTAGCCACATAAGTAACATTACAAAGCCGTATACATGTGCTGCATGCACTATAGTGCATTCATGAAATAATTGTGGTATCAACATTGTGTATTCGTTCCAGATTTGTTTCACATGGTTTGGCAGTAGTACCATAGGTGGTATCTTCACCACATTTGAGGAGCTGCACCTGACGACCAAGTATATCCAGGTCAATTGTAAGCGGAACGGGGACGGCCACGCTGAGTTGTATCAAGTCCGGAAGCAAGCGGAAGTTGAGTCGAGCATCGAGACCAAGCCACTTGAAACATCATCGCTGGATATATACAAGGCAAGTTAATTCTAGCTAATTTTGTAGGTATACTGCTCGATTACAGAGAGCTATCAGACATCTTTGTATGATATTGTTCAATCAGCCTGATGAATTAGATTGTTCTTCCACAGGGATTATGTTGGTTAGTTAACCTTTGCTAGTTACAGTCTATTTTTCAATAGGGGTACAAGTTACAGGTTACCAAAACAAGATCAGTGGTAACACTGACTGCGTGTACATATAGTGAAATAGATAATCCAGCTAATAGACACAGCAGATAATCATGTCTACCTTGGCAGACTTCATAGCTCTAAGTGAGAAGTGTGGTTTCACAGGGAAAGTGCTTATGACATGGGCTAAACAAGAGTTGAGTGAACATCAGAAGCAAGAACGAGAAGATAGAGAAGCAGCTAGAGAATTTGAGAGGCAGAAATTAGCAGCACAAGCAGAGCTCGAAGAAAAGAAATTAGCGGCTCAAGAAGCAGCAGCTAAAGAAGCCAAAGAACTTGAGCTACAAAAATTAGCAGCACAAGAGGCAGCACTATCTTTCGAGAAAGAGAAACTGGCAGTGCAATTAACATTGAAAGACAAAGTTGTAGAGGGTAGTATTAAAGTAAAGATGCTAGAACTGGAGAAAGAGACTGAAGTTGCGAAGACTAAATTGGCAGCCGAAGCATTGGACCCCATTCGAAGATATCAAGGTATCGTCAGGAACTTTGCACAAGAGTATTCCATCTCCGCATGGGTTACCAACTTCGAATTATTGATGAACCACTACGAGGTGCCTGTCGAAGAGTGGCCGAATCCTCTTCCATAAGCATTTTGCCCTTGAGCCACTAAAGGTAGTAGAAGTCATCCCAGAGCATCTGCGAACTGATTACAACTATGTCAAAGAAAGAGTCTTGGCACATTTCAGTTTAGATGAGGCGGGTCTTAGAACGGCATATAGAGCGCTGAATCTGAAGTCGAACCAAACCTTCATGGATTTCGTTTCCGAAATCCAGTCTCTTTATGACAAGTGGCTGAAGGCAGCGAAATTAGGCAAAGACTTTGAGAAGCTCAGAGACCAGATGCTAAGAGATAATATTATTTTAGCTGTGTCAGACTCCATGGCAACATTCCTGCTTGAAGATAAGTGCACCACAATATCTGAAATGGAGTCCAAGAGCGAGGCGTATTATAATGCCCACAGGGAGATTTTTGCAGAGGGGGCACAGCCAGAACTTGTGGTAGGAGCAGCTGCCAGGTTCTATGATCGAAGGCAATCATACGGACCCAGGAGTAAATATCAAGCAACGAATAGATATACACAAGTCCCACCGAGACAAGCGGACGCAGTTCGAACTGGGCCAGTAAGGGAATGTAAATATTGTGGTCACCAACACAGGTTGTTGGAAATGTGCGAACGAAATCCTGAGTACAAGTCATACCTCAAGAAAATGTCGGTCAGAAGAAGCAATAGGTACGCAGACTATTGAGACATTCTAAAATGCTGGTTGTGTAGAAGCTATGGCCACTTGGCAAGGATGTGTAGTCTGAGAAAACTGAATGAAGACACCAACATGGCATACGCCATGTCCAGCAGCGACGAGGACGAACAACAAGACACGAATGCAACACACATATATGACAGTCAGGGCGACAGGACAGACAACAAAGTGTATATGCCAACTCTGCATACTTAAACGGAAATCTGGACGTTCGACGAGCTTTAGTGAATGGGTTTGCAGTGAAATTGGTTAGAGGCACAGGGACTTCAATTGTGGGGGTAGGCAGTAAGATTGTAAGAGACGAAGACTATACAGACGACAGAGTGACCTGCAGAACATTTAGTGGTGCATTAGAGCAGTATAGAGTAGCTTGGACAGACATTGACTGTCCTTACTACAAAGGGCGGGTAACAGTGGCAGTGTTACCACATCACACAACAGAACTAATCTTCGGCAACATCCCAGAGGTCAAAGAGTGCACTCCCCATGACATACAGAAATATGAAAAAGAGGACTTAGAAATAGCATATTGCAACTATGTGACGTGGACATTCCTGACAGAAGACTTTAAAATTCAAGTAGAGGATGACGCATCAGACATAGGAACAGACATTTACCAGACATACGACGAATACAGAAGAAACCAAGGACAAACAAGTGACCATAGTACAGGGACCATACAGGGAACGTCTCTCGACGATAACAACACAGTCATGACGACAAGCAGGGTCCATTTTATGATTGCGAACAACTAAGACAGTTGACACAGCAAGAACTGACGTGGGATACATTACTTTTTAGGCCAGACCTAACAGAGTACGAAAAGGAGAAAGTAGTCTTTGGGGTTAAAAGCTTTAGAGGGGGTTGCCCACAATTCAACGACAGCACAGCAACGGTGAAACATTTTTTTATGCCATACTTAACACACACATGTGCTAACAGGTTAGAAAAACATATGGTACAACAAGCATGTTCAGCACAAGAGAGTGGGTCAGTATCTGGGTATAAGTTACAGGACGAAGATGTCGTGCACAAGAATAAAAACAGTAAAAAAGACAGATCAAAAAAGAAGGTGAAGATAAAACAAACAGATGTTGCAGACTACACAGAATCTGGTTGGGAGAATGAAATTCCCCCATAGAGGCCACGGGTACGGTACACTGACACAGACGCTCTGTTAGCACAATGGCAACAAGAGGAAATTCCAAAATATCAAATCAATAATCGAACACGAGACATCAAAATAAGAAATTGGAATAGGTATTGGAAAAGTATAGGTTTAACAGATGAGGAAAGGAAAGAGAAGATGAAAGAAATAGATAAGTTCAAATCAATAACAACATATCTTACACAAGAAGACGTAAATCATTGTACAATACTACATGTTAAGGAGACATCACATGTTCCAACGTGAAACACTCTTATCTTGTGATGTGTATATTGTAGATACTGTATAGAGTGTATAAAGGCTATATGTATGTGATTGGTATAGATATAATTGTTGTAGTAGAATGAATGCATTGATAAGTATAATGTTGATTGAAGTGACATAATGATATGGTAAAGTCATCAGAGGTAAAAACAGTAAAGATGTGTAATAGTGTGGTTAATATATATATATATATATATATATATATATATATATATATATATATATATATATATATATATATATATATATATATATATATATATATATATATGAGATCTGTGAATGCTAGCCATGACATGGCCTAAGAAACGTCACACCGACTATATGACAAACAGATCTGGTCAGAAGAGGGACATAATCCTGATAGTACAATATGGCATAAGGTAATACTATCATCTAGAAATCCATGTCAGAGTATCATCCAAGAAACCATGCGTTCATACAAGGTGGCTGATCAATTGGTTAGCACGCTGGAGTACTGACCAGGATAACAACATGTCAATGTAGGGAATTGGATATATGATTGCGGTAATATAATATGTAAATGCAAATGTGTAAATATGCATATGTATGTATGGATATGTATACACGCACTGCTGTTAATAATTTTAGATAGATAAGGGGTATAAATGACTGAGCAGAAGAGATAGTGTCGAAGGTACCTCAAAGATGTTACATCACTAGCTGACTGAAGGGGCTGAGACAGTGAAGATTGAAAATCTGAATGGTAGAAGATAGTCAGAGAAGACAGATACCAGCCAGAACCAACTAAGGGAGTAATAGTTAATAACAATCACAATCATTCAATAAACAAAATTCATAATACATATAGATATAAATAATATCATTTTATTGTCTTATAAGTACATACATAAAAATCAGTACATTCGTACGAACATAATCATCATGCCATGTATATTCATAATCAGCATGCATGTAATTGTAACAATAATTGTAACATTATTGATTGTACTGTTACCTGATTGTAACACAGAACGTATAAAATGAGATGTTGGTAGAAACTGATAAAGGATCGCAAAGGGAGATAAGGAGAATCGACATCTGCGGAAGCAGAATGGTTGACAGTGGGTCTAAAACCACGATACGTCACAGATGATACCCACAACATAAAAGGAAAAGAAGAAGAAGTTAACTGAGACACTACTACTAGTGATGCATATTGATTTTATAGAGTTGATAGTTAGTTAGTTAGTTAGTCGTAGTTCCAACTTCACAGCAACTGGTCGTCCCCATTATGCTCCGTTCCTGTGCCAGTGAATATCATACAAAACGCTCCCCACCGACCAATGTGAAAAGTGGAAAAGACAGGAGTCTCGACAAACAACAGCCCGCACAGATGCACTGTGCATAATGCCGCCGCCAGAATGTCAACACAATAGTCCCCCACAAAACACCCAGTTCATTTCTGATGGAATCTGCAGCCATTTTCCCATCTGGATGTTTCCTAGATGTTCACCCACACAGTCCACGAAATACAGTTCATCGTCGATGGCAGTGGCAGTCAACCAGAAGCCCAGCAGCCACGCATTTCTGCATAAGGCAAAAACCGGTCAACTCTGGGACATAGCCATCTGCCATCACTCCGAACATGCAGTCACGTTCCAAAAGACCTCGGGCAAATTCAAAAGCACTTCACACGAAACTCACAGCTCACAGTGACGCGCCACGCACTCACTCAGTAGCAGGGCATATGCAAGTGAAAGTTAGAATAGTGCTTGCAATATTGCATGTAATTCCAATGTTATATACTATTCAGGTTTTATCACAACATGGTAGATTGGACAAAGAGACAGGTACAATTGGTAGAAGTAATGTATGCGATTGTGAGAACAGGTACATATCATAAGAATAGGTTGAGTGACAGTAAAACGAGAGAAAATGTACAGGAAGACAGAGAGGAGGAATTTGTGCGAATGAGAGTCAACAGAACAATGTTGAACACAAGCTGGAGACTTGCACACCTGTATGCAAGAAGCTTATGGGCAAAGATGTAACATTTGAGTTTCCAGTATGCGTGTTGTGAGGCAGAGTACATAATGGAAATTAAACACTACGTGAAAAAAAATGAAATGACAAACGATGAAAGGATGAAGAGAGAGGATGAAAGAGAGAAAGAACATAGCACAAGTGAAGATAAAAGAAAGGAAGGAGAATGAAATGTACTAATGAGAATGTGTGAGAGAGAGAACAGAGTACACGTGAAGGTGAAAGAAAGAATACAAGGATAGTGGAGTAGGATTATTAGTAGTACAATTAATAGTAGTACCAGGTGGTAGTACTTTGTACATATAATATTTTAACATGAAGTACCTTGGCATGGGAGTAGATGTACATAAGGGTCATGGTATTAGGAACACTACAAGGAAAAAGTTAGTAGCAAGAATACCATGGGAAAATAGAGAATGCAAATGAAGGGAATATTTAGCCATAGGGCACAAGTAAACATCATAGCAAAAAGTAACTAATGGCAGCCGACTCCACACACACTTGGACAAGACAATTGAAAGAGTCATATGTATACGCACCAAAGAGATCTACAGTCGTAGCATACATTACTCAGGGGCAAGATAAGAGCTTTAAAAAAATAGAGGTGGAATTGATATGTCTGCAATACACACGTTCCTGCACCCAGGGCTTAAGAGCTGGAGAAGGGTGTCAGTTGCTTATACCGAGGTATAAGTGAGGAACCATATGGGAATGTCCGGGGTGAGGTATTGGGACTCATATTAGGTTGGTCCTCAACCTGCCAAACATAAAGGGGGTTGAGGCCACACGAGGTCTATTTGGGAATAGACGGATATTCGTGTGCGACATTATAATTTGTGTGAAGGTATAGCAGAATATCAACGTAACACAGAGGGAAGTTAAAGGGAACTGAGAAGCAAGCTCTAAGGCTTGAGGCAGTAGACAGATATGTGCGACCAGGGGACAGGCATGTGCGACTAAGCTGACTCATGTCAAGTATAGAGATGAGGATTAACCCAAAAATGTTAGAACATTTTTGAAATTGCGGGAGGCATATGCCATGAGTCGGGTGGACATAATAGCAGGTTATCAGTAACATAATAAATTAGACAGTAAGAGGGATGATTAAGTACGGGGAGCCAGAGGGAAAGGAGACACGGTAGACGGCTGAAGATAGTAACCAATGAAAGACCAAGAGGTAGGCCATGTGATGAGAAGGGTCGAGCAGGGCCCACGAACAAAGAGATCGGACGCCATCACGGACAGTTCGAAAAACGAAGAATAGAGCTGAGAGTGCAGCCATCGAGCGCCTGGAGAGATTAATGGCAGGAAAGCAAGTCATTCTACATCTGTGAAGCGGGCGATGATGGCTGATAAATTCACTACCGCGAGCAGGCGACGAACATGACAATTCGACCACCAGGTCCAGCTGTGTAGGGTGCGGGCAGTTGACCGCCTGTGATAACCTGAGGTCACGTTAAGCGGGGCAGGCGTAAGTAGTTGTTATAATAACTAGTTTTCCGGGGCTAACGTGCAATGTGTTTACTGGCCAGAGTGCCGATGTCGCCAAACTGGACTGTTAGTGTTGAGAAAATAAAGTGTTATATAATGCAAGTCTACAATTCAGAAACAGACGTTACTTCACTGTGATTTAACGCACGTTTTGTGATAATTGTCAACGCCGCTTACACGCACCCCTAAAGGCGCGTTGGCAACACACACTGTTGGACATGGAAGTCTGCCCTTGCCTTGTTAGATGAGTTGCGGCAGTCCTTTATGAGCGTAGGGTTGCACTGCGCATGGGTTCCTGGACTTCTGACCCTGTACTATTACACCTGGGTTGCCGCAGGGATCTGCGTTGTCCCCAGTGCGCTTTAATGTCTACACCAGCAAAGTCGCAGCTGTTGAGACATCGGGTGTGGGTAGAATCTTGACATTTGCAGATGATGTGCTGGTGTACAGACAGGGCAGAGACAGGACCAGTTTGGCGAAAGACGTACAGGTGGCAGTAAACAGGGTGGCGGAGTGGTGCAGGGACGCAGAGGCCATTATACACTCAGACAAGGCATCGGTTGTGTGGTACTCTCTGGATAACCGGATCGTCAAGGCAGATGTCCCAGGTATTATGTTGAATGGATGTCCTCTTAGTCGAGAGAGTAAATTGAAGTACTTGGGTATCACCTTTGACAGATGCTTGTCTTTTAAGGAGGCTTTGATGGTGAAGGCTGGTAGGGGACTTAATGCATTGAGGGCTATGGCAGCAACCGGGGTAGATCAGCGGATGCTGTACAGGCCCTTTCAGCGGTTAATAATTTCTGTCATTGAGTATGGTTTGGGGCTGCTGACAGTATCGAAGAGCCAGCTTGAAAGGTTGGAGCGCATACAGAATGCTGCCATGCGGTTAATCCTGGGGTGCACAAAGGACACACCAATTATATGCATGAGGCACATCCTGGCGCTACCAACAATGACGGATAGGCATAGGATCCTTCAGGCCAAATGGTACCTGAGAGTTGCCGCAGACAGGGATCACCCGCTGCATGCAGCAATGGATATGGTCAAGGGTCATAGACTAATACGAGGTAGGTCCTGGATGGCACAGGCAGAACTTTCTATAAGTCAGGTGTGTGATCTAGAGACCATCAATCGTGACAGAGAGTGGGTTGAAGTTCCGGAAGACATGACGGACTGGCACAAAGTAATAATATCACTGGGTCGTGAGTGCAGAGAATGGGCAGCGGGACGCACTGAGTTTGAAATGCAACAGCTGATCCAGAGCAACACACATCAAGGTGACATAGTCATCTACACCGATGGGTCAGTGGTAAGAAACAGACGTAGTGGCTGGGGCTTTATTGCAAAGGCTAATGGACGAGTCTTGAAAAAGGAGAGTTGCATATGAGACTACGACCTCCAGCATGAGAATGGAGGTGGAGGCAGTAACAGCGGCATTGCGGCGGCTAGAGGAGACTACTGCAACACACGTTGTATTCATTACGGATTCAAATAGTATGCTTTGTAAGGTGGGGAAAGGAATTTTTTCGTGTGGAATGGCTTCTCGTCGCTTCAGAGGTCCCAGATTGTGAGAATTGTATGGATATTTTGCCCTGGCCATGTGGGTGTACGGGGGAATGAACAGGCTGATAGGCTAGCTGGGAATGCACCTCTTGGTGGTAGTTTGCCTATGGACAAGGGGGAGGTGGTCGCGCGTTTGTGGGACCAGGTGGAGAAGGCGGAGGAACAAATTGAGAACCAATATATGGAAAGAATGAGATTGCGGGGTATCGACTGGGTTCTGGAAGAATCTCAAAACTGAGAGGGAAGACCAGGAGAACGTCTAATCAGATAGCGGTGGGAACGATTAGTTGTATGACTCTTCACTGGGTGTTGAACAAGGGGACGGCGCACGTATGGGAGTGTCCTGAGTGCAGTGATGTCGGTTCTTAACTCAACTCAACTCAACTCAACTTCTTCTTCTTCTTCTTCTTCTTCTTCTTCTTCTTCTTCTTCTTCTTCTTCTTCTTCTTCTTCTTCTTCTTCTTCTTCTTCTTCTTCTTCTTCTTCTTCTTCTTCTTCTTCTCCTCATCCTCCTCCTCCTCCCCCTCCTCCTCCTCCTTCTCCTCCCCTCCTCCTCCTCCTTCTTCTTCTTCTTCTTCTTCATCTTCTTCTTCTTCATCTTCTTCTTCTTCTTCTTCTTCTTCTTCTTCTTCTTCTTCTTCTTCTTCTTCTTCTTCTTCTTCTTCTTCTTCCTCTTCTTCTTTATCCTTCCTCTTCTTCTTTATCCTCTCTCTCTCTCTCTCTCTCTCTTCTCTCTCTCTTCTTCTCTCTTCTCTCTTCTTCTTCTTCTCTCTATCTCTTCTTCCTTCTTCTTCTTCCTTCTTCTTCTTCTTCTTCTTCTTCTTCTTCATTATTCTTCTTCTTCTTCTTCTTCTTCTTCTTCTTCTTCTTTCTTCTTCTTCTTCTTCTTCTTACTTCTTCTTCTTCTTCTATCTTCTTCTTCTTCCTCTTCTTCTTTATCCTTCCTCTTCTTCTTTATCCTCTCTCTCTCCCTCTCTCTCTCTCTCTCTCTTTCTCTCTCTCTCTCTATTAGTCTGTTCTTCTCCCTCCCTATCCCGCACACCATTCTCTGCCTTCCTGCCCCAAGACTTGTTCCCCCAAATACACCTATTTCTATCTCCATGCCACGGGACTTGTTCCCCACATACACCATTCTCTGTCTCCATGCCACCGGACTTATCCCCCACATACACCATTCTCTGTCTTCCTGTCCACGGGACTTGTTCCCCACATCACACCATTCTCTGTCTTCCTGCCCCGGGACTTGTTCCCCACATACACCATTCTCTGTCTCCCTGCAACCGGACTAATCCCCCACATACACCATTCTCTGTCTCCCTGCCACCGGACTTATCCCCCACATACACCATTCTCTGTCTCCCTGCCACCGGACTTATCCCCACATACACCATTCTCTGTCTCCCTGCCACCGGACTTGTTCCCCACATACACCATTCTCTGTCTCCCTGCCACCGGGACTTGTTCCCCACATAACACATTCTCTGTCTCCCTGCCACGGGACTTGTTCCCCACATACACCATTCTCTGTCTCCCTGCCACGGACTTGTTCCCCACATACACCATTCTCTGTCTCCCTGCCACGGGACTTGTTCCCCACATACACCATTCTCTGTCTCCCTGCCACGGACTTGTTCCCCACATACACCATTCTCTGTCTCCCTGCCACGGGACTTATTCCCCACATACACCATTCTCTGTCTCCCTGCCACCGGACTTGTTCCCCACATACACCATTCTCTGTCTCCCTGCCACGGGACTTGTTCCCCACATACACCATTCTCTGTCTCCCTGCCACGGGACTTGTTCCCCACATACACCATTCTCTGTCTCCCTGCCACGGACTTTATCCCCCACATACACCATTCTCTGTCTCCCTGCCACGGGACTTGTTCCCCACATACACCATTCTCTGTCTCCCTGCCACCGGACTTATTCCCCACATACACCATTCTCTGTCTCCCTGCCACGGGACTTGTTCCCCACATACACCATTCTCTGTCTCCCTGCCACCGGGACTTGTTCCCCACATACACCATTCTCTGTCTCCCTGCCACGGGACTTGTTCCCCACATACACCATTCTCTGTCTCCCTGCAACGGGACTTGTTCCCCACATACACCATTCTCTTTCTCCCTGCCACCGGACTTATCCCCCACATACACCATTCTCTGTCTCCCTGCCACGGGACTTGTTCCCCACATACACCATTCTCTGTCTCCCTGCCACGGGACTTGTTCCCCCACATACACCATTCTCTGTCTCCCTGCCACGGGACTTGTTCCCCACATACACCATTCTCTGTCTCCCTGCCACCGGACTTATCCCCCACATACACCATTCTCTGTCTCCCTGCCACAGGACTTATCGCCCACATACACCATTCTCTGTCTCCCTGCCACCGGACTTGTTCCCCACATACACCATTCTCTGTCTCCCTGCCACCGGACTTATCCCCACATACACCATTCTCTGTCTCCCTGCCACCGGACTTGTTCCCCACATACACCATTCTCTGTCTCCCTGCCACCGGGACTTATCCCCACATACACCATTCTCTGTCTCCCTGCCACGGGACTTGTTCCCCACATACACCATTCTCTGTCTCCCTGCCACCGGACTTATTCCCCACATACACCATTCTCTGTCTCCCTGCCACCGGACTTATCCCCCACATACACCATTCTCTGTCTCCCTGCCACGGGACTTGTTCCCCACATACACCATTCTCTGTCTCCTGCCACCGGGACTTGTTCCCCACATACACCATTCTCTGTCTCCCTGCCACGGGACTTGTTCCCCACATACACCATTCTCTGTCTCCCTGCCACCGGACTTATCCCCCACATACACCATTCTCTGTCTCCCTGCCACCGGACTTGTTCCCCACATACACCATTCTCTGTCTCCCTGCCACCGGACTTATTCCCCACATACACCATTCTCTGTCTCCCTGCCACCGGACTTATCCCCCACATACACCATTCTCTGTCTCCCTGCCACCGGACTTGTTCCCCACATACACCATTCTCTGTCTCCCTGCCACGGGACTTGTTCCCCACATACACCATTCTCTGTCTCCCTGCCACGGGACTTGTTCCCCACATACACCATTCTCTGTCTCCCTGCCACGGGACTTGTTCCCCACATACACCATTCTCTGTCTCCCTGCCACCGGACTTATCCCCACATACACCATTCTCTGTCTCCCTGCACCGGACTTATCCCCCACATACACCATTCTCTGTCTCCCTGCCACCGGACTTATTCCCCACATACACCATTCTCTGTCTCCCTGCCACCGGACTTGTTCCCCACATACACCATTCTCTGTCTCCCTGCCACGGGACTTGTTCCCCACATACACCATTCTCTGTCTCCCTGCCACCGGGACTTGTATCCCCACATACACCATTCTCTGTCTCCCTGCCACGGGACTTGTTCCCCACATACACCATTCTCTGTCTCCCTGCCACCGGACTTGTTCCCCACATACACCATTCTCTGTCTCCCTGCCACGGGACTTGTCCCCACATACACCATTCTCTGTCTCCCTGCCACCGGACTTATCCCCCACATACACCATTCTCTGTCTCCCTGCCACGGGACTTGTTCCCCACATACACCATTCTCTGTCTCCCTGCCACCGGACTTATCCCCACATACACCATTCTCTGTCTCCCTGCACCGGACTTGTTCCCCACATACACCATTCTCTGTCTCCCTGCCACCGGGACTTGTTCCCCACATACACCATTCTCTGTCCTCCCTGCCACGGGACTTGTTCCCCACATACACCATTCTCTGTCTCCTGCAACCGGACTTGTATCCCCACATACACCATTCTCTGTCTCCCTGCCACCGGACTTATCCCCCACATACACCATTCTCTGTCTCCCTGCCACCGGACTTGTTCCCCACATACACCATTCTCTGTCTCCCTGCCACCGGACTTATCCCCACATACCCATTCTCTGTCTCCCTGCCACCGGGACTTGTTCCCCACATACACCATTCTCTGTCTCCCTGCCACCGGGACTTATCCCCCACATACACCATTCTCTGTCTCCCTGCCACCGGACTTATCCCCCACATACACCATTCTCTGTCTCCCTGCCACGGGACTTGTTCCCACATACACCATTCTCTGTCTCCCTGCCACCGGACTTGTTCCCCACATACACCATTCTCTGTCTCCCTGCCACCGGGACTTATCCCCCACATACACCATTCTCTGTCTCCCTGCCACCGGACTTATCCCCACATACACCATTCTCTGTCTCCCTGCCACCGGACTTGTTCCCCACATACACCATTCTCTGTCTCCCTGCCACCGGACTTATCCCCCACATACACCATTCTCTGTCTCCCTGCCACGGACTTGTTCCCCACATACACCATTCTCTGTCTCCCTGCCACCGGACTTATCCCCCACATACACCATTCTCTGTCTCCCTGCCACCGGACTTATCCCCACATACACCATTCTCTGTCTCCCTGCCACGGACTTGTTCCCCACATACACCATTCTCTGTCTCCCTGCCACCGGACTTGTTCCCCACATACACCATTCTCTGTCTCCCTGCCACGGGACTTATCCCCCACATACACCATTCTCTGTCTCCCTGCCACCGGACTTATCCCCCACATACACCATTCTCTGTCTCCCTGCCACCGGACTTGTTCCCCACATACACCATTCTCTGTCTCCCTGCCACCGGACTTATTCCCCACATACACCATTCTCTGTCTCCCTGCCACCGGACTTATCCCCCACATACACCATTCTCTGTCTCCCTGCCACCGGACTTGTTCCCCACATACACCAGTCTCTGTCTCCCTGCCACCGGACTTGTTCCCCACATACACCATTCTCTGTCTCCCTGCCACGGGACTTGTTCCCCACATACACCATTCTCTGTCTCCCTGCCACGGGACTTGTTCCCCACATACACCATTCTCTGTCTCCCTGCCACCGGACTTATCCCCCACATACACCATTCTCTGTCTCCCTGTCATCGGACTTATCCCCCACATACACCATTCTCTGTCTCCCTGCCACCGGACTTATCCCCCACATACACCATTCTCTGTCTCCCTGCCACCGGACTTGTTCCCCACATACACCATTCTCTGTCTCCCTGCCACGGGACTTGTTCCCCACATACACCATTCTCTGTCTCCCTGCCACCGGACTTATCCCCCACATACACCATTCTCTGTCTCCCTGCCACGGGACTTGTTCCCCACATACACCATTCTCTGTCTCCCTGCCACCGGACTTGTTCCCCACATACACCATTCTCTGTCTCCCTGCCACGGGACTTGTTCCCCACATACACCATTCTCTGTCTCCCTGCCACCGGACTTATCCCCCACATACACCATTCTCTGTCTCCCTGCCACGGACTTGTTCCCCACATACACCATTCTCTGTCTCCCTGCCACCGGACTTATCCCCCACATACACCATTCTCTGTCTCCCTGCCACCGGACTTATCCCCCACATACACCATTCTCTGTCTCCCTGCCACCGGACTTATCCCCCACATACACCATTCTCTGTCTCCCTGCCACCGGACTTGTTCCCCACATACACCATTCTCTGTCTCCCTGCCACCGGACTTGTTCCCCACATACACCATTCTCTGTCTCCCTGCCACGGGACTTGTTCCCCACATACACCATTCTCTGTCTCCCTGCCACGGGACTTGTTCCCCACATACACCATTCTCTGTCTCCCTGCCACGGGACTTGTTCCCCACATACACCATTCTCTGTCTCCCTGCCACCGGACTTATCCCCCACATACACCATTCTCTGTCTCCCTGCCACCGGACTTATCCCCCACATACACCATTCTCTGTCTCCCTGCCACGGGACTTGTTCCCCACATACACCATTCTCTGTCTTCCTGCCACGGGACTTGTTCCCCAAAACACCTTGCCCGTGTCTCCCAGCCCCGGGACTTGTGTTTTGCGTGTAGTCCCAGGCCTGGGTATGGCAATATGTTGTGTAGATATTTCCTTTAGCTCAGCTGAACAACAGGAAATGATGTAAAACGTCAACCATCACAGGCGGTTGAGCTGTTAAGGCTTCTGGAGGGTTACTGTTTGCTTGCCCATTTTCCTCATGTTGAACTGGTAGTGCATGGTTCCGTCGCCCTGCTACTGAGTTGAGTGCGTGGAGCACACGTTTTGTGGAGTGCTTTTACATCTGTACGCGGTTGTTTGTAACGTGAGCTGCATGTTCAGAAAAATGGTGGCCAGCTGGTTGCTGAACTAAATGGTTTTGCCTTATGCCATATTCAGTAATGTGTGGGTGATAATTTTCTAGTGACTGCCTCTTCCATCGACGACGGACTGTATTTTTCGTGGCGGAATATGTGTTGGCAATCTGGCTTCGGCCTTATGCATAGTATATATACCTGTGCGGGCTGTTGTTTTGTCGAGACTCCTGTCTGTTCCACTTTTCCCATGAGGCAGTGAGAAGCATTTTGGTTTATATTCACTGACACATGAATGGAGCATTATGGGGACGACCCATTGCCTTGAGTTTAGGACTGCTACTACCTAAATAACTAACTACAAAAATAGAAATATATTAGTGACCAATAAGAATATGATAATGCTCATTATGTGCCATGCCGATAAATGTATGGGGGGGGGGGGGGGGTGTCATGTTTCGCCATATCAAATGATCACCAGGATCTTGGATCAACTCAGCATTCCTGTCTCGACTATACCACGTGGCCAAGCCATCGAGGTATTTACTTCTCTGCCCTCCTCTTGTTCTTTCCCCCAATCTTGCCAGTTGTCACCAAGTTTCCCAATTTATTTCTTCTCATTGCGTGTCCAAAAATTTGGGACTGTCTAAGTTTAATTTCTCTAATCCGTTTACCGTTCTCATTCGCTCTTGTAGTACTCGCTCATTGGTATTTCTATCTGTCCATGGTATTTTCTGCAGTTTCCTCAGAAAGCACATTTTCACAGACATTAGATGTTTTTCAGCTTGCCATTTTTTGTAGTTTGATAGAACATAAATGGGTGAGTGACTAAATCTTACAACCCAATAACAAACCACAATATACTGTAATAATGACAACGAAGAATATGACTCATGAAACTGTTGAATGATATTTATAACAGTGGATACATCCTAGTGATAATCTGAAATATTTAATTATAACATTCCCCAAGAAATGGCAAGAAACTGACTGTGGATACTTTCTCCCAAACCCATAATCGCCACCTTGCTTGCGAAGGAGGAGATGAGACTAGTAAGCACATGGGTTACCTTCACTTTATGAGAAAAAAAGCAGAGGAGATTAAACGTAACGGTCAGGCATCTCCATTTTCGGATAAGGAAAAGTAGAAACTAAACTTAATGCTAATTTATCTCACCTTTCTGAAAAGGAAAAGGAGAAACTAAACTTAATGATAATGTATCTCCCCTTTCTGATAAGGAAAAGGAGAAACTAAACTTAATGGTGAAGCATCTTCCCTTTCTGAGACTGAAAAGGAGAAACTTATCTGAAACTGTCCTTGTGAAAGAATATACAATTCCACGCGAACCCATGAGTTGCCTCGCCGCTCATATAAGATATGTAGTAGAAGACCAGGGTCTCATAAGTGATCACCCTTACTTTGGTAAGATGAGAAGAGACTAAACGAACATGTAAATTATCTCCCTGGTTTAAGAAAGATAGAAAATATTACAAGAACTATAAGTTACCTCCCTGTTCAGAGATAGAAGAGTTGAATTGAGCTAAGAGTCGACATCGCTGCACTCAGGACATTCCCATACACGCTTCGTCCCCTCGTTCAACAGCAAGCGAAGAGTCCCACTACTAATCGTTCCAACCGCTATCTGATTAAATGTGCTCCTGGTCTCCCCTCTCAGTTTTGAGATTCTACTAGAACGCCTGCCGATCCCCCGCAATTTCATTCTTCCCACATACAGGTTCTCTATCTGTTCCTCTACCCGGTCCCACAGGCGCACGCCTACATCACTCCCCCTTGTCCGTAGGTAATCTACCACCAAGAGGTGCATTCCCTGACAGCCTATTAGCCTGTTCATTTCCCCCGCACTCCTGCAAAAATATCCATGCAATTCTCACAATCTGTGACCTCCGAAGCGAGGTGTACCAATCCACACGAAACATTCCTTACTCCACTTTAATAAGCATACTTCTGAAGTCCGTAATGAAGATAACGTGTGTTGTAGTAGTCGCCTCTAACCAAAGGAATGCCGCTGTGACCGCTTCCACCTTCATTCTCATGCAAGGGGTCGTAGTCTCATATGCCAGACTCTCCTTTTTCAAGAACCGTCCATTAGCTTTCGCAGTTAAACCCCAACAACTCCGTCTGTTCCACACCACTGACCCATCAGCATAGATCACTATGTTGAGGTAAAAGAGCAGATCATACTTGATCTCCCTTTCTTTGGAAAGACGAGAAGAAACTAAACAAACCCACAAGTTATGGGAGATAGAAGAGACGGGTCTATCGAGCCGGTAAGTTATCTTTCTCTCCCGAAGAAGACGGGAAACATCGGCACGAAACAGTGGAGTCCGCCTCGACACAGCGCGGATTCCAGTTGTGAACAGAAGAAACGACTTCTCCTCCAGGGTAGAAGAGAACAGATCGTGAACGACGCAGGGACATTGTTGACTCTGGGTTATAGCCTAGAGACTTTGTTTCATTACATCACCACTTGAGTCCGTGTTCACGACACAGGCCGATCCATGAGTTATTATCTACTTACAATACAAGGCCGATCGATGAGTTACAATCTACTTACAATACAGGCCGATTGATGAGTTGTTATCTATTTACAATACAAGCCGATTGATGATTATTATTTACTTACAATACAGACCTATCGATGAGTTATTCTCTACTTACAATACAGGCCGATCGATGAGTTATTATCTATTTACAATACAGGCCGATTGATGATTATTATTTACTTACAATACGGACATATCGATGAGTTATTCTCTACTTACAATTCTTATCAACTTACAATACAGTACGAGCAATGAGGTATTATCAACTTACAATACAGTATGAGCGATGAGGTATTATCAACTTACACTACAGTACGAGCGATGAGGTATTATCAACTTACAATACAGTACGAGCAATGAGGTATTCTCAACTTACTTTGTTGTGATCTTATTCTTTGTTATGACCATTGTTCCTGCTTTTGCGATATTCCTTTGCATTATCTATGTCTCCAGTGTGAGACGCTTCTCTCTGTCTCCAGTGTGAGACGCTTCTCTCTGTCTCCAGTGTGAGACACATTCTCCATGTCTCCAGTGTGAGACGCTTCTCTATGTCTCCAGTGTGAGACGCTTCTCTCTGTCTCCAGTCTGAGACGCCTTCTCTCTGTCTCCAGTGTGAGACGCCTTCTCTCTGTCTCCAGTGTGAGACACCTTCTTTATGTCTCCAGTATAAGACTTCTCTATGTCTCCAGTGTGAGACGTGGTGACGTAGTGGCACACTCCATCCCCGAGACACTTCCCTCCAACAAACACGACCAGTGGTCAACCCCGAGATATACTTTCCTCCATCACACATGACCAGTGGTCAACCCCGAGATATACTTACCTCCAACAAACATGACCAGTGGTCAACCCCGAGATATACTTCCCTCCAACAAACATGACCAGTGGTCAACCCCGAGATATACTTTCCTCCATCAAACATGACCAGTGGTCAACCCCGAGATATACTTCCCTCCAACAAACATGACCAGTGGTCAACCCCGAGATATACTTCCCTCCAACAAACACGACCAGTGGTCAACCCCGAGATATACTTTCCTCCATCAAACATGACCAGTGATCAACCCCGAGATATACTTCCCTCCAACAAACATGACCAGTGGTCAACCCCGAGATATACTTCCCTCCAACAAACACGACCAGTGGTCAACCCCGAGATATACTTCCCTCCAACAAACATGACCAGTGGTCAACCCCGAGATATACTTCCCTCCAACAAACCTGACCAGTGGTCAACCCCGAGATATACTTCCCTCCAACAAACATGACCAGTGGTCAACCCCGAGATATACTTCCCTCCAACAAGCATGACCAGTGGTCAACCCCGAGATAAACTTCCCTCCAACAAATGTGACCAGTGGTCAACCCCGAGATATACTTCTCTCTAACAGACATGACTAGTGGTCAACCCAAAGACACTACCTTCCAACAAACATGACCAGTGGTCAACCCCGAGATATACTTCCTTCCAACAAACATGAACAGTGGTGAACCCCGAGATATACTTTCCTCCAACAAACATGACCAGCTGTCAACCCCGAGATATACTTTCCTCCAACAAACATGACCAGTGGTCAACCCTAAGACACTACCTTCCGACAAACATGAACAGTGGTCAACCCCGAGATATACTTCCCTCCAACAAACATGACCAGTGGTCAACCCCGAGATATACTTCCCTCCAACAAACATGACCAGTGGTCAACCCCGAGATATACTTCCTTCCAACAAACACGACCAGTGGTCAACCCCGAGATATACTTCCCTCCAACAAACATGACCAGTGGTCTGTCATGAAAATCACCGTGTATTAACCAGATGATGATAATACAGACAGTTGCTTCACGGCGTGTCTTCAAGGCCACACTTGTTTTTAACCGGTCCAGAGAAAAAACAGTCTGTGTTCGCAGCTCCAACTTGTTTACTTCGAGTAGGCGGTAAGAGATAAAGACACCCAGGGAACATTGAGAATTCTCCGACATCAAACGAATTGGCGGCTGGTTAGTGAAACCCGTGGTTGGGGGAAATGCAGGGACTCGCTACCTTGGTTGGAAGTTGCAACAAGGGGAATCACTCTTGCATTGGTTGCGACAGGGGACATAAGATTTCTGAAATGGATAATCTGCCCTTGAAAACTATCTGGAGTTTGGAGATCAAAAAACGTCAAGTGAAGAATTCAAGGCTGTTTGCCAAGAAAACATGATTTGGACACAGTGTAACTCAGACAGTTGATCTAAGGCAGTAGTGCCTTGGCACTGCAGTTAGAGATTGTAAAATGTCTACCGTGTGCGAATTAAGTGGACTTAATTTTCACGTGCCTGTCATGGCAAATGTAGATGTGATTTGGTAGACTGCAGTGTTGCCTAAGGTAGTTCATATTGTATAATTAGTCCTAATTAATTTAGGCAGTAGCATGGTTGAAACTAGCTAGAGTAGTGAAGTGATAATTGGCTCTGTTAGTTGAAAATAGAGTAGTGAAGTATGGATAAGCCTTACTAGTCGAGAATTGAGTAATGGGGGATAATTGGGATATTCCAGTGGGTGTTCCCTGGTGGGCGGGGTTCCGCATTCTGTTGTTTTTTTTTTTCTTCTTGTCTTGGCCTGATGAAAACCAATGTGTTGAGTTCATCTGTCCCTGACAGAGTTAGGTTCAATGTATTTTTCTGAGCAAGGCCGATGGCCCACGATCATCTAATAAGGATCAGTGACGGGGAGGCTATCACCAGTTGTGTTATATATTTTACAGGTTCCCTCTGGTTGGGATGAAGAACACAGAACCATTGAAAAATCAGATCCCGGATAAATTGTTGGTGCAGGAAGATTGGCCAGCAACTTTCTCAATGGGCCTATGCTAGAAGAAGTTGATAAACATTGGCTCGGTGGAGCTGAATAGTATAAGTATCCTACAGGATAAATACTGATAACATTACTAAGAAGATTACACAATACCTGTGGACCGCAACAGTAGTAATGAGTTTGAGTTCATACCATTCGTGAACACACCAGTGGTGATGGATGTTCAGTCCACTTATTACTAGATCAGTAGGGACTGATGTTCACATTAGATGAAACCCAAACATTGAAGAGTGGTTGTTCCAAGTATCAAGGAAATCATAACATTAAGACAATATCTAGAAAATAAAGACATCTATTTGAGACTAGATACAATGACTGTTTTAAGAGTGAAAACTGTAGAACATTTCGCAAGAAGGAAAAACGTCATGTTCATGGGACAGTGTTCCATTTTCTTTTTCACTGCGCAGGAATTGTGAGGTCTCAGTTTTCTATAAACTATTAGGAACAGGTTTTTTGTTAGGAACAAAAATAGTATCGTTCCGGACTGTAGATTTGAATGGGAATCAGATCTCATGGTTATCAGAGCTCCTGGAGGAGGACATGTCTGGAGGGAAGGACACGACATTTGGTGAGGTCCATTGTGCTGATTCTTGTGATGTCGTGTAATCCTTGCCATGATGAGTGGACTCTGATCATGAACTTTGTAGTCTGACCTCTACATTTACATTAGAATACCCAACACACATTTTCTTCGCATACACGCCTCACGTACATTACACTTTTTTCTTTTAATAAATTAATCTTTATTAATTGTTGGAAGAATGAGTTGTTGAATATGTTGCGTTGGGGAAGAATGAGAGGGGGCATAGTACGACAGTGAGAGAGAGAGATAGGAAAAGGTGTCCATGAACCGAAGGAGTGTGTTGGACGGAAGCTGGTGGATTCTCCAGGTTATTGAAAGGGGGTAAAATATAATGTGGGTGTTGACTCCCATCACTCCAGGGACGACACTTTAAATTAAGACACGACATTATTGGGGCCTCGTAAACGTGATCTTTGGACAGTGGGATCTCTCGTACACGTGATCCTTGGACAGCGAGATCTCTTGCAGGCGGGATCCTTTGACAGTGGGATCTTCTGACAACGGGGTCTTTTGACACGGGATCCTTAGTTATAAGACGGCGATATCATATTCGAGAATCCAGCTAGAGTGAATGTGGATAGGGGTTAAGACAAATATCTTACCTGTTCACACTTCACACGTATGCATAGGTCTGTGGTCCTGATTCTACTCTTGTCACTGAGTGATTGTGTTGTGGTGTGCTGGGTGTGGTAAATATATAGATTTATAGTACTTGTTCATATATCTATATATTAGTTTGCAGTTATATTATACTCAACCTGCTAGCTTACCTCTCTGAAAAATGGCCACTCCTAAACTAACCACCGCAGAACTAAGGGCAAAGGGGGGAAGAAATGGGATTGGCGGGTTCTGCACTAACAGATTACATACAGGAGGTGGAGAGAGAGTATCGTCAAGCAGAAAGAGAAGATCGAAAGACTGAGTTGGAATTGAGAAGGATGGAGTTGGAACAAGAAGCTAGGAAATTGGAAGCAGTGCAAGCTGCGAAGAAACTTGAGGCTGAGCAAGTCACTAGAAGGTTGAAATTTGAAGCCATGCAAGCATCTAAGAAATTTGAAGCTGAGCAAGCAGCTAAGAAATTTGAAGCTGAGCAAGCAACTAAGAAATTTAAAGCTGAGCAAGCAGCTAAGAAACTGGAAGCTTAACTAGAAGCTCAGAAAAGGGAGCACGAGTACCAGATGAGGGAACTCGAGTTGAAGAGTCAATCTAATGGGGAAACTGAGGGAGCAGTTGGAGGTTCCTCCATCCCAGGCTCAACACCAGTAGGGGGGCATAGTTATCATGCTATGAAATTCCCTCTAGCGATCTACGAAGAAGACAAAGAGAAGATTGACCTGTACCTTCAACGCTTCGAGGCCATGTCCATGGCTATGGGTCTGGAGCGTAACAAATGGAATCTCAAGCTATCCCAGGGATTACGTGGGACCGGCTACGAGGTTTATTCTCGCCTGCCACCATGACATGAGAACAATTATGACGAATTGAAGACGGCTCTGCTGAAACGATTCGAGGTTACGTCACATACCTACCGGAAAAAATTTCGAGCAGCGAAACGAGAACCGGGGGAGTTGTTTGCCGCCTACAGTTTGCGTCTAAAATCCTATCTCCATAAGTGGATGGATTTGGCTGGGTTCGCACATGACTATGAGAGTCTGGAAGAGCTCATGGTGGTCGACCAGCTGAAGAAGCAAATGTCGAAACCTCTCAGGACGTTCCTGGGAGAACAAGGAGCGGAACGTATTGACCTCGTGACAAAATTAGCAGAACGGTTCGTCGAGGTACATGGGGAGGCAGGGGAAAACCTTTCCACCAACACCAAAAGTCAGGAGAAACATGACAAGAAGAAAGCCAAAAACTCAGGAACCAAAAAGGGGGAACCTTATGTGCAAAAATCAGAGGATAGTTCAGAGAAGACGAAGGAGGGAAGCAAGAGCACTTCAAGCTCTACACCAAAACGACCGTGGTCGGAGAAGTGGTGTTCAATTTGTAAGTCACCCTCTCACAATACGAGGGACTGCAAATCGAAGGCTAAGAGCCCTCACTTCGCAGCATGTCAAGTGACTTCCAAGGAGGTTGTCACGGAAAATGCCAAGGTCAACAAGGAAGCTCGCCACCAGGAGAGCTCACTCAAGTCCGGCACTAGAAAATCTAGGACAGGGAAATGGTGCAACCAATGCAAGTCAAACACGCACAATGCTATTGACTGCAGGGGAAAGTCAGGAGACTCTCAATTCGTCGTGTGCCCCGGGAAACCTAAGGTGGAGCCCACTGAACAGGTCGAGGCCGAGGAAGAGACTCCAGACCAGGAAAAACCACCTGTAGTGGAATTGGTAGAGGTTAACGGTCGTCAAGTGGAGTGTTTGTACGACACAGGACTGGACGGGGAGGCCGTGATTTCTGCGGATCTGGTACATCCAGAACAATTCACAGGTGAGATCATGGAGATACAGCCTGCACAGAAGAGTGCTGTGGCCATGAAGTTGCCCATAGCTAATGTGGAGATTCAGTCAAGGTATGTCACCGGAACAATCAAGGCCGCTGTATTGACCGATCCCATTTTTCCAGTAATCCTTGGTTGCCGGTATGTCTTTCTGGGAATGCCCAGGGAGCCAATCCATATGGGAGCAATACAGACTCGCTCTCAGACGAGAACGGAAGAGGCAGAAGCAATTGTGACTAACCCACTGCCGGGGGAGCTACGAACTGCCCAGAGTGAGGATGATACTTTACGTCCTTGCTACAAAAAGCTGCAGAGAAGTGCTGATCCACCAGGACGGGGGTAGTCTACATGAAGAATAGGATACTCTACAGGAGAGCCGGAAGGGGATACAACCTATACGGTCAGTTGGTCGTCCCGAAAGCTCACCGGTCCCAGATTCTTCATATGGGGCATACCATCTCCTTTAGTGGACATATGGGTATTGCCGCCACCATGCAGCGAATTTCCTGCCATTACTATTGGCCGGGAATGACAGATGATGTGCGTCGGTATGTGAAGTCATGCCCTGAGTGCCAGAGGGTGGCACCGAAACACTGGACAGCACCGGTGGTCTTGGGTGAGATGCCCATCATGAACTCTCCTTTCGAGAGGGTAGCCATCAATATCGTGGGTCCACTTCCCAAGGACTAGGAAGAGGAACATGTATATACTCACAATGGTGGATTGCTGTACAATGTGGGGTGAAGCCATACCGTTGACCACGATTGACTCGAAACGAGTGGCGGACGCACTGATGGAGGCCTTTACCAGATTAGGCTTCCCTGATCAAATTCTGACGGACAATGGGTCCCAGTTTTGTGGAAAACTCATGGAGGAGGTATTTAGGGTGTTTCACTCTAACCACATACATACCAGCCCTTACCATCCTCAAGCCAATGGACAAGTAGAGCGTTTCAACGGCACGTTGATGACAATGCTCAGGAAACTGGCACAGGAAAAACCTGATAGGTGGGATGAATATATCCCAGCAGCACTCTTTGCCTATCGGGAAGTTCCTCATGGCTCAACAGGACTACCACCCGCTACGTTGCTGTTTGGTCGTCCAATCAAAGGACCGTTGGAAGCCATGTTGAGGAGTTGGACTGAAGAGGGGACGTCAGAAGAAGTGATCTCTTCCTATAAATACGTGGAGGAACTGAAAGAAAAACTCCACAAGGGATGGACTCTGGCGAATCAAAACTTGAAAAAGGCCAGAAAAAGACATGCGGCTTACTACAACCGTTGGTCTAAAGACAGATCTCTAGAGGTGGGAGACAAAGTCTTGTTGCTACTCCCAACGGGAAACAACAAACTGGAGATAGGTTGGCAAGGACCATTTCCCGTGGAAAGGGTGATATCCAGAACCAACTATCAGATCCGGATCCGGGGAAAGTCGAAGATTTTCCATATCAATCTCTTGCGGAAATACGAAGAGAGACCCGGAGACAAGGCAGCTCACCTCATGGCAATGGCAGTTGCAGTGGAGACGGAAGTGGGAACCAACGAGGGCAGGGAATATCCCTTGGTACACCAGGAAACCTATAGGGATGTGCAAGTGAACCCTGATCTGACCTCCCAGGAGAGGGAAAAGATAACCCAGGTTCTCAAGTCTCATAAGGAGATACTGACTGATAAACCAGGACGAACGAGGTTGGTGGAGTTCGAGATGACTCTGACTACTCAGGAACCTGTTCGCCAAAAGGTTTACCCAGTGCCATTCTCTAAGGAAAAGAACCTAGAGAAAATCAGAAATGCACCAAGGCCAAAATCGAAGAAGGATGTGAGATCCTTTCTCTCGTTGTGTGGGTTCTACCAAAAATTTATCCCACATTTCACTGAAATGGGAGCTCCATTGACGGAAACCTTGAAAAAGGGATTCCCGGACCAAATCATTTGGACACCAGAATGTGAGACTGCATATAGTCAGTTAAAGGAGGCCTTGGTCAGCAAGCCTGTATTACAGCTCCCGGACCTTTCCAAACCATTTGTGTTGAGAACGGATGCGAGTGGGATTGGAATTGGGGCAGCCCTGTTACAGGAAGGAAAAGACAATGCTTCGGTTTTGAAACCTGTGGCATACGCAAGTAAGAAACTTCTCCAGGCTGAGAGGAATTATTCGACCGTCGAGAGAGAGAGTGCTTGTCTCTCGTATGGGCCGTACAAAAATTCCAGCCCTATTTGTATGGAGTTAAGTTTCCGGTCCAGTCGGATCATCAGCCCCTGATGTTCCTGGCTACTTCTCAGAAGCTCAACGCCCGTTTGATGCGGTGGTCGTTGTTACTTCAACCCTATAATTTCACAGTGGAGTATATTCCTGGGAAGGAAAATGTTGGAGCGGACTTCTTGTCAAGACACCCAGCTCCTGAAGAAGAGGAATGAATCATCTGGATTGAACTCACGGTGGAGAAGAGTGAGATGGACTACTCTCTTAAGAGGGGGTCCTATGTCATGAAAATCACCGTGTATTAACCAGATGATGATAATACAGACAGTTGCTTCACGGCGTGTCTTCAAGGCCACACTTGTTTTTAACCGGTCCAGAGAAAAAACAGTCTGTGTTCGCAGCTCCAACTTGTTGATAAAGACATAAAAGAGATAAAGACACCCAGGGAACATTGAGAATTCTCCGACATCAAACGAATTGGCGGCTGGTTAGTGAAACCCGTGGTTGGGGGAAATGCAGGGACTCGCTACCTTGGTTGGAAGTTGCAACAAGGGGAATCACTCTTGCATTGGTTGCGACAGGGGACATAAGATTTCTGAAAATAGATTATCTGCCCCTTGAGAATCTGATGTATTGACATCAAAGGAACGTCACGTGAACAATTCAAGGCTCTTGCCAAAAACATGATTGGTGACACAGTGTAACTCAGACAGTTGATTTAGGCAGAAGTGCTTGGCACTGCAGTTATGGATTGTAATAATGTCTACCGTGTGCGAATTAAGTGGATTTAATTTTACACGTGCCTGTCATGGCAAATGTAGATGTGATTTGGTAGACTGCAGTGTTGCCTAAGGCAGTTCATATTGTATAATTAGTCCTAATTAATTTAGGCAGTAGCATGGTTGAAACTAGCTAGAGTACTGAAGTGATAATTGGCTCTGTTAGTTGAAAATAGAGTAGTGAAGTAGTTGATAAGCTCTACTAGTTGAGAATTGAGTAATGGGGGATTATTGGGATATTCCAGTGGGTGCTCCCTGGTGGGCGGGGCTCCTCATTCTGTTTGGTGTTTTATTTTCTTGTCTTGGCCTGATGAAAACCAATGGGTTGAGTTCATCTGTCCCTGACAGAGTTAGGTTCAATGTATTTTTCTGAGCAAGGCCGATGGCCCATGATCATCTAATAGGGATCAGTGACGGGGAGGCTATCACCAGTTGTGTTATATATTTTACAGGTTCCCTCTGGTTGGGATGAAGAACACAGAACCATTGAAAAATCAGATCCCGGATAAATTTTGGTGCAGGAAGATTGGCCAACAACTTTATCAATGGGCCTATGCTAGAAGAAGTTGATAAACATTGGCTCGGTGGAGCTGAATAGTATAAGTATCCTACAGGATAAATACTGATAACATTACTAAGAAGATTACACAATACCTGTGGACCGCAAAGTAGTAATGAGTTTGAGTTCATACCATTCGTGAACACACCAGTGGTGATGGATGTTCAGTCCACTTATTACTAGATCAGTAGGGACTGATGTTCACATTTGATGAAACCCAAACATTGAAGAGTGGTTGTTCCAAGTATCAAGGAAATCATAACATTAAGACAATATCTAGAAAATAAAGACATCTAATTGAGACTAGATACAATGACTGTTTTAAGAGTGAAAACTGTAGAACGTTTCGCAAGAAGGAAAAACGTCATGTTCATGGGACAGTGTTCCATTTTCTTTTTCACTGCGCAGGAATTGTGAGGTCTCAGTTTTCTATAAACTATTAGGAACAGGTTTTTTGTTAGGAACAAAAATAGTATCGTTCCGGACTGTAGATTTGAATGGGAATCAGATCTCAAGGTTATCAGAGCTTCTGGAGGAGGACATGTCTGGAGGGAAGGACACGACATTTGGTGAGGTCCATTGTGCTGATTCTAGTGATGTCGTGTCGTGTAATCCTTGCCATGATGAGTGGCCTCTGATCATGAACTTTGTAGTCTGACCTCTACATTTACATTAGAATACCCAACACACATTTTCTTCCCATACACGCCTCACGTACATTACACTTTTCTTTTAATAAATTAATCTTTATTAATTGTTGGAAGAATGAGTTGTTGAATATGTTGCGTTGGGGAAGAATGAGAGGGGGCATAGTACGACAGTGAGAGAGAGATAGGAAAAGGTGTCCATGAACCGAAGGAGTGTGTTGGACGGAAGCTGGTGGATTCTCCAGGTTATTGAAAGGGGGTAAAATATAATGTGGGTGTTGACTCCCCTCACTCCAGGGACGACACTTTAAATTAAGACACGACATGGTCAACCCCGAGATATACTTCCCTCCAGACAAACACGACCAGTGGTCAACCGCGAGACATACTTCCCTCCAACAAACATGACTGTGGTCAACCCCGAGATATACTTCCCTGCAACAAACATGACCAGTGGTCAACCCTGAGATATACTTCCCTCCAACAAACATGACCAGTGGTCAACCGCGAGATATACTTCCCTACAACAAACATGACCAGTGGTCAACCCGAGATATACTTCCCTCAACAAACACTGACCAGTGGTCAACCCTGAGATATACTTCCCTCCAACAAACATGACCAGTGGTCAACCCCGAGATATACTTCCCTCCAACAAACACGACCAGTGGTCAACCCCGAGATATACTTCCCTCCAACAAACACGACCAGTGGTCAACCCCGAGATATACTTCCCTCCAACAAACATGACCAGTGGTCAACCCCGAGATATACTTCCCTCCAACAAACACGACCAGTGGTCAACCCTGAGATATACTTCCCTCCAACAAACACGACCAGTGGTCAACCCCGAGATATACTTCCCTCCAACAAACATGACCTGTGGTCAACCCCGAGATATACTTCCCTCCAACAAACATGACCAGTGGTCAACCCCGAGATATACCTTCCCTCCAACAAACATGACCATGTGGTCAACCCTGAGATATACTTCCCTCCAACATACACTGACCAGTGTCAACCCCGAGATATACTTCCCTCCAACAAACACGACCAGTGGTCAACTCCGAGATATACTTCTCTCCATCAAACATGACCAGTGTTCAACCGCGAGATATACTTCCCTCCAACAAACACGACCAGTGGTCAACCCCGAGATATACTTCCCTCCAACAAACACGACCAGTGGTCAACTCCGAGATATACTTCCCTCCAACAAACACGACCAGTGGTCAACCCAAAGACACTGTCCTCCAACAAACACGTCCAGCGGTCATCCCCGAGAGAATGTCCTCCAACAAACATGACCAGTGGTCATCCCCGAGACACTGTCCTCCAACAAACACGACCAGTGGTCATCCTCGAGAGAATCTCCTCCAACAAACATGACCAGTGGTCATCCCCGAGACACTGTACTCCAACAAACACGACCAGTGGCCATCCCATCCTCGAGACACTGTCCTCCAACAAACACGACCAGTGGTCATCACATCCTCGAGACACTGTCCTCCAACAAACACGACCAGTGGCCATCCACGAGACACTGTCCTACAACAAACATAACCAGTGGTCATCCCATCCTCGAGACACTGTCCTCCAACAAACACGACCAGTGGTCATCACATCCTCGAGACACTGTACTCCAACAAACACGACCAGTGG
>JACEFZ010003385.1:340000-405000 GCA_014155875.1 Cepaea nemoralis | reverse complement strand
CTCTTGATGTTGTCTTCCATCTCTTGATGTTGTCTTCCATCTCTTGATGTTGTCTTCCATCTCTTGATGTTGTCTTCCATCTCTTGATGTTGTCTTCCATCTCTTGATGTTGTCTTCCATCTCTTGATGTTGTCTTCCATCTCTTGATGTTGTCTTCCAAATTGTGGACTTATGCTACTACCCCAATGTTGACGCACCAACCGGTACTGAGTTGCTGATGTGTTCTCATGTGATCAGTAACCCGTTGATGTGATCAGTACCACGCTGACGTGATCAGTGCCACGCTGATGTGATCAGTGCCACGCTGATCGCTCTATTTCCCAACGTGATTTCTGTTACCCATTTAAGTCTGGTTCGATATGGGAGCCCAGGATCATTTTAAAACTCCAGGCTGGATCCGAACCCATGACCACCGTCTGGCAGGCCAGCGTGTAACCACAAGACTACTGCCGTCTTATGTGTCCCCACAATGTAAATGCTTCTAACAGTTGAGGGCTCGCCCTATTTACTCACTGACTACAATCATTTAATTTCTTCATCTCCTCATAGATCATGCCACGTAGCTTGGGTGTTCACGTCTTTCTGCAGCTCTCCGTGTCCGTCTCATGCTGCCTACTATTTCATTTCTGATACCCATCTTTGTCTTAACGATCCGTTTGGTGTATGTGTTTTAATTGTCTGAATGCAACATTGTGTCACCTGCATACTTTATCCTGATGTAACGTCCTATTTTAATTTATTAAATTCATTGTCATGTACCTTGCCAGCTGGCGTAGGTGTTCATGTCTCTCCACAGATCTCGGTCCTTGGTTCTCTTGATCAACTCTGCTGCTGATATTCCCCCAAGCCACCGTTTCTGTTCATCCGGCATTATTTCTCTTGGTCTGCTTCTGCCTCTTTTCCCATAGATCTTTCCAGTTGTTACGATGTTCTCCAATGCCTATCTTCTAATCACATGACCATAGCATAATGTTTGTCTCTTTCTTATTGTTGTATATAATGTTCTGTTTTCATTAGCCTCTTCCAGGCAAATGTTAGTTACTCTGGCAGTCCGAGGAATTCCCAACATTAGTCTCAGGAACCACATCTCTGTTGCTTCCAAGTTCTTCCTAATTTGTTCATGAACATTCGAAGATTCGACTGCCACACAGCAACACGGCTTCTGTACACCATTTCAGCACTCTCTTTCTTACATTCTATGAGAGCGACTTATTCCATATGATACTTTTTATTTTCTGAAATTCAGCTTTTGTTTTCCCTATTCTGCTCGATTTTTCTGTCCAATTCCTTCCATCTGATGTTATAACTGGTGCTAGATACTTAAATTTGTCAACTTGGTTAAATATTATCCATTGTGTTGTTACCTTCACATTTAGACATTTATAACAAAGATTTTCCTTTATGAATTTAAACACACACGCAGGGAAATATTCCAGGCAAGAAATCGTGCACTATTTTATTTATGGTGAGTGTGTTTACATCTCACATGTAGCTGTCATTTTGTTCTTTGATGTAACAATTGTTTATACTTCTTAAATCTCACATCCCGGCTCCGTGGCTTAGAGGTTAGCGATTTTTCTCCGTAATCTCGTATACTCTCGTAGGTAAAGTGATGACGGTGAGAATCAGCGGTGGTTCGAATCGTATCGGTAACTTGAGGGGGTATGTGAGCCGGCCGCTCAGAAAGCAATGGCAAACTACTGAGCGTAATCTTGCCAAGAAATCAACATACAGCTGAAAGATGCTGGTGTTGACAGCGATGTCCTGTAAAGGATATACCAAAAAAAATAAATAAATAAATAAATCTCACATGTAGGTCTCATTTTGTTCTTTGATGTAACAATTGTTATATTTCTTAAATTAAGTTCTCAATATAAGGAACACGTGCCTGAAGACTTTCACATCTCTGATCCATACGTGTCTATCTACTTGTCTACCTGTCTACTGTCTACGAGTCTAACTGTCTACTTGTCTAGATACGTTGGTGTTGCCTTATGTGATTTGCAATTGTTATGGCACCATATTCTGTCCAATAAACTTATTTTACACGTCTACGATCAATAACTGTCCTCGACCCGAACAGTTGACTACAGCATTTACAACTTCCTTGTGCCAATGACCATAATATATTTGAGTGTCTATTTATATCTAAAGCAGTACCTACCTGTCTACGCCACTATCCACCTGTCTACGCCACTATCCACCTGTCTGTGCCATTATCCACTTGTCTATGCCACTATCCACCTGTCTGTGCCACTATCCACCCATCGAGGATTTAATACTTACAGAGATGAGAACGGGTTCAATACTTACAGAAGAGGAAAAAAGTGTCCGACAAATGTTCAATACTAACAATTGAACGACAGACAAGTTTCCAAGATGTTCAGATACGGGCACTATTCTAATCAAACGGACACCTGGGCGATGTTGATGCAACATGTGGAGCCACAAGGGGCCAGGGGAAACAGGATGCCACTGACAGAGAGCACACCTTGAACCGATCGTCTACAAGTCAACTCTGTGATTACAAACAGTTGCACCTCAAGCACGGGGCGTTGAACATGCAAGCCAGACAGAGGCATGGAGTCAGTGGTATATGCTTCGTGTTGTCGGTAACGGAAGAGCAGAGGTTAGAGCTCTCACCTCCGCCTGATCTCTGAGTTCAAACTACGTTATTTGTTTTACACAGTGTATATATAAACTAGAGGCAGCAATTAACATCATTTTATTGGCAGGTATATTGTTCAACTGGCAAAAGTCTGTTATTTCAACAGGCAAAAGTCTGTTATTTCAACTGACAAAAGTCTGTTATTTCAACTGGCAAAAGTCTGTTATTTCAACTGGCAAAAGTCTGTTATTTCAACTGGCAAAAGTCTGTTATGTCAACTGGCAAAAGTCTGTTATTTCAACTGGCAAAAGTCTGTTATTTCATCTGGTAAAAGTCTGTTATTTCAACTGACAAAAGTCTGTTATTTCAACTGGCAAAAGTCTGTTATTTCATCTGGGATGTCTATATCTCATCTCGACAAGACATCTTCAGCCCGATGATATGGCTGTCCCAAAATAGCTGTATCAATTTACGTGTTAGCCAGATAGTTGTACCAATTTACGTGTTTGCCAGATAGTTGTGCCAATTTACGTGTTTGCCAGGATAGTTGTGCCAATTTACGTGTTTGCCAGATAGTTGTACCAGTTTACGTGTTTGCCAGATAGTTGTGCCAGTTTACGTGTTTGCCAGATAGTTGTACCAATTTACGTGTTTTCCAGATAGTTGTACAAGTTTACGTGTTTGCCAGATAGTTGTACCAGTTTACGTGTTTGCCAGATAGTTGTACCAATTTACGTGTTTGCCAGATAGTTGTACCAATTTACGTGTTTGCCAGATGGTTGTACCAGTTTACGTGTTTGCCAGATAGTTTTGCCAGTTTACGTGTTTGCCAGATAGTTGTACCAATTTACGTGTTTGCCAGATAAGTGTACCAGTTTACGTGTTTGCCAGATAGATGTGCCAATTTACGTGTTTGCCAGGTAGTTGTACGAATTTACGTGTTTGCCAGATAGTTGTGCCAATTTACGTGTTTAGTATATAGATGTGCCAATTTACGTGTTTGCTAGATAGTTGTACTAATTTACGTGTTAACTAGATAGTTGTACCAATTTACGTATTTGCCAGATAGTTGTACCAATTTACGTGTCGACTAGATAGCTGTACCAGTTTACGAGTTGATTAGATAGTTATATCAATTTACGTATTTACTGGATCATTATCATCATCATCATCATGTGCTATGCCGGCTGGCGTAGGCGTTCATGGCTCTCCACAAATCTCGGTCTTTTGTGTTTTGGATCAACTCCACTGATGAGATTCCTCCATTCCACAGTCTCAATCCATTCAGCATAAATTCTCTTGGTCTCTTGCCTCTCTTCCCCTCGATCTTTCCAATTGTCACGATGTTCTCCAGCGCCTCTCTTCTCATCACATGACCAAAAATAGCTGTTTGTCTCTATCTTATCGTTGTATATAATGTTCTAGTTTCATTAGCCTCTTTCAGGCAGTCGTTGTTAGTTACTTTCGCAGTCCAAGGAATTTGCAACATTCCTCTCAGGAACCACATCTCTGTTGCTTCCAAGTTTTTTCCTAATTTGTTCATTTATATTCCAATGTTCACTGCTATACAGCAATACTGGTTCTACGTAACACTTTAGCATTCTCTTTCTTACATTCAATGACAGTGACTTATCGCATAAGATACTCTTCATTTTCTGAAATGTGGCTTTGCTTGCCCTATTCTGCTCTTAATATTTGTTGCGCATCCTCCATCTCATGTTATAAATGCCCTTAGGTTTATAAAACTATCCACTTGATTAAGAACTTTCTCATCTATTTCTATTTCACATTTTGGTGTCACATTTTTCTTTGATATCACCATTGTTACTGTTTCCTGGATAAAGAAGGAGAGGCCCTTCTTTGCACTCTACAATATCTAACAATTGTTGTAGATCTGTTGCCTTATCCGCGACCAATGCTGTGTCTGCATAGCCAATATTATTTATGTTATAACCTCCGATTAGTAATTCTGGCTTTTCTTAGATCTATCTCATTATTACTTTGCTATAGAGGGAGAATAGATCCGCTGACAAAAACAAATCCCTGTCGTACTCCTAGCTTTATTTGTTCATAATTTCCCTCTTTATTTCCCATTTTGATTGCTGCTACTTGGTTCCAGTAAATATTCTTTATTATTCTGAGACCATTCCCACAAATGTTAATATCTTCCAACATTTCAATGAACTCATCATGTTTTACTTTATCAAATGCCTTATTATAATTTATGAAGTACAAATATATGTCTTTCAGTGTCTCTATTGTTCTTTCTATTAGTGTCCGTAATGGTTATATTGCACTGTTTTTCATTTTTTATCCACAAATCCATAATGTTCTTCACCAGTTTCCATTTGTATTTTCTTTCTTGTACTACTCGTTATAATTCTGAGTAGAACGAATGAACGAACGAACGAACGAACGAACGAACGAACTTTATTTTCAAAGGGTAACAAATTGGGCACGCAGGCCCGTCTTACATTCGGCCCTTCCAATCACTCATGTTTCGTTCATCAGTGCAAAGTGCATTCACATAGGAAAAAAAACAATGGCAAATGAATGTTGTAAACATAAACAATGCATGTTATCATGTTATGAGACAAATCACCCAACCATCCCCTATCCATTCGCGTGCTCCCCACACACACATCCACAACACAACCACACACATACTCACAGGCACATACAACACTCCATCCATCCACCAATCCCCCAACCTCACACATCCGACACACACCCCCACATACACCACCTTCCCACCTACACACACACACATCTCCCACCCACCACACATCCCCCATCCATCCACACACAAACTCAGGCACACATGCATGCAACCACCCATCCATACCCACCCACACATCCCCCCCACTTTCACACATCTCCACACCCACACGCACACATCCTCCACCCATCCCATAACCTACCAACACTCACCCACCCCATATCCTCCACCACCCACCCCCAACCACTCAGCCAAACACACATCCCCCAACCACATATCCAACACCCACACACACATATTCCCGCCAACTCACATATCCTGCACTTCCCACACACAAAACCCGCACCCACCAACACATCCCCCACTTACACACATATCACCCACCCACACAATCTCCCCATCCACACACCCCGCACCCACAAACACACACATCCCTTCCCACCTCCAATCTATACACACTCACCCTCTCACACATCCTCCACCCACCCACTCGCCAACTACCCTCCTCCCAATCTCCAATCCCCAATCACACATCCCTTAACTTCACATCTCTCCACCTATACACAATCCTCACCAGTCAACACATTCCTCATCCAAAAACACACACCAACCACCCACACACACCTCACCACCCACATATACCCCACCCAAACACATCAGCCTTCTCACCCATACACACATCCCCCACCCATACACTTATCTCTCACACACATCCACCCACTCATGTACTCATCCATCAACCACTCACACCCACACATCACCCGCCCACCCATCAACACATGCATCTCTCATCTACCTTCCCACCCACACACACCCCAACCACCTAGCAAAACACACATCCCCCATCTTCACATACATCGTTCATCCACCCGCAGATCCCACACCTCCCCATCCCTCACACATCTCCCCTACCACGCAACATCCCACCCATAAACGCATCCCCCACACACATCCTCCCACATGCATTCCCCATACATATCCTCGTCCACACATCTCTCACCCACACACGTACATCTCCCCACCCACCCACACATCCCCCACCTACAAACATCCTCACAGCCCACACATACATCCTCCACCCACTCACATTTACCCCATCCACACTCACACACTCAGACTCACACAGACATATCCCATTCACTGACACACCCCACACCCATCCCAAACTCACACAATCTTCTACACACCCATTCACCCACCCAAATACACATTCCCTACCTACACCCCAACCAACCAACACCCACATACTTCCAACCATCCTCCCGAATATCCCCACCCACCCACATACACACACACACACACACACATATCCCTCACACACATACATCCCCCACCGACCACACATCCCTTCATCCATCCACACATCACGCATCAACCCACACACATCCCCCACACACAATCCCTCCACACATAGATTCCCCACACCCCACACACACATACACATCACTCACATACACACCCACACACACAGACACTCCTCACATCTAGACACATGCATGATGCTCACATGATCACTGAAACTAATAAGTACAAACTTCCACACTTTACACACAGTTGAGACACCCGTGAGCATTCTCGTAAAAATTGTAAGAAATGGGGAAAAAATTGTACATATACATTGTGTAGCGTAAAAAATTGGTGATGCAATTCAACTCTCTCTCTCTCTCTCTCTCTCTCTCTCTCTCTCTCTCTCTCTCTCTCTCTCTCTCTCTCTCTCTCTCTCTCTCTCTCTCTCTCTTTTTTCTCTATCTCACATACACACACGCACACACACACACACACAACAATCTCTCTCTTCTCTCTCTCTCTCTCTCTCTCTCTCTCTCTCTCTCTCTCTCTCTCTCTCTCCCACTCACTAACGCTCTCACTCACATTACAGTAATGTTATATTACACATGATAAAATCAGGTGGCATACAAAATGATAATGTGAAAGATGAAAATACACAAAAATATGGAATGACATGTTACAGGACATGCGTGCACTCAACTCTCTCTCTCTCTCTCTCTCTCTCTCTCTCTCTCTCTCTCTCTCTCTCTCTCTCTCTCTCTCTCTCTCTCTCTCTCTCTCTCTCTCTCATTGTCATTGGCACCTTTCCATCTTGACAGACGATAGTTTGGTTCATTGTGCTTCAAAAAGGCTTAATAACTACGATCCCATGGCGGTGGCGAGTGTGGCTGGTAAGGCCAATTCTTGCTGCAAATGTTTGCCCACAGTAGATGCATGTGAAAACATGGTCATTTCCACCATTGTGCACCATTTTACGTCTCTCACGCTCTGTGTGTGCTTTATCTGCAATCATTTTCTCTTTTGTCTTTATTCCATTTCTGATGTTTGCCCTCCATGCAACACGTTCAGCGGCGACTTGCTCTCAATGTGCATTATCTATGCCTGTATCAATCATGTCCCGCTTACACACATCTTTGTATCGGTAGAGGCCGACCCTGAGATCTCCTACCCGTCTGTAATTCACCAAAAATGATGTCCTTTGGTATTCTACCATCATCCATCCTCCTAACATGTCCTATCCATCTAAGTCTACGAAGACTGAGCATGGAATACACTGTCACACAACCTGATCTTTCCAATGCTTCAGTATTTGTGATTTTGTCTTGCCACTTAATACCAAGTATTCTTCGCAGACACCGCATATGAAAGCTCTTGGCGTGAGTAAGTTGTCCAGGTTTCACTGCCATAAAGAAGAGTACTAAGGACACAAGCTTGGTAGACGAGGACTTTTGTTTTGGCAGTAAGCTTCCTGTTCTCCCAGACTTTTTTTGCTAACATGTTCATTGTTGTTGCAGCCTTGCCAATCCTCGTGTTGATTTCCTGATCGAGGGATGCTTGCTTGCTTGTGTTCGTTGGCTTAAGCTCCAACGCGAAGTCCTGTATGTCGGATGAAGGCATCCTGTTGTCCAACATCAGTGTGATGTCATACAGGACCTGAGTTTTGCTTGAGTATCCGTTGTCCCATGTCTGGCTTATTGGTGTGCAGACTGGTGGTTCCTCGCCGTACAGGCAGACACTCTCCGACTTCGGAGGAATCGGCGATCCTACTGACTTTAGCCAGGACCCCGAAGGGACCTGTTGCCCAGGACGCTCGACGAGGACGCGTCAATAGGTCTTGGCCAGTATATAACCCGGCCCTGGTGCCTTGGAAACACCTCTGCGTCCCTGATCGAGGGATAATTTGCTATTTACCTCTGATCCTAGATATGTAAAATGGTCTACAATCTCCAGTTCGGCGTCGTCAATAAAGATTGATGGTACACCATGTGCACCTTGTGACATAATCTGTGTCTTCTTTTTGTTAATTGTTAAACCAAATTCAGAACAAGCATTGGAGAATGCAGATAGTAGATGTTGTAATTCTTCCTCAGAGTGGGTCGTAATCGCAGCATCATCCGCAAAAAGCAACTCTCTGATTAGTACCCTCCTAATTTTGGTCTTGGCCTTCAATCTCTGAGCATTATAGAGGCCACCATCTGAGCGCGAGTGAATGTATATACCGTCATCTTGATCACGAAAGGCATATTTCAGTAGAAGTGAAAAGTATATCCCAAAGAGAGTGGGGGGTAGTACACATCCTTGCTTAACTCCACTCTTGATTTCAAACTCTTCTGAAGTTGAGCCATCAAACTTGATTATACCCTTCATGCCTGTGTGGAACGATTCCATAATGGACAGAAGAGTTGGTGGGCAGCCAATCTTCTTTAATGCCTTGAGCAAACCCTTACGACTGACCAAATCGAATGCCTTTGTGAGGCCGATGAAGGCAATAAACAGTGGCTGATTTTGTTCCCGGCATTTGTCTTGCATCTGTCGCAATGAGAATATCATATCAATGGTAGACCGGTTCTGACGGAAGCCACACTATGATTCGGGGTAGACTTGATCTCCTAGGACTTGAAGTCTGCGCAGAACAATTCTGGCAAATACTTTCCAACAATACACAGAAGTGAGATACCCCTATAGTTGTTACAGTCGCTCCGATCGCCCATATATTTATATATTTATTTATTTATTTATTTATTACACAGGCACACACACACACACATACTCTCACACTCATTAACTCTCTCTCTCACTCATACTCCCTAACTCTCTCACTCACTCTACAGTGATGCACTTGTGTTCATATTATAAATTATAACATCAATTGGCATTCACAATGATAATATGAACATGAGAATCCACACAAAATATGGAATAGCATGTTACATGATATGCGTGCGCTTAAATATCTCTCTCTCTCTCTCTCTCTCTCTTGCTCTCTCTCTCCCTCTCTCTCTCTCTCTCTCTCTCTCTCTCTCTCTTCTCACCAACACACACCATTAGACACTCACAAACAATGCGCGCACACATACACACACTAAAAAATCCATTCTTCCACTGTCTTTCTCTCTCTCGTTAGCTCACTCAGTCTCTCTCTCTCTCTCTCTCTCTCTCTCTCTCTCTCTCTCTCTCTCTTTCTCTCTCTCTCTCACTCGCAATCACTATTTCATCCATTAAGTCACTCTCTCCATCTTTCATTCACTCTATATTACACTCTCTTTCACTCTCACTCACTCACACACAGACAGACACACACCCTCTAGCGATTAAATACACACTTCCTCGCATACACACGAAAACATATACACATACACACACGAGCATGCACACAAAAAACACACGCAAATACACACATATACCCACGCACACATACACACATCCGCACCAATACACACATACTTACACACACATACACACAAATACACACGCTCTCGCATACACTGCAAGCATGCACACATACACACAAACATATGCACATACATACACGAACATACACATATATACACACGCACATACACACATATACACACGCACACACATATAAACACACACACATGTACGCACACATAACCACGCACATAAACATACTTACACACAGAAGCACGCACACAAAATGGTTTATGAAGTTAATTGTACGAAAATCTTTACATTCAATTGCTCTTGGTCTTTTTGGTATTGCTATGGATATAGATTTCAGCATATCACTGGGTTGATATCCACTGCTGGATAGTTGTTCTAATTTACGTGATTACTAGATAGTTGTGCTCCCACACACACACACACACACACACACACACACACACACACACTCAACCCCACCCACACACACACAACACGAAATCTCGTGGCAGAAGCCAGCTATGTGTCTATCACACGCTAGAACCATCACATTCTGTAGGTCTATGATACGATAGAACCATCACATTCTGTAGGTCTATGATACGATAGAACCATCACATTCTGTAGGTCTATGATACGATAGAACTATCACATTCTGTAGGTCTATGATACGATAGAACTATCACATTCTGTAGGTCTATGATACGATAGAACTATCACATTCATTTGACAATGTTTTTTCCTACGTTAATGCACTATGCACTGATGAACGAAAGATGAGTGATTGGAAGGGCCGAATGTAAGACGGGCCTGCGTGCCCAATTTGTTACCCTTCGAAAATAAAGTTTGTTCGTTCGTTTGATCGTTCGTTACATCCTGTATGTCTATGATACGCTAGAACTATCACATTCTGTATTTCAATGATACGATAGAACCATCACATTCTGTAGGTCTATGATAAGCTAAAATCTATCACATTCTGTAGGTCTATCACACACTAGAACCATCACATTATGTAGGTCTATGATACGCTAGAACCATAACATTCTGTAGGTCTATGATACGCTAGAACTATCACATTCTGTAGGTCTATCACACGCTAGAACTATCACATTCTGTAGATCTATGACACACTAGAACGAACACATTCTGTAGGTCTATCACACACTAGAACCATCACATTCTGTAGATCTATGATAGGCTAGAACCATCACATTCTGTAGGTCTATGATACGCTAGAACTATCACATTCTGTAGATCTATGACACGCTAGAACTATCACATTCTGTAGGTCTATGATATGCTAGAACCATCACATTCTGTAGGTATATGATATGCTAGAACCATCACATTCTGTAGGTATATGATACACTAGAACTATCACATTCTGTAGGTCTATGATACGCTAGAACCATCACATTGTTTAGGTTTATCACACGCTAGAACCATCACATTCTGTAGGTCTATCACACGCTAGAACCATCACATTATGTAGGTCTATCACACGCTAGAACTATCACATTCTGTAGGTCTATGATATGCTAGAACCATCACATTCTGTAGGTCTATGATACACTAGAACCATCACATTCTGTAGGTCTATGATACGCTAGAACCATCACATTCTGTAAGTCTATGATACGCTAGAACCATCCCATTCTGTAGGTCTATGATACACTAGAACTATCACATTCTGTAGGTCTATCACACGCTAGAACTATCACATTATGTAGGTCTATCACACACTAGAACCATCACATTATGTAGGTCTATCACACGCTAGAACCATCACATTCTGTAGATCTATGACACGCTAGAACTATCAAATTATGTAGATCTATGACACGCTAGAACCATCACATTCTGTAGGTCTATGATAAGGTAAAACTATCACATTCTGTAGGTCTATCACACACTAGAACCATCACATTCTGTAGGTCTATGATGCGCTAGAACCATCACATTCTGTAGGTCTATGATACGCTAGAACTATCACATTCTGTAGGTCTATGATACACTAGAACTATCACATTCTGTAGGTCTATCACACGCTAGAACTATCATATTATGTAGGTCTATCACACGCTAGAACCATCACATTCCGTAGGTCTATCACACACTAGAACCATCACATTTTGTAGGTCTATCACACGCTAGAACCATCACATTATGTAGGTCTTTCACACGCTAGAACCATCACATTCTGTAGATCTATGACACACTAGAACCATCACATTCTGTAGGTCTATCACACGCTAGAACCATCACATTCTGTAGGTCTATCTCACACTAGAACCATCACATTCTGTAGGTCTATGACACGCTAGAACCATCAAATAATTCTGTAGGTCTATGATACGCTAGAACTATCACATTCTGTAGGTCTATGATACGCTAGAACCATCACATTCTGTAGGTCTATGATACACTAGAACTATCATATTCTGTAGGTCTATCACACGCTAGAATTATCACATTATGTAGGTCTATCACACGCAAGAACTATCACATTATGTAGGTCTAACACACGCTAGAACCATCACATTATGTAGGTTTATCACACGCTAGAACCATCACATTCTTTAGATCTATGACACGCTAGAACTATCACATTCTGTAGGTCTATCACACGCTAGAACCATCACATTCTTTAGATCTATGACACGCTAGAACTATCACATTCTGTAGGTCTATCACACGCTAGAACCATCACATTCTGTAGATCTATGACACGGTAGAACTATCACATTCTGTAGATCTATGACACGCTAGAACCATCACATTCTGTAGGTCTTGTCACACGCTAAAACCATCACATTCTGTAGGTCTATGATACGCTAGAACCATCACATTGTGTATGTTTATCACACGCTAGAACCATCACATTCTGTAGATCTATGACACGCTAGAACCATCACATTGTGTAGGTTTATCACACGCTAGAACCATCACATTCTGTAGGTCTATCAGACGCTAGAACCATCACATTCTGTAGGTCTATGGTACGCTAGAACCATCACATTCTATAGGTCTATCACACTGTAGAGCCATCACATTCTATAGGTCTATCACACACTAGAACGATCACATTGTGTAGGTCTGACTGTATGTAGGAATAGCTAGCCAGTCTTTCCCTCTGTTAGCGGACGCCGAGCGTTAGAGTCGAATCGCCTCCTACCGAGCTGCTGACATTATCAGCGTAGCCTCCTATCTATTACTGTAACTCGCCCGCTTCATACACAAAGAGTTTATCTTCATGTCTTCGACCATTTGTACACAACCGGATGTGCCCTCAGCACTGTCTATTTAAATCTGCATTTACTCGTACATAGAGCCATTTGTGTTTGGCAATGAATAAGTTACAAGAACATCATTATGGAGACACGATGAAAGCAGCAATTCCGACCAAGAGTCTTCCAGAAACACATTCCGACACACCAGGGATTATTAAAATATCTCTTGTATGAAGTCACCTCGTCCTCATCTTCTTCTGTCCATCGCTGTCTTTGATGAATTCACCTTGGGGACATGTCTCTGATGAGCTCTGTCGTCGTGGAGTTCTGTTTACAATGTCCTCACAACTTCAAGTGTCATGTTCATGCAGTGGACTAGTCTATCTTTCTTAGCTGGATGTACAGAGGATAAACCTGCAGAAGATGTTCAATGGTTTATTTGCTGTGTCCAGACGTAGATAGTGATGAAGCTGCGAGGAGAAACTCGCACATTTCCAGTCTCTTTTGTCTCTGAGGGTAGCCGTCTGTAGCTGTCCCTTAGGCAGGATAGATATGTTTCTCATGTGTAGCATGCAACATGCATGACAGATAACTGGTGTGCGAAAGAGACTGACTGGAAAGGCGAAATATAAGACAGGCCTGTGTGCCTAATGTGTGACCCTTTTAGAATAAAGTTCTTTCGTTCTTTCGTTCGTTCGTTCGTTAATTCGATTGTCCATTCGTTCGTTCATAATGTAACACTTTGATGTCTTTTTGTTTTTCTGCTGGTGTATTGTTTTTCACTTCATTTCCACCTACCAGTTGTTGTTGTTGTTGTTGTTGATTGATGTTGTTGTTGTTGTTGTTGTTGTTAGAAAATATACCCGTGGATTTGAGTAGTTCATTCTTGAATAGAGGGAGTCTCCGCGGCGAAGTGGTCAAGCCGTCTGACTAGGGCTCTAAAAGTTGTGGGTTCAATTCCGGCCGCGTCCTTCGGTTCACATGTGCATGTTTTAGACTCCTGAGGGTCGTCACTGGAGCTACAAAGTTCGTGCTTTGTGCGACGTTTTCGGCAATGCGGAAAGAAACTGAGCCATGTGGTTTAAGTCCCGGTGCAATGAAATTGACTCTGTCGACTTTTAAGCATATATCAATAACTACTAAGAAAGCGCTTTACACCACAATCTTCCTACCAACTCTATGCTACAAATGCCAAACCTGGACAATGACAGAAAAAGAGAAAAGAAAAATCACAACAACAGAAATTAGATTCCCGAGAAGAATACTCAGTGTATCAAGAAGAGATAAGATCATAAATGAAGAAATCAGAACTAAAGTTGGGGTTATAACTGCGCTAGATTTTATTAGAAGGCAGAAAGTCAAATGGTTTGGCCATGCAAGTAGGTTACCAGCTAACAGTATACCACAGCAAGCAATGATGTACAGACCAGATGGAAAGCAGAGGAAGAGGCCGACCACGTAAACGTTGGACGGAGGGAATAGCAGAGTCCATGGGAATATCGATATATGAAGCCCATAATAGGGCACTCTCAAGATGTTTATACTTCACCTCGACACCACAAGGTATAAGAGGAACATGATGAAATGAGATAAGATGAGATGAGTTGAGACTTTTAAGCGACTTTTTAAATTCTTCAACAGTTTGTGGAACCGAAGGCTGGTGGTGATTTATTCCCATACCCGTGTGTGCACAACGCATTCATTCTGAACATGTCCGAAGAGCTTTCCAAGTCTATGTTCGTGAGCTTTCCAAGTGTATGATTGTGAGTTTTATAATTGTTACATTGTAAGCTTTCCAAGTGTATGTTCGTGCGTTTTCTAATTGTTACATGGTGAGCTTTCCAAGCGTATGTTTGTGAGTTTTTTAACTGTTCCCTGTTGAGCTTTCTGAGTGTATGTTTGTGAGTTTTCTAAATGTAACATGGTGAGCTTTCCAAGCGTATGTTTGTGAGTTTTCTAATTGTTACATGGTGAGCTTTCCAAGCGTATTTTCGTGAATTTTCTAATTGTAACATGATGAGCTTTCCAAACGTATGTTTGTGAGTTTTATAATTGTAACATGGTTAACTTTCCAAGTGTATGTTCGTGAGTTTTCTAATTGTTACATTGTGAGCTTTCCAAATGTTTGTTCATGAGTTTTTTAATTGTTACATTGTGATCTTCCCAAGCATATGTTTGCGAGATTTCTAATTGTAACATGGTGAGCTTTCCAATTGTATGTTTGTGAGTTTTCTAATTGTAACGTTGTGAACTTCCCAAACGTATGTTTGTGAGTTTTCTAATTGTAACATGGTGAGCTTTCCACACGAGCATGTTCGTGAGATTTCCGAAGCCTTGAGTTCAAGGCCTGAATAAGCTAACCAGTAACATGATGAGTTTCTTGGCACATGTTGAATTTTCTTGGCACATGTTGAGTTTCTTGGCACATGGTGAGTTTCTTGGCACATGGTGAGTTTCTTGGCACATGGTGAGTTTCTTGGCACATGGTGAGTTAGACAAAATATAAATAAACTAAGGGACATTCTTCCACGCCCGGAGACCGACGGATATATGGCGCTAGATCCCGTATTTGCATACACCAATCACTACTTTCTGAACGATGTGGAAAATAACACCCTGGCCGTGTGTACTTCCCATAACATTTTCGAGTACCATATGTAAACTGGATCGACCCCGAAACCCGTGTCAATGTTTAAAAAATCACCCACCTCGTTGTGGGTTTCAACACACGACCACCAACAACTATAATGCAAACGAGCTGGCGACTAAATCACCCTAACTCCCAATTAATATTTATCCAGTTATATTTAAGAAATTAGCTTTCTAATATTACAAAGACTCGATCAATCCCATTAACAGAACGACAATGGCTCGTTTATTTCCAGCTTTCGTACAACCAGAGAAATGTCCCCAAAAAAACCCATCTTGTTTCCTTGCCCAGTTAACTATGTGCTTCCCAAAATGAAATGGCCGCCTAAGGCGGACAACTTTGGAAGTGGCATGCCCCGCCCTTGTGGAGAGCAACTGTTCCCGTGTCGCTAAATGGATCCGTATTGATCTGCAGGGAAATGACGCTATGAACTCTCCTGGCAAAAAAAAAAAAGGTCCACCTTTCAGTACGCTCGGAAAAGTGGAGTCAATATGTGTCCGGATATTCTGAGATACTTGCCGCAACATAATGGCACCAGAGTATTTATTTATTTATTTTCCGGTTATTTTCAAGTTAATACATCTAAACTCCTTTATATGCGTATCCTTTACAGAAAGTTGCTGTCAATCCCATAATTGATTTGGCTGTTTGTAATTTCTTCCAATTACGTTCAGAAGTTTGCCATTGCTTTCTGAACGACCGGCACTCATAACATTTCATGAAAATAACAACGAAAAGCGGTCTGCTTCCAAATCGTCCGCAGCTTTGTTTCGAACGCGGTATGCTGGAAAACGAACTGCCTTCGTAAGCCCTTGGCTACGTCTCCGCTTGAAACCCAAGGACAATTATAACAACAGATAGAAGGTGACCCAAGGACAATTATAACAACAGATAGACGGTGTGTTAGTTAGTTAGTCGACAGATCATCCTCGTTGCACATCGGACCATTCAGTCCATAAGTGCTCGGATCCCCTCCTCAGCAAATCCCGCAGCGTGTAGCGGCTAACGACGCCAGTTCTGTGTTGGTTTATCAATCTTCTTTGGCTTCCTGCGTAGTGTTCTTGTTTGGCCACCCTCTTTTAATTTGCTGCTCCTGCAGTCTGGCCATTGTTGTAGATTCACAGTCATCACTTGGTTCTCGCAAAAGTCTCACTTCTCGTAGAGCATTCAGAATGTCAGCCTGGTCCATGGCGCGTCCGCCCTCCACAGTAGCCTTACCTGCGAGCTTGTCAGCCCGCTCATTTCCTTGTACTCCCGCATGACCTGGCACGAAGATGAAACTAATCTTTGCCAGCCGAGACCGCTTCAGAGGCAGCAGCCATTCTCTTCGGATCGACCCCTCCTCTATCCTCTTGATCATGTTCATTGAGTCACTAAGGAAACAAGCCCTAGTGAATGTCTGTGTCTCGAGCCATGTTATTGCTTTACTTACTGCCATGACTTCCATGGTCAGGCTACTTGTGGTTTCGAGAAAGCACCAGAGTCCTCCTTCACAATTCTCCCTCCGGCCCGAGCTGTAAAGGCCCATGAGCTTCTCACATGTCGGACGACCGACCCATCTGTGTAGATGACCGCGTCACCGTCTAGCGAATTCTCGAAAATCAACGCTTGTACTTCAGCCTCAACAGCAGCCGGATTTTCTTGTCTGCATTTTCTATCTAGTTGGATGCAAACTGAAAAGGATGTGCAGAAGTCTGTTGGCACTTGCACCCACTCCTCGCCAGGTTCTAAGTCCTCAAGTGAACACACCTGTTGAAGAATGTCTTCGGCTTGACCCATCCACGACCGTCCTCTTTTTAACCTGCTGCCCTTCACCTTCCTAATTTCACTATGCAGTGGATGTTGTGTGTTTGCGTTAATTCTGAGGTAGGCGCGTGCCCTGCAAACTTGTATTCTCTCTTCAATGGTTGGAAAATCAAGAAGGTAGCGCATCGCCCTGCATGCTGTATCTCTTGTACATCCAAGAATAATGCGCATAGCTTCATTCTGTATCCTTTCCATCCTTTCTATCTGCTTATGGCTGAGAGTCAGGATTGCCATTGCTTACTCCAAAACAGACATGACCAGCCCCTCGTACAGAAGACATAGATGGCGCTGCTCACAGTTTGCTGCCGCCATCACCCGCATCGCTGCCAAACCCCGCTTGGCCTTTGTTATCACCTGGTCTATGTGCATATTATAAGCAAGGCTTCGATCAAACCGTATCCCCAGGTAATTCATTGCCTGCGTTCTTTCCACCGTCTCTGAACACAGCATTACAGTTGGTGTTGGGTTGTTGACAATATGATTATTCAACGAGAACCAAGTCACTGTTGCCTTTGTTGGGTTGACCATTGCTCCAGCTTCATCACACCAAGTACTTATGCGATTGAGTTCGGTTTGTAGTTCCACAGCAACCTCCTCTCTATCCTTACCCTGACGATACACTAAAACATCATCGGCATACGACAATGTCCTGCCAGGTCCAGTGATCTGCTCACTGGTGATTCTCACTGTGTAGGCGTTGAACAGTACCGGAGATAATGGTGATCCTGTGGTAGGCCAGGATATATTGTTGTTGGTTCCGAAGTCCAACTGCCACATCTAAAAACTACTTTCCGTTGATAGAGGGCTGCAGCGATCCAACTAAGGAGGAATGGACTTACGTTTAGTTCAAGAAGCTGAAACATTAAAAAATCCAGTGGTACTCTGTTGTATGCGTCCTCAAGATCAATCGCTGCAGCAACGGTTTCAGTGCCTGAGTGGAAACCTTCATAGACATCATGGGCAAAGACTGCTGCATTGGTCCAGGTTTCTCTTTTTGGACGGTACCCACCCAGGGTAGGTGGGAAAACACCTTGCCTCTCTAGTTGGCTTGATATTTTCCTGGCAATTACCTTCTCCAGCAGCTTGCCTATTGTATTCTGCATGGTTATAATTCGATATCCCTGAATTTTTTTGTGGTCTTTGTCAGGCTTCGGCAAGGGAATCAGATAGCTGTGTAACCATTCCTCCTTGATGCTAGCACTCCCTATACTGTTGTTGTACATGTCTGCTAGTTTCTCTAGCTCATTGTCGGTACACCTATTTATGTCGTTGTATCTTATGCCATCAGGACCTGGAGCACTGTTATTTAATCGTCGAAGCACAGCCTTGATTTCTTTCACTGTCACCGTGTCTTCATCCGAAGTGTTCTGGGCCTTGCATCTGTCTGAGGTGACCTCCTTGGCCAGATTTCGGCCTCCCATGTCTGTCTGGTTGCCCTGCTCAAGGTAGCGTTCAAAGAGGGCTTTGCCCTTGTCCTCGTCAGTCCTCTGCCAGGTGAGGTCAGCACCTTGGAAGTCTGAAATGCTCTTATTCTTGACTACACCACTCATGCTTTTATGTAGTCGCCAGAACAATTTCAGTGACTTGTCTGTGCTTACTCTTTGACACACCTCTGCCCACCTTGACCAGTTTTTTGAAATAGCTTACTTTTGTGTGCATCTCTCTTTCTAAGTGCAAGCAGGGACTAGGATGACCAGCTCTGTTCTTCTTGGCATTTTGCCATCTCCTTACAGCACTACGCTTATCCACCCAAGCCTTCTCCACCTCGAAACTCCACCACGGTGGCTGCTCCCAGCTTTTTTTCCTGCCCTGAAACGTTCTGCGCTTGTCACGTCTTATTTTACTCACCACATCTTGCCCTGTACTGTCATACTGGAACGTCTTTACCTTTAGCTTGTGCTGCCTGGTTCTGCCTTTCTCCACCAATATGCTGCAAGGGTGGTGGTCGCTGCCATGGTGTCCTAGGACACCCCATCTACACACTGTAGTGAGTGAAGGTGAAACTAGCGCCAGATCAATAGCACTGTCCTCATCGCCTGGACGGCTTGCTGTCCTGGTGACACAGCCACTGTTGATACAAACCAGGTCGATGGTTTCCAGTGCAGTCTCTAGCTCCTCCCCTTGTGTATTGGAGGAAGTGTTTCCCCATGATTTGCCTTTAGCGTTGAAGTCACCACAGAAAATAACATTTCTCTCGTGGCCTAATATGCCACTTAAGCACTGCCACTTCTGGCGGTGTGTGGTAGAGATGAAGGACAATTATAACAACAGATAGAAGGTGACCCAAGGACAATTATAACAACAGATAGAAGGTGACCCGAGGACAATTATAACAACAGATAGAAGGTGACCCAAGGACAATTATAACAACAGATAGAAGGTGTGTGGTAGAGATAAAGGACAATTATAACAATAGATAGAAGGTATGTGGTGGAGATGAAGGACAATTATAACAATAGATAGACTGGTGTGTGGTAGAAATAAAGCGCGGAATTTTTGCAATTTAACCCAACTCTGTGGCACAGTAGTTACTGATGCAGCTCGTAATCCTGAATATCTGCGTTCCAAACACAGCTGCATGCGATTTGGCAGCAGCCCGCCTTGCGTTGAATGTTTCTGAAAATGTTATAGGTGCCAGTCGTTCAGAAGGCAATGGCAAACTACTGAATATTCACTTGCCAAGAAATCACGAACAGACAAAAAAAACAATGCTGGGGTTGACTGCGAGGTCCTGTAAAGGTTATGCAACTAACTAATCCCAACTGGAGGTTGACTTTCTAGTCAATGTTACGCTCAATAAATTGCCATTGCTTTCTGTACGGGCTGTCAGCGCTGAAGTCCAACCCACCGTTGTAGTGACAGATGCCAATACCTCGCCATAAGCGCAATGGAAGTTTAAAATCTAGCGTTCTTTTTTCAAAATTCCACTTTGAGCTCTAAGAGCAAAACATGGCAAGTAAGAGCTGCATTTCATAAAATGGACAGTATTTTATGCAATAAGTCACTGTCACTGAATGTAAGAAGGTGATTGCTGAAATGTTATATTGAACCTGTTTTGCTGTACGGCAGTAAGTCGTGGAATGTAAATGAACAAATTAGGAAGAACTTAGAAGCAACAGAGATGTGGTTTTTGAGACAAATGTTGGGAATCCCTTGGACTGTCAGAGCAACTAACCACGATTGCCTGCAAGAGGGTATTGATAGTAGAATACTATATACAACTATGGGGGTCCGCGTGGCCGAGTGGATAAGAGAGCTCGTTTGTAACATCCCATGTGCTGATTCTCTGAGGTTGCGGGTTCAACCCCTGCACGGGTGGGTTGGACTAAAATGTTGACTTCTCGTCCTTGACTCGGTGACGTACATGGCAACTTACCTCTGAAGTCGGAGTGTGTTCGCCTGGGCCTGGGACATTGGTCATCCATCCATCATGTGCCATGCCAGCAAGCGTGGGCGGTCATGATTCGTCATTTCACTCGATCACCAGAATCGTAGATCAGCTCAGTGTTCTTGTCTCGACCATGCCACGTGGTCAAGCCATCCAGGTATTTACTTCTCTGTCTTCCCTTTGTTCTCTTTCCCTCGATCTTGACTGTTGTCACGAAGTTCTCTAATTTATTTCTTCTCATAACATGTACAAAGAATTTTGACTGTCTGCGTCTAATTTCTCTAATCAGTTTATGATTTTCATTTCTTTCTTGTAGGACTCGGTCGTTGGATTTTCTGTCTCTCCATGATATTCTTTGCATTTTCCTCAGAAACCACATTTCCACATGGAACAGATGTTTTTCTGCTTGACTGCTCGTTGTCCACGCTTCACATCCGCATAAAAGTACAGGCTCTATGTAGCACACTCGTAAAAGTGAAACTAAGCCACAAGCACAAATCAGCACATTGCACTAGAATTAATATCACGTGTATGAACTACGTTTGAGTTTAAAGCCAGCGGAACGAAAAAAAAAAATGCAAAGAATGAGACAAACAGCATCATTGGGTCATATGATGAGAAGAGAGACATTGGAGAACATGGTGACAGCTGGAAGGATCCAGGGGTAGAGAGGCAGAGGCAGACCAAGAGAAATGATGCTGGTTGGATTTAGACAGTGGCATGGGGAATATCATCATCAGAGTTGATCCAGAACATCAAAGATCGAGATCTGTGGAGAGCCATGCACCCCTACGCCAGCTGGCAGGGAACGGGTTGGTGATGAATCTTGTTCACACACACACACACACACACACACACACACACACGAGGTGAAACACATTTGCAGGTAATGTCCGTGGGTAATACTGTCACAAGGGACGGGACTTTTAGATCGACACTTCGGAGACCTCTGCAAAGACGGAAATTCGTGCGCAAGGGCGCAGTCACTTGTGAAGCAATCAGGACTGCAAGAGCTGTGAAGAAAAGGCTGGACAGAAAATTCACTGCAGGAGATCCACCTCCTGGAACGTCAAGCATTCTTTGCCCACATTGTCAAAGAACATTTCGAACCAAAACAGGCCTTATCAGCCATCTTAGAACTCACGGCTCCATACTTTCAACCCCACTTTATGAAGTAAATGGTCATCATCATTCTTGATGGACAAACAACATTCAGTTGTGAATGCTGTGATGTCGGTTCCTAAATCAATCAATCAATCAATCAATCAATCAATCAATCAATCAGTTGTGACTGAGCTACCGTATGGTAGTGGACTGTACCACCTGCTTTTTAGTTATCGCCGAATGTTGGGCGGAGCTTACTAAACTCTATACCCCACATTGTGACAACGGCTTCGGGTGGAGGAGCGCAACTGGGAGGGTACAATCCTTATCCTGGTGCGAGGAAATGCAATGTGAAGACTAAATGTCATGGCAGCGCAGATCAGGCCCTAAGCCTTGGTTGACAACTGGTCTATGGTCGAAGATCTGACAGCGGATCGGGCAGCTCCTACAGCTTGTCTTGTTCCAGATGTATTGCTGTTACCTTTTCTCTGGAGTAAATTAGGCAGGCCGAGAGAGAGAGAGAATGAGAGAGAGAGAGAGAGAGAGAGAGAGAGAGAGAGAGAGAGAGAGAGAGAGAGAGAAGAGAGAGAGAGAGAGATCATGGGCAACACGTAGACTCTACAGTTCAGTCCAGGCTTATGTGCTATGGAGAAGTTATTATGCCTTTTTGGTTGAAATACAATGTAACACAGGATGACGCGTACTTTTCGGGGGGACGCTATTTAGTGTTTTCCTTTGGATTTCGTGTGATTTCCTATGGATTTCCTGCGAATAGTTTTTTCCTGTGGATTATGTGATGTTATTTTGTGCTCTTTTATTGGAAGTTTTCAAAAGAAGCCACTGAAGGCAGGTGGTGGATGAAATTTGAGGGCAGCCGACAGATATTCGTTGTTCATGGTCTCGAATTCACGACGGCAGGCAGAAGAGCTCTTCTTGAGTCAATGGCTGCGGTCTCCGACCAGTACGGCCACTGCCATAGAGGAAAGCAACGGCAAACTACTTCTTTAAAAGTGCCTAGTATATCACGATTCGCTTAAAGACTGATCATCGCAAGACAAGGACAGAGACGTTAAAATTAGAAACATGGAACGTTAGGACGTTAAACAACGACGGAAAATTAGAGACCAAAAAACAAGAAATTGAAAGGGAAAAAATTAATATTTTAGGTATGTGCGAAACGAGATGGACAGGATCAGGCATCAAGATAGATGACGATTTCAAGATTATTTATTCTGGAGGTGAAAGATCGTCATAGGGGAGTGGCAATTATTTTGAAAACATCAACATCTGTTCAAGGAAATTGGGCCGTGTCGGACAGAGTTCTACTAGTTAAATTAAGTGGCAGACCTTTTAGCATAAATATTATTCAAGTATATGCACCAACAGGAGAATCCAGTGAAGATAGTGTAGAAGAATTTTATAATGACATAGAGGCTGCCTTAAAGAAATGTAAAAATTCAGAAATAAACATCATAATAGGGGACTTCAATGCAAAAGTAGGAAATCAAGGAGATAGATACACAGTAGGAAACTATGGTTTAGGAGAGAGAAATGAAAGAGGATACAGACTCGTGGAGTGGGCAAAAAAACAGGAAATGATTGTCGGAAACACCTGGTTTAAGCAACACCCTAGAAGATTATGGACATGGAGGAGTCCTGATAACAGGATTAGAAACCAGATTGACTACATTCTCATTAGTAGAAGATTTAGAAACGCGCTAACAGTAGCAAAAACAGTTCCCAGGGCTGATTGTTATTGTGACCACAGATTACTCACAGGAACATTGAGGATAAAGTTGAAGAAAGTCAAGTATATAACAGGAAACACTAAATATGATTTGTGTACATTGAGTAATGACAAGGAAATACAAAACAAATTCAACATAGAAGTACAGAACAGATTTGAAATATTGTTTGATCTAGAGATATTATTCCAGGGTGTGGATGATCAATGGGAAACGTTGAAGAATTCAATCAATGTGGCTGCAGAAACAACTATTCCAAAATTAAAGAAGGTGGGTCGTAAGAAATGGATGACTGAAGAAATTTTACACCTCATGGAAACAAGAAGACTCAACAAAAATAATTCTGTCAAATATGAAGAAATCCACAGACAAGTCAGAATATTATGTAAGGAGGCAAAAGAATCATGGCTTGAGGAAAAGTGCTTAGAAATTGAAAACCAACACAACAGTCAAAATACCAAATTAGTGCACAAAAGAATTCAGGAACTTACTAATAAAAGAACAAGTACATCAACAGGGTGTCTAAAAACTAAAGATGGCAAAATCATAATAGAAAAAGACCAGATTCTACAGGTATGGACAGATTATGTGAAACACCTTTATGATGATAACAGAGACGAACAGTATGATATTAGATTTAATAATGAAGGACCGCCAATTTTGGAGATGGAGGTTCGAAATGTTCTTAAGCATATGAAAGCTGGCAAGGCCCCCGGTGCAGATAACATCACAACAGAAATGATTAAAGCTTTAGAAGAATTTGGACTAGAGCAAGTCACCAGAATGATGAACACATTATATGATACTGGAGATATACCTCCTGAATTATGTAACTCTGTATTTATTGCAATCCCAAAGAAATCAGGAACCTTGGAATGTAATCAACATAGAACAATTAGTATAATGAGTCACATCACAAAGATTTTGCTAAGAATTATCATGCAAAGAGTGAGGAAGAAGATACAACCTGAAATAGGTGAAGAACAATGTGGGTTTGTGGAAGGAAAGGGTACAGTAAATGCTGTGTATATGCTGCGAACAGTTATTGAACGTGCTATAGAAGTAAACAAGGATATACATCTTTGCTTTATTGACTATACAAAGGCTTTTGATAGAGTTAGACATGTCAACGTGGTGGATATGCTTGCAGATCTACAAATTGATGGGAAAGACATTAGACTTATAAAAAACATATATTGGAAACAACAAGCTGCAATAAGGATTGATAATGAAGTGGGACAGTATCAGCCAATTAAGAGAGGTGTTAGGCAGGGATGTGTGATGTCTCCAGATCTTTTTTCCCTGTACAGTGAAAATATATTCAGAAATGTAGAGGATATAAATGGAATCAGCATTGGAGGACGAAATATCGAACGAACGAACGAAAATCTTTATTTTCAAAGGGTTAAGAATTGGGCACGCAGGCCCGTCTGACATTCTGCCCTTCTTCTCTATTTCCTCTCATACATTCTTTCATTCAACATCTCTTATGAAGCAATTCTTTGACAACAAAAGAACAATAAGCATTAAAACACATGAAAAATAATAAATAATACATGACTCGTTGAGGCAATGTTTAACATGGTCATCATAAATACCCAAGGCGGGTGTAACGTACCACACATATGGGAATGTTTTTTTTTTTTTTTTTGGCTAGTTGTCGTTGGAGATAATTAACCATTATTATTGCCTTTGTTGCTGTTTTTTTTTTTTAAGGGGGCATGTAGTTTGTTTTGAGGTAGTGTTCAAACAGGTTGCGACTGTATGTATAATGATTGGTGGTGTCTTTGATGTCTTGTGGAAGATTATTACACAACTGAGTGGCAGAGTATGCTAAGCTTGTTTTATATAAGTCTATCCTAGGTTTAGGGACATGAAGTATATTTAGTCGTTCGCTATGTCTTGCGTTATATTTAAACAATGGCCAAAGGTAGCTTGGGGCATTTTGAAATAAGATTTTGTGAGTTAGTTTAGCCTTATTAAAAAGTAGGCGTTTGTGGAGTGGCAGTAACTGAAGACGTTCGTGTAGGTTAGAATTGTCTGTAAACCTATCACCATTGATTAGACGCACTGCCCTTTTCTGGAGCGAATAAAGGCGTTATGTTATTGATTTGGAGCATCCATCCCAGATTGTTGAGCAATAATCAATATGTGTTTGTATGTGAGAAGTATAGAATATCTTTCTTGTGTTTTCATCGAGGAAATGTTTAATTTTGGCAAGTTGGTATACTTTTTTGGCTATTTGTTTAACTAGAGCATGAACATGGGAATTAAAGGATAGATTTTTGCTCGGTTACACTTTCTATAGGTGTGCTACCAATGTGCAGCTGAAGAGTTCCCTGCGAGTTTAGAGTGTGAAGTCTTTGCCTCGTTCCTATTAACATAGATTTAGTTTTAGAAATGTTAATTTGCATGCGATTTGCATGACTCCAGTTAACTACGCTATTTATTTCCTGTTGCAAGGATAATTAATTCTAGCACATTACGATCAATAGCGTTTGTATATACTGTGCAGTCGTCTGCAAATAAATCGCAGGACGATGACAGATATAAGGAAAGATCATTTATATAAATGGCAAATAACAAAGGGCCAAGTATAGACCCCTGAGGTACTCCAATATTAATGGTAATGGCTTGAGATAAAGATTTATTGTGTGATACTACTTGTTTTCTGTCTAATAAGAATGAGTTTATTAATGTCACTATATTAAAGCTTACTTTCATTGTTTCTAGCTTTTTAATTAGGATAGTATGATCTATCATATCGAATGCTTTTCTAAAGTCTATAAACACCGCTCCACATAGAGTATTGCTGTTAATATTTTGATGCAAGTTTTCTGTCATGTTTGTTAGGGCCGTATGGAATATTTTGGTCGAAATCCTGACTGACTGTCAGCTATTAGTTTGTGGCGAACTAAGTGCTCTAGTGTTGTTTTGTGGATGTGCTTTTCTAGCGGTTTGGATAAAGTGGATAATATGGAAATTGGCCTATAATTACTCATGAGACAATCGTCTAATGAACCAGCTTTTAAATGAGGATACACTTCAGCGATTTTAAAGGCTGATGGGAAGTGACCTTTGGTGAGACATTGATTGTATATAAAAGTTAGTGACTCGCAGATCGCCGGTGCAGCATAGCGAAGGATCCGATTATTGATTCCATCCAGTCCTGATGAGTTATTGTTTTACAATTAGTAGATGCGGTTGTTGTACACAGTGAGCAGCTGGGGTTAGAATTAAATTGTAAAAAGACTCAGGTTATGGTCGTCACTAGGAAGGAAGAAGTGCCACAATGTAATATACAAGTAAATGGAAATATTCTTCAACAAGTGAATCGGTACAATTATCTTGGAACAGTCATAACATCTGATGGGAGATGCCTTGAAGAGATTAGAACAAGAATCGCCATGGCGAAAATAGCCTTTAGCAAGATGAAAAACATTCTGACCAATAAAAAGATGTCAATTGAAACGAGAAAAGGAGTGTTGAGGGGATACATAGAGCCTGTTCTTTTGTATGGATGTGAAACTTGGACAATGGGCAGTCAAGCTGAAAAACATCTGATGGCTGCAGAAATGTGGTTTCTGAGGAAAATGCAAAGAATACCATGGACAGACAGAAAAACCAATGACCAAGTACTACAGGAGACAAATGAACATCGTAAACTGATTAGAGAAATTAGACGTAGACAGTCAAAATTTTTTGGACATGTTATGAGAAGAAATGGATTGGAGAACTTGGTAACAACTGGCAAGATCGAAGGAAACAGACCAAGAGGCAGACCGAGACGAAAATACCTGGATGGCTTGGCCACATGGCATGGACGAGACAGGAACACTGAGCTGATCCACGACACTGGTGATCGAGTGAAATGGCGAGTCATGACCGCCCACGCTTTCCGGCATGGCACATGATTGATTGATTGACAATGTAACAAACTATATCATATATCAAGACGGCAAGATGGCAATAGTATCAGCAGTATAATAATGCTGGCACGTCCTTTTTGTTTTTCGTTCTTTTGTTTTTGTTTTTGTATATCCTATTTTCAGGACATCGCTGTCAACACCTGCACTGCTGTTGTTGATGTCTTGGAAAGTTTACGTTCCGTAGTTCGCCATTACTTTCTGAACGGCTGGCTCCCATACCATCATATTAAAACCAGCGCGACACGTTCTGCTGCCAAATCGCTCGCAGCTGTGTTTCGAACGCAGGTAAGGGCCTCACGAATCGCATCCTCAAGACCTTAGCCACAGAGACCGAAGCAATCCAAACATTTTGACGGAGGCGAAGTGGTAAAGACAACTGACCACAAACATCATAAATAGGCAGCCATTATTTTTTACCACATAATGAGAAGACAAAAATTGGACAAACTGTTGTGACAACCGGGAAGATTTATAGAAAGAGAGACAGGGAAAGACAGCGAGAGAAAATCTTGACAGCTTTGTCCCATGGCACGTAAGGGAGTCTATATATGAACTGTTCCATGCCGACGGAGTTCACAGCTTGTGGAGGGGCAAGATCGCCCACGCCAGCCGGCAAGGCACTTGATGATGATCATGCCCTGTAACACTTTGGCCATGGCAGACGAAAGCTTCGATTTTTTAGTGTCCTATCGAACAAAGTGTCTTCTATTTTTGTGTGTCCTACCGTACAGCGTGTCTTACATTAATGTGTGTCCTATCGTAAAAAGTCTTCCATTTTTGTGTGTCCTATCGTAAAACGGTCGGTCTCTGTGGCTAAGGGCTTGCGAACGTGGTTTGTGAGCCCGTATACCCGGGTTCGAAACACAGCGGTGCTGGTTTTTTCGAAAAAGGTATAGGAGCCGGTCGTTCAGAAAGCAATGGCAAACTACCGAACGTAAAAATTTGCCCAGGTATCACTAACAGCGAAAATGCTGGGGTTGACTGCTAAGTCCTGTGAAGGACATGCAACTAAATTTTTTTAATTATCGTAAAACGTGTTTTCCATTTATGAGTGTCCTATCGTACAACATCTCTTCCATATTATTATGTTGATATTGTCCCCACGCCGTCAGTAACGTGTCCTCAGACATTCCTGTACGAGCAACTGTTGTGGAAATAGCTAGGTTGCCAGGCCGCGGCGGCTTAACAAAGGAATCCGAACTAAATAAACAATTATCGTTCCGATCAGGGATTCCCGAACCACTTTAGATATCTTCGGGACAGCATTGACTTATGATAGTTAGTTCGTTCTTAGTCGTTGTTAGCCTCAAAAGCAGCACCCCCTGCTCTGTTCCCATATCTGCCCTGTATTACATATTGAGAAAGGACTGATTGTAGCCAAACATGTAGTGTTCTTCTAATCAGACGTAACAGATAATGTCAGAAGGGTAGACGGAATAATTTGTGTAAACATAACGTTACTACACAGTTCTATCTTTGCCATTGCCCATGGAGTATCTTTACAGCCATTGATACCCAGGTTTCTCCTTGTCTTCCACATTCCTGAAAGAGATTTACATGCTATAAACATGGTGGGTAATTCTAAACACAGAAAAAATAAACAATATATTGCACGATTTATTGCCTGGCATATTTCGCTGTATCTCTTTAGATGCATACAGTAGAGTTATACAGCATATGACATGAATAAAAGAATAATACTTTGGTTGAAATACTAAATACATGGTCGCTGGCATTGTTGGGGCGACTAGGTCCTGAAATACTAAATACATGGTCGCTGGCATTGTTGGGGCGACTAGGTCCTGAAATACTAAATACATGGTCGCTGGCATTGTTGGGGCGACTAGGTCCTGAAATACTAAATACATGGTCACTGACATTGTTGGGGCGACTAGGTCCTGAAATACTAAATACATGGTCGCTGGCATTGTTGGGGCGACTAGGTCCTGAAATACTAAATACATGGTCACTGACATTGTTGGGGCGACTAGGTCCTGAAATACTAAATACATGGTCACTGACATTGTTGGGGCGACTAGGTCCTGAAATACTAAATACATGGTCACTGACATTGTTGGGGCGACTAGGTCCTGAAATACTAAATACATGGTCGCTGGCATTGTTGGGGCGACTAGGTTCTGAAATACTAAATACATGGTCGCTGGCATTGTTGGGGCGACTAGGTCCTGAAATACTAAATACATGGTCGCTGGCATTGTTGGGGCGACTAGGTCCTGAAATACTAAATACATGGTCACTGACATTGTTAGGGCGACTAGGTCCTGAAATACTAAATACATGGTCACTGACATTGTTGGGGCGGAAAGGTCCTGTTTCACTGTGATTATCTCGGCAGTGTTACCTTCAGCAGTTTTCCATTGCTTTCTGAATGAGAACTCGACGTTTAAGTCCAGCTGACCGTCTGTGCACATAACCTACTACTCGCCATCAGAAGACGAAGTTTAGTTGCATTACACCTCTCAGCCATGGCGACCCCTTTATATGTTCTATATACGTGCAACGTGTTACATACTCTGAGTGGCACCTTGCAGTCTTGACAGACCAAAGTATGATACTTGTATGATTAAAAAGTATGATTACATATTCTATATATGTGAAACGTGTTACGTGTTCTATATATGTGAAACGTGTTACATGTTCTATATATGTGAAACGTGTTACATGTTCTATATATGTGAAACGTGTTACATGTTCTATATATGTGAAACGTGTTACATGTTCTATATATGTGAAACGTGTTACATGTTACATTGTCTATATATGGTAATAATTGTACGTGTTCTATATATGTGAAACGTGTTACATGTTCTATATATGTGAAACGTGTTACATGTTCTATATATGTGAAACGTGTTACATGTTCTATATATGTGAAACGTGTTACATGTTCTATATATGTGAAACGTGTTACATGTTCTATATATGTGAAACGTGTTACATGTTCTATATATGTGAAACGTGTTACATGTTACATTGTCTATATATGGTAATAATTGTACGTGTTCTATATATGTGAAACGCGTTACATGTTACATTGTCTATATATGGTAATAATTGTACGTGTTCTATATATGTGAAACGTGTTACATGTTACATTGTCTATATATGGTAATAATTGTACGTGTTCTATATATGTGAAACGCGTTACATGTTACATTGTCTATATATGGTAATAATTGTACGTGTTCTATATATGTGAAACGTGTTACATGTTCTATATATGTGAAACGTGTTACATGTTACATTGTCTATATATGGTAATAATTGTACGTGTTCTATATTTGTGAAACGTGTTACATGTTCTATATATGTGAAACGTGTTACATGTTCTATATATGTGAAACGTGTTACATGCTCTATATATGTGAAACGTGTTACATGTTCTATATATGTGAAACGCGTTACATGTTACATTGTCTATATATGGTAATAATTGTACGTGTTCTATATATGTGAAACGCGTTACATGTTACATTGTCTATATATGGTAATAATTGTACGTGTTCTATATTTGTGAAACGTTTTACGTGTTCTATATATGTGAAACGTTTTACGTGGTCTAATCACTTTCTACATTGACAACCATTCTCAATGGTGGTTTTTATTCATTTGTATTGGTTATTATTAGTTGTAGTTTGTTTTTGACTAGTAATGCCTAATGCTCAATCGTTTGTGGGCCTGTCATTCGAAGGGGAATAGCTGGAGTCCGTCGTGACAACAGGAAGTTTGGCGACCAGGAGAGGTATGTGAAGAGGAAGGGTGAAAGGCAAGAGGGAAGCGCAAGAGGGAAGAGCAATAGGTTAGGGCAAGAGGGAACGACAGTTTGGTATCAGTATCAGAAACGACTGGCAGCAGACGAGACAGAAGGCTGGACACCAACGCCACACAGCATGGACTATAAGAACATTGGCAGCACACGAGACAGATGTGCAGTCCAATACAAGATGTGCAGCGTGGGAGCCGACAAGACCGCCAAGAAGACGAACGTGGAGAGCCTGCCTGCTAGCTGCATCAAAGAACCTGAAACTACAGCTATTACTGAAGCCACCACGAGGGAGAAGATCGACAGCCCACTACAGACAAGAGGCAAACCTACTGAGAAGCAGAGAGAGGAGAAAGACACCAGAGTCGGAAATACCGACTTACCGACAAGCAAGTGGGTTGTCAAGCGTGTACAAGTGGAGCTATCAGACGAAGAAATCCAGAAGCAGCTACGGGAAGAGAATCGTCACATCCCATTCTTGAAGACGCAGCGGCTTCTCACCTACTCCAAGATACCTAAAACCTTGGCAGTGGTGACGACAGAGAGCAGCGAGATGACGACCACAATATCAATCAACAAGAGAATGCAGCAACCAGAGAGATTCATCCCAAGGATCACCCAATGCTCCAGATTTCAGAGGGCCAGCCACAGCAGAGCAGCATGCCGCAGCAGGACGGAAATCTGCCGTACTGCGCCGATCACCACGCCTTCAAAGAGTGTCCGCTGGCCAAGCTGGACACGGACTTCCGAGCACCCAACAACAAAAGAAAGTGCGCCAACTGCCTGGGCAAGCACGGAGCAAGATACTTGGGCTGTCCGTACCTGCAACAACACAGAGACGTGTTAAAGTTTGCCATCAACACAAAGACACCATACAACAAAGCAAGGCGGAGGTGCGAGACAGTCACAAGCATCTCACAAGCGGAATAAGCTCAACTGCAAGACCAGATAGATGAGCTAAAGAAGCAAATCAAGCTACTCCAAACACCGGCACCGACCAGCGACAATGAAAAGCTGCTGGCTGAAATACAGGAGATACAGCGAAACATCAAGCAAGAAGTGCAACAAATGGCACAGACGGCAAAGAAGAATGAAGAGATTCTACGGGACATCAAAGCGGAGAGAGAAATGCTAAAAAGAGAACTAACCCAAAGCAAACCAGCTGAAGCCAAGGAAACGATCACAGAACAGCCGCAAGATGAAACCCAACAAAAGGTCGAGACAATACAGTACCACGGAAACTCCAAGCGGAAACCGATATACCACGAGACCACTGGAGAAATGGTAGGGGAGGAGAGTGACCTCGGCACAGATTACCCTATTCCAATGACCTGGGAGGAGATACTAGAGCTAGGTAGAATGAATGAACGCGAGCTAGCAGAATTCAATAGGAAAAAAGAAAGCAGATCTCTCGAAATGGAAAAGAGGCGCGAAAGAATAAACAGGGAGAGGAAAGAGATATTGCGAAAACCAAAAAAATGAATCCGTCGGGAAGTCCTACAGGAAATGCACCACACAAAAAAAGGAGGCAAAAAAAAAAAAAAAATTAAAAAAAAAGTCCTTTTAAGGACTGCAACCAGTCAAGCCCAACGAACCAGCAGCCTTCACCAACAACAGACACCCACAGAGGAGACGGATCCTTCTAAGGACTGCAGCCAGACACGCCAGGCGAGCCAGGAACCTGCACCAACAAGAAAACCACAATATGAGACGGTCACAAAGAACAGTAGCCGACCGATCCCCCAGCTGACGCCACAGACACAAACAAACATAACCAGGCCGGACCAGGACTAACTCGTTAGAGCGCACAAGACAAGAATTAGGGTGAATGAACCCACTGAAACCACAACAATAACCACAGCTGAAAGACGCAGGTTGAGCGAGGCCGAATTTGGAATTTTTGTTTTGAAAATTAGAATTGGAATTGGAACGAGACAGAAGGCTGTGGACAGACATAATCACCAACGTCACACGGTATGGACTATAAGAAGACTAGCAGTACACAAGACAGAAGGTTGTGGACAGACATGATCACCAACACCACACGGCATGGACTATAATAAGATTGGTAGTACATGAGACAGAAGGTTGTGGACAGACATGATCACCAACACCACACGGCATGGACTATAAGAAGATTGGCAGTACACGAGACAGAAGGTTGTGGACAGACATGATCACCAACACCACACGGCATGGACTATAAGAAGATTGGCAGTACACGAGACAGAAGGTTGTGGACAGACATGATCACCAACGCCACACGGAATAGGACTATAAGAAGATTGGCAGTACACGAGACAGAAGGCTGTGGACAGACATGATCACCAACGCCACACGGCATGGACTATAAGAAGATTGGCAGTACACGAGACAGAAGGTTGTGGACAGACATGATCACCAACGCCACACGGCATGGACTATAAGAAGATTGGCAGTACATGAGACAGAAGGTTGTGGACAGACATGATCACCAACGCCACACGGCATGGACTATAAGAAGATTGGCAGTACATGAGACAGAAGGTTGTGGACAGACATGATCACCAACGCCACATGGCATGGACTATAAGAATCCACAATGCACCCTTTGTCTATTAAACAGCTGCCCACGTTTTGCCCATATGCTGCCAGCAACACCGTGTCATTTACATATCAAAGGCCGTTTGTTATTCACCCATAAATCTGTAGTCCAAACCGGAACTTGCTGGGACATTTTTGCTCATATAAGTTGGAAAAGTCGCGGCGACATAAGACATAATTGTGATTATAATAAAGGGCCTGTTAGTGTCATTGTTGAAGACGCCAGTGTCAATGTCCGGACGTTAGTATCAATGACACGACGTTAGTGTTAATGTCAGCACATTAGTGTCAATGCAGTAAGTTAGTGTCAATGTTGGGACGTTAGTGTCAATGTTGGGATGTTAGTGTCAATGGCATGACGTAAGTGTCAATGTCAGGACGTTAGTGTCTATATCAGGACGTCAATGTCAATGTCAGGACGTTAGTATCAATGTTGAGAAGTTATTGTCAATGTTGGGATGTTAGTGTCAATGTTGGGATGTTAGTGTCAATGTTGGGATGTTAGTGTCAATGTTGGAATGTTAGTGTCAATGTTGGATGTTAGTGTCAATGTTTGGGAATGTTAGTGTCAATGTTGGGGATGTTAGTGTCAATGTTGGGATGTTAGTGTCAATGTTGGGATGTTTAGTGTCAATGTTGGAATGTTAGTGTCAATGTTGGGATGTTAGTGTCAATGTTGGGACGTTATGTCAATTTTGGGATGTTAGTGTCATGTTGGGAGTAGTCCAATGTTGGGATGTTAGTGTCAATGGTTGGTGTTAGTGTCAATGTTGGGTTTAGTGTCAATGTTGGGATTAGTGTCAATGTTGGGATGTTAGTGTCAATGTTGGGATGTCAGTGTCAATGTCAGGACGTTAGTGTCAATATGGGACGTCAATGTCAATGTCGGATGTTAGTATCAATGTTGAGAAGTTATTGTCAATGTTGGGATGTTAGTGTCAATGTTGGGATGTTAGTGTCAATGTTGGGATGTTAGTGTCAATGTTGGGATGTTAGTGTCAATGTTGGGATGTTAGTGTCAATGTTTGGATGTTAGTGTCAATGTTGGGATGTTAGTGTCAATGTTGGGATGTTAGTGTCAATGTTGGGATGTTAGTGTCAATGTTGGGATGTTAGTGTCAATGTTGGGATGTTAGTGTCAATGTTGGGATGTTAGTGTCAATGTTGGGATGTTAGTGTCAATGTTGGGATGTTAGTGTCAATGTTGGAACGTTAGTGTCAATGTTGGGATGTTAGTGTCAATGCTGGGATGTTAGTCTCAATGTTGGGATGTTAGTGTCAATGTTGGGATGTTAGTGTCAATGTTGGGATGTTAGTGTCAATGTTGGGATGTTAGTGTCAATGTTGGAACGTTAGTGTCAATGTTGGGATGTTAGTGTCAATGTTGGGATGTCAGTGTCAATGTTGGGATGTTAGTGTCAATGTTGGGATGTCAGTGTCAATGTTGGGATGTTATCCTCCACATAATTCCTCACTTGTCCATGACTTCGTGTCCATACATGTCGGTTGGCTCGATATAACTCTTGAATAGCTCTAAAATATCTCTAAAATAGCCCTAAATTAGCCCATGAATAGCTCATGAATAGCTCTAAGATAGCTCTAGAATAACTCTAAAACAGCCCTAAAATAGCTTTACAATATCTGTAAATTAACTAAAATAGCACTAACATAGTTCTAAACTGACTGTATAATAGCTCAAACATGAATTACTGTTTCATTATAATGTTTGTGTGTGTGTGTGTGTGTGTGTGTGTGTGTGTGTGTGTGTGTGTGTGTGTGTGTGTGTGTGTGAGACAGCGATATTGTTCCATGCTATTGAATATGTGCATGTATTTTTGTCTGTATGTATATGTTCAAGGCTATTGTGTGTGTGTGTGTGTGTGTGTGTGTGTTTGTGTGTGTGTGTGTGTGTGTGTGTGTGTGTGTGTGTGTGTGTGAGACAGCGATATTGTTCCATGCTATTGAATATGTGCATGTATTTGTGTCTGTATGTATATGTTCATGGCTATTTTGTGTGTGTGTGTGTGTATTTGTGTGTGTGTGTGTGTGTGTGTGTGTGTGCGCGCGCGTGTGTGCGTGTGTGTGTGAAACTGTTATATCGTATTGTATGTGTAAGTGTATGTGTGTGTATATGTGTGTTTGTGTTACGTGTGTGTGTGTATGTATATGTGTTTACGTGTGTATATGTGTGTATATGTGTGTATATGTGTGTAAAAATGACGACAACGTAACGCTTCTTTCTTCAGTCAACGCAGTGTTTGAATATTTATGGGGAGGATGTGTGGTTATTTCGTATTCGTACGACGTAACGCATCTTTGAATAGCCGCTGGCCGAATGGCTAGAATACCAGATTCTCCCTCAGGAGAATGTAAGACGGGCCTGAGTGCCCAATTTGTAACCCTTTGAAAATGGCAATCGTTTGTTCGTTCATTCGCTCTGTCTGTCTCTAAACTTTCCTTATCATTGCCAGTCCACTATTTCCTCTGTCTGTCTGTCTGTCTGTCTGTCTCTGTCTGTCTGTCTGTCTGTCTGTCTGTCTGGTATTCGGTCGGTCGGTCGGTCGGTCGGGCTGTCTGTCTGTCTGTCTGTCTGTCTGTCTGTCTGTCTGTCTGTCTGTCTGTCTGTCTGTCTGTCTGTCTGTCTGTCTGTCTGTCTGTCTGTTGTTCGGTCTGTCTGTCTGTCTTTGAAATCCTGTGGGACTTGTCCTTCTCGCCAGCATAGCTCTATTAGCTGGTGGATCTGTAGAGTGGGTGTTCTTGCCCACTCTTGATCACCTCTATTGGAATCCCATCCTTACCCGGAGCTTTGCCAGATGCAAGTTCATTTATAGCACACTTAACTTCTGTTATGGTGGGAAGTGTGTCCAGGTGGTCAAGAGTCGGTAGAGCTTCTATGGCGTTGAGGGCATCATCCGCTAATTTGGTCTCACTTGAGTAAAGCTCCAAATAGTGCTCTACCGATCTGTCCATCTGCTGTTTCTTATCAGCTATGATTTCTCCAGTCAAGGTTTTCAATGGTGCACTTCTTTTGATCATTGGACCACAGGCTTTCTTTATTCCTTCATACATGCTTCTGATGTTTCCCTTATCGATTTGAATGGACTCACATAACTTGATCCAGTAATAATGTGCACACTGCCTGCAGCCTTTTGCACATCCTTCCTAGCTTGCTTTAGCTAATCCAGAGTGTTACGCGTTGGTCTTTCCTTGTTTCTCAAGAGAGCTATCTTCTTCTTATCAATCAAGGTCTGCAGAGTCTCGCTGTTTGCCGCAAACCAGTAATGCCTCTTATGATCCACAGTGCCGTAAACCCCTACGGCAGTTTTATAAAGAGTTTCCTTAAGTTGACCCCACTTTCCATTTACTGTACAATTTTCTGGTGCATCAGTGAAAGCGTCTTCAAGTTGCTGTTGAAACTGAAAGCACTTTTCAGGATCGTGAGTGTTAATAATATTAATCCTGGGGCTAGATTTGTGTTTAGCTGTGTAGATTCTCTTTGGTCTCAGTCTAACCCTTGCAACAACCAAAGAATGCTCTGTATCACAGTCAGCACTGTGGTAACTTCGAGTCAATGATATATGGTTCAGATGTTGTCTCCGAGTGATGATGAAGTCCAGATACATGAGATATAATCTCTATAAACAGACATGTCTAGATATCTAAGATATAACCTCTAGCTGGTGCCAATGGCCGGATCTTAGATGTTTCCATGTGACCTTATGCAGCTCTTCTGTTTTAGCAAAGGAGTTTGTAATACATAGGTCATTACTGGTGCAATGCTCCAGCAGCCTTTGCCCATTTTCATTCATGCGACCGATGTTGTATTTTCCAAGGGACACTGGCCATGAACTCGAGTCCTTGCCCATACGAGCATTGAAATCACCGAGCATATAAATGTAGTCAGATTTTGGAACTGCCTTGATCACGGAGTGTAACTCCTCATAGAACGAATCCTTCACATCATCAGAGGAATCGAGTGTCGGTGCATATGCAGTAATAATGGTAGCAAACCCACAAGAGGTTGCCAAGCGTAGGGATAATAGTCTTTCATTTCCTCCTGCTGGAATTTCAATCATTCCCAGTAGCGAATTCTTCACTGCAAAGCCCACACCGTATTGCCTTTTTTCTGCCTGCCCTCTACCCTTCCAAAAAAGGTGTAATTGTTTTCCCTGCGTGACCCTTCCTCAGCAAGGCGAATCTCCTGCAGGCCAGCAATATCAATGTTAAGACGATTGAGTTCGGCATCAATCACAGCCGTTTTTCTCACATCGTCAATATTGGTCAAGTCAGTGGAAAATCCTGGACACATGGTTCTCACGTTCCAGGTTGCAAGCCGTAGCTTGAGGTTACTATTTTTCTTTTTATTAGTACCTGGTGCTTTGGTTTTACAGCCTGCGATTCAGATTTTGTCCTAGGCCTAAGCACCCATTGAAGCAGGCAGGCTGTGGCGGATCAGCATCCATTTGGCCGGGGGCTGCCCAGCTTGAGGCGGGCGGTAGCTGATCAGTGACACCTGTAGGTGTCTCCCACCGTCAGAGGCAACGCGTGGCGCCCCATGTCTATGTCTCGCTTTGATTACGAGACCAGTTAAGACCAGGGATGGAGATTTTGCCTCTCCATAGCACAAAGCCTACGCTAAAATATAGAGATCATGGGTTGCCCATGCAGCATGGTCCCTCTCTCGGCCTGCCTAGTTCACTCCAGAGGAAAGGTAACACCCCTACATCTGGAATAAGACAAGCTGCAGAAGCTGCCGGATCAGCAAAGCAATGCTCTAACTGTCCGCCTGTCGGAGCTTCGATCCTAGACCAGCCGCCAACCAAGGCTTAAGGCCTGGTCTATCCTGCCATGACATTTTGTTTTTAGGTTGCATTTCCTCGCACCAGGGTAAGGCTTGTACCCTCCCAATTGCGCTCTTACGCTCGAAGTCGTTGGCACAATGTGGGGTGTCGGGTTTGGTAAGCGCTGCCCAACATTCGGCGCTAACAGAAACCAGGTAGTACCGTCTACTGTTATACGGTAGCTCAGTCATATCTGACTAAGACCTTACACCATTTTTGCAATCTAATTAACCAACCAACCAACTAACTAACTTACTAACTAACTAACTAACTAACTAACTAACTAACTAACTAACTAACTAACTAACTAACTAACGAACTAAATATCTAACTAACTAACTAACTAACTAACTAACTAACTAACTAACTAACTAACTAACTAACTAACTAACTAACTAACTAACGAACTAAATATCTAACTAACTAACTAACTAACTACACGCACACTAACTAACTAACTAACTAGCTAAGTAGCTAACTAACTAACTAACTAACGAACTAAATATCTAACTAACTAACTAACTAACTAACTAATTACACGCACACTAACTAACTAACTAACTAGCTAACTAGCTAACTAACTAACTAACTAACTAACTAACTAACTAACTAACTACACGCACACTAACTAACTAACTAACTAGCTAAGTAGCTAACTAACTAACTAACTAACGAACTAAATATCTAACTAACTAACTAACTAACTAACTAACTACACGCACACTAACTAACTAGCTAACTAGCTAACTAACTTACTAACTAACTAACTACACGCACACTAACTAACTAGCTAACTAGCTAACTAGCTAACTAACTGACTAACTAACTAAATATCTAACTAACTAACTAACTACACGCACACTAACTAACTAGCTAACTAGCTAACTAACTTACTAACTAACTAACTACACGAACACTAACTAACTAGCTAACTAGCTAACTAGCTAACTAGCTAACTAGCTAACTAACTAACTAACTAACTAACTAACTAACTAACTTAATATCTAACTAACTAACTAACTACACGCACACTAACTAACTAACTAACTAACTAACTAACTAACTAACTAGCTAACTAACTAACTAACTAACTAACTAACTAACTACTAACTAACTTACTAACTAACTTAGTAACTAACTAACTAACTAACTTACTAACTAACTAACTAACTAACTAACTTACTTACTTACTAACTAACTTAGTAACTAACTAACTTACTAACTAACTAACAACTAACTAACTAACTTACTAACTAACTAACTAACTAACTAACTAAGCATTTGTCATATCGTGATAAATGAACATTGGATATATGGCACCAATACTCAAGAACACACCCGTATCAGTAGATACTAACAACTCTACAGTACAATCTTCCTATTAACTCTATGTTACCTATGCCAAACTTGAACAATGACAGAAACAGAGAAACAAAAAAAATTACCCCAACGGAAATGAGATTCCTGAGAAGAATACTCAATGTATCAAGAAGAGAGAAAGTCAGAAATGAAGAAATGAAACTAAAGTGGGGGTAATTGCAGCGTTAGATGTCATTTGAAAACAAGTAAACGATGGGCAGAAGGAATAAGAGAGTCCACAGGATTCTCGATACACGAATCCCATATCCGGGCACTCTTCCGTTGTTTATACTTCACCTGGACACGGCAAGGTACAAGAGGAACATGATAAGATAATGGAATATGTCTTTCCCAGAGAGAGAGAGAGAGAGAGAGAGAGAGAGAGAGAGAGAGAGAGAGAGAGAGAGAGAGAAAAAAAAAGAGACAGACAGACAGACAGACAGACAGACAAACAGATAGACAGACAGACAGACAGACAGACAGACAGACAGACAGACAGACAGACAGACAGACAGACAGACAGACAGACAGACAGACAGACAGACAGACAGATAGACAGACAGACAGAGACAGAGTATGTATATATAAGTGAATGTTTGTTAGTGTGATAGTAAGTTTGTGATTCTGAGTGGGTAAATGTGTGTGTGTGTGAGTGTGTGTGTGTGTGTGTGTGTGTGTGTGTGTGTGTGTGTGTGTGTGTGATGGAGTGCATGTGTGTGTTTGTTCGTGTGTTACTGGGTGGGTTTATGACATTGAAGGTTGGTGAAAATGGTGGAAGTATGTAAGAATCGGGTGTATGTATGGATGTGTGTATGTATTGTGAGTGTCTGTGTGTGTGTGTGTGTGTGTGTGTGTGTGTGTGTGTGTGAGTGGGTGGGTGTGTGTGTTATTCTGCTTGCCTTATAACATTGTAATAAAGTTAGTTCATGTGTTTGTTCGTTCTTAATATCATCTTAGACATTCACGTATAGTACACCTCAGGTATACGTGGAGTCACGTATAGTATGACATCTCAGGTATACATGGAGTCACGTATAGTATGACACCTCAGGTATACATGGAGTCACGTATAGTATGACATCTCAGGTATACATGGAGTCACATATAGGTGACATCTGAGGTAAAATCAAGTAACCAATATAATGATTTTTTTCCTGCGTTTCTATCCTGTTTCAGGATATTGCGGTCAACATCAGCATCTTTCAGCTGTATGTTGATTCCCAGGCTAGATTACGCTCATCAGCACGCCACGACTTTCTGAGCGACCGGCTCCATATTCTCATAAGTCACTGGTGCGACTCGAACTGCTTCCAATTCTCGTGCACTCACCTCAACCACGAGAGTATTCAGGATTACGGAGAAAGCTGCGGACAGGGAGCCGGCCGATATGATGATACCTAATTTAAAAATCAGGCCACGTGTAGTGTGACACCTCATGTAACATCAAATAGAGCATAGAATGATACCTCAGATAAAATTAAATAGCGCATAGAACGACACCTCAGATCAAATCAGGCCACGTAATGTATGCCACTTCAGGTAACACGGAGTCAAGTATAGTATGACAGCTCAGGTAAAATCCAGTCACGTATAGTATGACAGCTCAGTTAACATGGAGAGAATATAGTATGACAGCTCAGTTAACACGGAGACAAGTATAGTATGACAGCTCAGTTAACACGGAGTCAAGTATAGTATGACAGCTCAGTTAATATGGAGAGAATATAGTATGACAGCTCAGTTAACACGGAGTCAATATAGTATGACAGCTCAGTTAACATGGAGAGAATATAGTATGACAGCTCAGTTAACATGGAGAGAATATAGTATGACAGCTCAGTTAACACGGAGTCAAGTATAGTATGACAGCTCAGGTAACACGGAGTCAAGTATAGTATGACAGCTCAGGTAACACGGAGTCAAGTATAGTATGACAGCTCAGGTAACACGGAGTCAAGTATAGTATGACAGCTCAGTTAACATGGAGAGAATATAGTATGACAGCTCAGTTAACACGGAGTCAAGTATAGTATGACAGCTCAGTTAACATGGAGAGAATATAGTATGACAGCTCAGTTAACACGGAGACAAGTATAGTATGACAGCTCAGTTAACACGGAGTCAAGTATAGTATGACAGCTCAGTTAACACGGAGTCAAGTATAGTATGACAGCTCAGTTAACACGGAGTCAAGTATAGTATGACAGCTCAGTTAACACGGAGAGAATATAGTATGACAGCTCAGTTAACACGGAGTCAAGTATAGTATGACAGCTCAGTTAACACGGAGTCAAGTATAGTATGACAGCTCAGTTAACACGGAGTCAAGTATAGTATGACAGCTCAGTTAACACGGAGTCAATATAGTATGACAGCTCAGTTAACACGGAGAGAATATAGTATGACAGCTCAGTTAACACGGAGAGAATATAGTATGACAGCTCAGTTAACACGGAGAGAATATAGTATGACAGCTCAGTTAACACGGAGTCAATATAGTATGACAGCTCAGTTAACACGGAGAGAATATAGTATGACAGCTCAGTTAACACGGAGAGAATATAGTATGACAGCTCAGTTAACACGGAGAGAATATAGTATGACAGCTCAGTTAACACGGAGTCAAGTATAGTATGACAGCTCAGTTAACACGGAGTCAATATAGTATGACAGCTCAGTTAACACGGAGAGAATATAGTATGACAGCTCAGTTAACACGGAGAGAATATAGTATGGACAGCTCAGTTAACACGGAGAGAATATAGTATGACAGCTCAGTTAACACGGAGTCAAGTATAGTATGACAGCTCAGTTAACACGGAGAGAATATAGTATGACAGCTCAGTTAACACGGAGTCAATATAGTATGACAGCTCAGTTAACACGGAGAGAATATAGTATGACAGCTCAGTTAACACGGAGAGAATATAGTATGACAGCTCAGTTAACACGGAGAGAATATAGTATGACAGCTCAGTTAACACGGAGAGAATATAGTATGACAGCTCAGTTAACACGGAGAGAATATAGTATGACAGCTCAGTTAACACGGAGTCAAGTATAGTATGACAGCTCAGTTAACACGGAGTCAATATAGTATGACAGCTCAGTTAACACGGAGAGAATATAGTATGACAGCTCAGTTAACACGGAGACAATATAGTATGACAGCTCAGTTAACACGGAGTCAAGTATAGTATGACAGCTCAGTTAACACGGAGTCAATATAGTATGACAGCTCAGTTAACACGGAGACAATATATTATGACAGCTCAGTTAACACGGAGACAATATAGTATGACAGCTCAGGTAAAATCCAGTCACGTATAGTATGACAGCTCAGTTAACACGGAGAGAATATAGTATGACAGCTCAGTTAACACGGAGTCAAGTATAGTATGACAGCTCAGTTAACACGGAGAGAATATAGTATGACAGCTCAGTTAACACGGAGAGAATATAGTATGACAGCTCAGTTAACACGGAGAGAATATAGTATGACAGCTCAGTTAACACGGAGAGAATATAGTATGACAGCTCAGTTAACACGGAGAGAATATAGTATGGCAGCTCAGTTAACACGGAGACAATATAGTATGACAGCTCAGTTAACACGGAGTCAAGTATAGTATGACAGCTCAGTTAACACGGAGAGAATATAGTATGACAGCTCAGTTAACACGGAGAGAATATAGTATGACAGCTCAGTTAACACGGAGAGAATATAGTATGACAGCTCAGTTAACACGGAGAGAATATAGTATGGCAGCTCAGTTAACACGGAGACAATATAGTATGACAGCTCAGTTAACACGGAGACAATATAGTATGACAGCTCAGTTAACACGGAGAGAATATAGTATGACAGCTCAGTTAACACGGAGAGAATATAGTATGACAGCTCAGTTAACACGGAGAGAATATAGTATGACAGCTCAGTTAACACGGAGTCAAGTATAGTATGACAGCTCAGTTAACACGGAGTCAAGTATAGTATGACAGCTCAGTTAACACGGAGTCAAGTATAGTATGACAGCTCAGTTAACACGGAGACAATATAGTATGACAGCTCAGTTAACACGGAGACAATATAGTATGACAGCTCAGTTAACACGGAGTCAAGTATAGTATGACAGCTCAGTTAACACGGAGTCAAGTATAGTATGACAGCTCAGTTAACACGGAGACAATATAGTATGACAGCTCAGTTAACACGGAGACAATATAGTATGACAGCTCAGTTAACACGGAGACAATATAGTATGACAGCTCAGTTAACACGGAGTCAAGTATAGTATGACAGCTCAGTTAACACGGAGAGAATATAGTATGACAGCTCAGTTAACACGGAGTCAAGTATAGTATGACAGCTCAGTTAACACGGAGACAATATAGTATGACAGCTCAGTTAACACGGAGACAATATAGTATGACAGCTCAGTTAACACGGAGACAATATAGTATGACAGCTCAGTTAACACGGAGACAATATAGTATGACAGCTCAGTTAACACGGAGACAATATAGTATGACAGCTCAGTTAACACGGAGTCAAATATTATATGACCCTTCAGGTAAACACGGAATTAAGTATAGTATGACAGCTCAGGTAAAATCTAGCCACTTATAAAATAACAGCTCATGTTCAACCAAGTAATCTATAGTAAGACGCTTCAAGTTATACTGTGCTCCATCAGCTTTAACTGTACCACCTACAGCTTTTACAGCTTGACAAGTTTCTAGCGTTTCGATTACACTCTTCATCGGAATACAGTCTGCAGCACGTGAACCTAACGCCTTCCTAAATTCTCACACCCAGAATACACCCGAACAATGGCCATAACTCTGCCAGGAACACAAACATCTTGCTGATTATTAAATATACCATATTGTCACCTTAAAATAAATTTAATATTCTTTTCTCTGGGAAACAAGCAACCACAATCTAAGTTTACACAAATTTCCCGGTAAAGGTTTAATAAGGGGGAAAACATTTGCACAGGTCACGACCTTCAAACGTGTTTATAAAATGATTGACTGCCCTATGTATTCCCCTGTCGCATTCATCCCCAAATCATATATTCCCTTCATGCGCTCAGCTTCCAGCATCTCCGTGATGAATTTCCTCCTTGGCAATATCGGCACGGCTTGGAGCGGTCGATATCTCTGGCTGCTCCATGTGTCTTGTTTAGCTAACAAACGTTTCGATGGCGTCGTCGGGGAATCTCGGGACCCGGAGAGACCTCAGACGGGGAAAATATGGCGTGAGGTGACGTCCCTGGATTCATAACCTACATGTGCTCCTCAAATATAGCCCTGGAGTTTTCCTAGATATTAATTTCTGCTAGAGCTGGTCGGCTGGACGGGAGGCTTTCAGACATGGCGGCATGAACGCTGTTGTCTGGGAAATATGCAGATGTAAGATGAGTGGACATTTGCTATTAGATGAGATCACAGGGGAACTTCTTTGTCATATCATCTTTTCCTCGTTCGCCATTAAATCATCATTATCATTTAACATATAAAAGAACATGACTGGTCAAGGCTCGCCGTCTCAGACGATGAGCAGAGTCTTGGTTCAGGAGTATATATATTATATCAAGTGGCAACACCGGCATTGATCTATGTTCAGTCCAATGTATTACGTTAGTCATAAAAACTGTCATTTACTGCCAATATGGTACCTTGCGTTGTAAAAACCCTAGTATAACAGCCAGTCCCCTTTTGGTAGTCCAGTATATTCCACGTAGCTAATAAATACCACACCAGTTATTACTATTACTGAGTCGTGTAGTATTTATTTTTAATTTTTTCAACATGCCTTTATAATGCATATATTTTATATTGTTGCTGTTTTCAGTTAGCCTTGAATGATGTGTGAATGGTATAATGTATGAAAGAGAGTGATAAAAGGGCAGAATGTTAGACGGGCCTGCGTGCCCAATTCTTAACCCTTTCAAAATAAAGTTTTGTTGTTGTTGTTGGCAGAGGGGTCTTTGAGCCTGAGGAATAAAGGCCGCCTGGCTAGTGCAGTCGCAAACTGTGCAGGTTAGAATTTTCTTTTTACCCCCGACAGAAAAAAATCCCACACCTTACCGAGGGATCGAACCCGGGTCTCCCGAAGGAGAGTCCGGCGTTCTAACCATTCGGCCAGCCGCTCCTCGTATTACGTTAGCAAATTTGTAAAACCAGAAGCCACAAAACATATGTTTCACAATTTATTGCCCAGCATACTGGCATATCCCTGAGCAGTCGAAATGCTATAAACGCCGTCTTCGTCGATTTCTTAACCTCTAATAAAATACGGCGAAGGAAAAATTTAATATACAGTATTCGGTGAACAATAAACGACTTCTTAAATATAGTGACGCGTTAGCAGTTAGAAATTTCTAGTCGGTTTTATGTAAACAGAACGAGTTCGTGTTACATTTGAAATTACCGTGTCGATAACAGATGTTCCACATTTGAAGAATACCCGTGACTATATGTTTAATTGTTTCAGTTACCTTCATCCATTTTGTTTGGCCCAGACTTGCCTTTTGTTTGTCACTGAATAAGTTAGCCTTGTCAATTTAACTATCGGATTGACCTCCCGTCACCAGTATATAACATATTATTTTGGTTAACCACTTTCTCATTGTGATAGTTTGCCAGAACACTATCCGTACAGCCTTCACTTTACGATTTCCAACAGCCGAGAATATCTACGTGGGTAATGTACACAAGAGATTTATTGCTCTCCGTTGCCCTTGATGCCCATTAAGTATCATGCTTATTCTGTTTATTCTATTTTGAAGAAGGCTTTAGCCGCAACGTGTTCTAGTCAAGCTCACTGTCTACTTCTCGTTTTTGTGATTCTGTCATGCTTATAGAATGGCGTCTTTGATTATTCTGTCATGCTTATACAATGGCGTCTTTGGTGATTCTGTCATGCTTATGCAATGGCGTCTTTGGTGATTCTTTCATGCTTATAGAATGACGTTTTTATTCATTATGTAATGTTTACAGAGTGACGTTTTAGGTGATTTTCTCGTGCTTATAGAATGACGTTTTGTGTGTGTGTGTGTGTGTGTGTGTGTGTGTGTGTGTGTGTGTGTGTGTGTGTGTGTGTGTGTGATTCTTTCATGCTTATAGAAAGACGTTTTTGGTGATCCTGTCATGCTTATAGAATGGCGTCTTTGGTGATTCTTTCATGCTTATAAAATGACGTTTTTATTTATAATGTTATGCTTATAGAGTGACATTTTAGGTGATTTTTTCGTGTTTATAGAATGACGTGTGTGTGTTTGTGTGTGTGTGTGTGTGTGTGTGTGTGTGTGTGTGTGTGTGTGTGTGTGTGTGTGTGTGTGTGTGTGATTCTTTCATGCTTATAGAAAGACGTTTTTGGTGATTCTGTCATGCTTATAGAACGAAGTTTTTGGTGATTCGTTAATGCTCATAGAATGACGTATTTTGGTGACTCTTTCATGCTTATAGAATGACGTTGTTGGTGATTCTTTTACGCTTATAAAATGCCGTTTTTTGTGTGATTCTTTCGTGTTTATAAAATGATGTTTTTGGTAATTCTTTCATGCTTATAGAATGGCGTGGTTTTTATTCTTTCATGCTTATAGAATGACTTTTATGGTGAATTGTCATGCTTATAGAATTATATTTTTGACGATTCATTCATGCTTATAGAATGGCGTTTTTGGCGATTCATTTATGCTTATAGAATGACGTGTTATTTTTCCTCGAAAAAAAGGGGGGGGGGGGGGGGAGATTCATTCATGCCCATAGAATGACGTTTTTAGCGATTCATTCACGCTTATAGAATGACGTTTTTTGGCGATTTATTCATGCTTAGAGAATGACGTTTCTTGGTAATTCTTTCATGCTTATAGAATGACGTTGTAGTGATTCTTTCAAGCATACAGAATGACGTTTTTTGGAGGAGCGTGGGTATTCTTTCATGCTTATAGAACGACGTTTTTGGCGATTCGTTTATGCTTATAGAATGACGTGATTTTGTTTATAACGTGTTTTGGTGATTCCTTCATGCTTATAAAATGGCGTGTTTATTTGGCGATTCTTTTATGCTTATAGAATGACGTTTAATTCAATGCGTTATATAATCATTGCACTTTGGACGTGCCCCTGGGTGCTCGGATCTCCCCCGTCATGAATCCTCCATCGTAGTCCCGTCCGGTGCAAGTACCATGTTGATTGTGTAGCCACCTCGTTCGTTCGTGTGTAATCTGGTTTCTGGCTACTGGTGTGCAAGTACCGTGTTGATTGTCTAGCCACCTCGTTCGTTCGTGTGTAATCTGGTTTCTGGCTACTCCGAACTTACAATGCAGTAGGGCATTGTTCTCCAAACCAAACGAAGAAAATCATTTACAGAACTAGTGGCACTTGTACAACATGACACAGCCAGTCGCTGTACTGGCACCTCCAAGATCGGCCAGGGATGTTTCCCATCTGTACTGAATTCATGAAAATGGCAAAGAGCTCTTGATGTTTCTCTTTGTCAGAAGCCTAGGAGTAATGGATCCTCTTTCATCTGTATACATCTCTCCTTGAGCATCGATAGCGTAAACAATTCGTTTCTCCTCTCCCAATGTACAACAAACTCACCCTTAGTTTCTGGCATCTCTGATCCGTATTTTATCTCTTATATTTCCAACTCCAGCGTCGAAGTATAGTTTGGTAACGAGGTTCAGTCATCTAATTGTTCCGTGTCATTAGTACCCCGTGTGTACCCAGTGTTCTAGATATTGTGATGTACAGAACTAATTGTTCCGTGTCATTGGTACCCCTTGTGTTCCCGGTTTTATAGATATTGTGATGTATTTAACTAATTGTTCCGTGTCATTGGTACCCCTTGTGTCCCCGGTGTTCTAGATATTGTGATGTATTTAACTAATTGTTCCGTGTCATTGGTACCCTTGTGTCCCGGTGTTCTAGATATTGTGATGTATTTAACTAATTGTTCCGTGTCATTGGTACCCCTTGTGTCCCCGGTGTTCTAGATATTGTGATGTATTTAACTAATTGTTCCGTGTCATTGGTACCCCTTGTGTCCCCGGTGTTCTAGATATTGTGATGTATTTAACTAATTGTTCCGTGTCATTGGTACCCCTTGTGTTCCCAGTGTTCTAGATATTGTGATGTATTTAACTAATTGTTCCGTGTCATTGGTACCCCTTGTGTCCCCGGTGTTCTAGATATTGTGATGTACTTAACTAATTGTTCCGTGTCATTGGTACCCCTTGTGTCCCCGGTGTTCTAGATATCGTGATGTATTTAACTAATTGTTCCGTGTCATTGGTACCCCTTGTGTCCCCGGTGTTCTAGATATTGTGATGTATTTAACTAATTGTTCCGTGTCATTGGTACCCCTTGTGTCCCCGGTGTTTTAGATATTGTGATGTATTTAACTAATTGTTCCGTGTCATTGGTACCCCTTGTGTCCCCGGTGTCCTAGATATTGTGATGTGTTTAACTAATTGTTCCGTGTCATTGGTACCCCGTGTGTCCCCGGTGTCCTAGATATTGTGATGTATTTAACTAATTGTTCCGTGTCATTGGTACCCTTGTGTCCCCGTGTTCTAGATATTGTGAGTATTTAACTAATTGTTCCGTGTCATTGGTACCCCTTGTGTCCCCGGTTGTCTAGATATTGTGATGTATTTAACTAATTGTTCCGTGTCATTGGTACCCCTTGTGTCCCCGGTGTTTTAGATATTGTGATGTATTTAACTAATTGTTCCGTGTCATTGGTACCCCTTGTGTCCCCGGTTGTCTAGATATTGTGATGTATTTTAACTAATTGTTCCGTGTCATTGGTACCCCTTGTGTCCCCGGTGTTCTAGATATCATGATGTACTTAACTAATTGTTCCGTGTCATTGGTACCCCTTGTGTTCCCGGTTTTATAGATATTGTGATGTATTTAACTAATTGTTCCGTGTCATTGGTACCCCTTGTGTTCCCGGTTTTATAGATATTGTGATGTATTTAACTAATTGTTCCGTGTCATTGGTACCCCTTGTGTCCCCGGTGTTCTAGATATTGTGATGTATTTAACTAATTGTTCCGTGTCATTGGTACCCCGTGTGTCCCCGGTGTTCTAGATATTGTGATGTATTTAACTAATTGTTCCGTGTCATTGGTACCCCTTGTGTCCCCGGTGTTCTATATATTGTGATGTATTTAACTAATTGTTCCGTGTCATTGGTACCCCTTGTGTCCCCGGTGTTCTAGATATTGTGATGTATTTAACTAATTGTTTTGTGTCATTGGTACCCCTTGTGTTCCCGGTGTTCTAGATTTTGTGATGTACAGAACTAATTGTTCCATGTCATTGGTACCCCTTGTGTTCCCGGTTTTATAGATATTGTGATGTATTTAACTAATTGTTCCGTGTCATTGGTACCCCTTGTGTTCCCGGTGTTCTAGATATTGTGATGTATTTAACTAATTGTTCCGTGTCATTGGTACCCCTTGTGTCCCCGGTGTTCTAGATATTGTGATGTATTTAACTAATTGTTCCGTGTCATTGGTACCCCTTGTGTCCCCGGTGTTCTAGATATTGTGATGTATTTAACTAATTGTTCCGTGTCATTGGTACCCCTTGTGTCCCCGGTGTTCTAGATATTGTGATGTATTTAACTAATTGTTCCGTGTCATTGGTACCCCTTGTGTCCCCGGTGTTCTAGATATTGTGATGTATTTAACTAATTGTTCCGTGTCATTGGTACCCCTTGTGTCCCCGGGTTTATAGATGTTCATGTAGACTGGTGTGGGGATACTTGAGATTATTTCACCAGTGCCACATGCCGGTCTCCCTGGTCTAGGGGTTACACGACTTTCTCCGTAATCCCGTATACTCTCGTGAGTATTGGTGGCAGTTCTCTTCGCGTCGGTAACTTACGGAATGTGTGAGCCGGTCGCTCAGAAAGCAATGGCAAACTAGTGAGCGTAATCTTGCGAAGAAATCAACAATCAGCTGAAAGATGCTATGTTGACAGCGATGTCCTGTAAAGGATATGCGAACCAAAAACAAACAAACAAACAAACAATCAAACAAAAAGTAAGTAAGTAAGTAAGTAAGTAAGTACATAAGTAAGTAAGTATTAAGGTAAGTGAGTATTAAAGTGAGTAAGTAAGTAAGTAACCAAATAATTAAGCAAGTAAGTAAATAATTAAGCAAGTATTCAGTTAAGTCAGTCAGTTAGTCCGTAATTAAGTAATTAAGCAAGTATGTAAGTAGGTAAATAAGTAAATAAGGAAGTAAGCAAGTAAGTAATTAGATAAATAAGTAAATCAATAGGTAAGTAATTAAGCAGTTAGGTAAGTAAGTAAGCAATTTAGTCAGTTCGTAAGTAATTAAGCAGGCAAGTAAGTAATAAAATACGTATATAAGTAATTAAGCAGGCATATAAGCAAGTAAGTAAGCAAGTTAGTAAGAAAGTAATTAACCAAATAAGTAATTTTAGATAAATAGTTGCATATTATTTATTCCCGAGCAAGTATACGTTAAGTAGTTTGCCAAATCTTTCTGAACGACGGGCACCTAAAGCATTGTATGAAAACTAACGCAAGACGCTGTGCTTCCAAATCACTGGCAACTGTGATGTTGCCAGATTACGAATTACATTCGTAACCCATTAGCCACTGAGCCGTTAGTAGGTAAGTAAGTAATTAATTATATAAGTAAGTTAGTAAGGAATTAAGTAGATAAGTAAGTAAGTAAGTAAGTAATGAAGTGGATCATTAAGTTAGTAAGTAATTAAGTAGATAAGTATGTTACTAAGTAGTTAAGTAGATCAGTAAGCTGGTAAGTAATTCAGTAGATAGATAAGTTAGTAATTAAGCAGATAAGTAAGTTAGTAAGTAATTAAGTAGATAGGTAAGTTAGTAAGTAATTGAATAGATAAGTAAGTTCGCAAGCAATTAAGTAAATACGTAAGTTAGTAAGTAATTAAGTAGATAATTACGTTAATAAGTAATTAAGTAGATAAGTAAGTTAGTAAGTAATTAAATAGATAAGTAAGTTAGCAAATAATTAAATAGATAAGTAACTTAGCAAGTAATTAAGTAGATAAGTATGTTAGTAAGTAATTAAGCGAGTAAGTATATAAATAATTAAGCAGGCATGTAAGTAAATAAATAAGTAAGCATATAAGTAACTAAGCAGGCATGTTAGTAAGAAAGTAAGTATGTCAGTAATAAGGCAGTCAAGTAAATATGAAAGTAAGTATATTTGTAATTAAGCATGAAAGAAAATTAGAACGTAAGTATATAAGCAATTAAGGAGGCAAGAAAGCAAGTATATAAATAATTAAGCATGCAAGTAAGCGAGACGGCAAGTAAGCAGGTAAGGAAGTATATAAGTAATTGAGCAGGCAAATAAGTAAGAAAGTAATTAAGCAGGCAAGTAAGTAAGAAAGTAATTAAGCAGGCAAGTAAGAAAGTAATTAAGCAGGCAAGTAAGTAAGAAAGTAATTAAGCAGGCAAGTAAGTAAGAAAGTAATTAAGCAGGCAAGTAAGTAAGAAAGTAATTAAGCAGGCAAGTAAGTAAGAAAGTAATTAAGCAGGCAAGTAAGTAAGAAAGTAATTAAGCAGGCAAGTAAGAAAGTAATTAACCAGGCAAGTAAGAAGGTACATAAGTATATAAGAAATTAAGCAAGCAAGTAAGTAAGTAAGTATATAAGTAATAAATTATATAAGTAATTAAGCAGGTAAGTAAATAAAAACGTAATTGAACAGGCACGTAAGCAGGTAGGTAAGTATATAAGAAATTTATCAGGCAAGTAAGTAAGTATATAAGTAATTAAGTAGTAAAGTAAGAAAGTAATTAACTAAGTAAGTAAATAATAAAGTAATTAATAGTAGGTTAGCAGGTTAGCTAGTAAGCTAGCAAGCAAGGAGCACGTTAAGGACCCTTATGGCTCATATGTTGTGCCCGCCCCATATTTTCAGAGACCAACCGGCACTCGTTGGCTGATGCGGTCAGTATTACATCGGCTGCCTTTACTTTACAAAACATGCCCTAGTCCTCATGTTAAGTGAGACCCACCTGAGATCCCGGTCATGTTAAGTGAGGCCGACCTGAGATCCCGGTCATGTTAAGTGAGACCCACCTGAGATCCCGGGTCAAGTTAAGTGAGACCCACCTGAGATCCCGGGTCATGTTAAATGAGACCCACCTGAGATCCCGGGTCATGTTAAATGAGACCCACCTGAGATCCCGGGTCATGTTAAGTGAGACCGACCTGAGATCCCGGGTCATGTTAGGTGAGACCGACTGAGATCCCGGGTCATGTTAGGTGAGACCGACTGAGATCCCGGGTCATGTTAGGTGAGACCGACCTGAGATCCCGGGTCATGTTAGGTGAGACCCACCTGAGATCCCGGGTCATGTTAAATGAGACCCACCTGAGATCCCGGGTCATGTTAAATGAGACCCACCTGAGATCCCGGGTCATGTTAAGTGAGACCGACCTGAGATCCCGGGTCATGTTAGGTGAGACCGACTGAGATCCCGGGTCATGTTAGGTGAGACCGACTGAGATCCCGGGTCATGTTAGGTGAGACCGACCTGAGATCCCGGGTCTGTACTAAACAGTCAGCTCCGCCATGTCGAATGAGCTGTATTAGAGTATGTCCACATTTGTTTGCCTTCATTCACGATCAATTATTTTGAAAACTGTCTGTTGCGTCGTTCTGAAATTTTTCCAGCCGTCTTATATTTACCCCCACCCAAGGAATATGTCTTTGGTAGGTCCAAAAACAACTTAAATCATTGAAAGCGGCGACATTCCTTTGACGTTTTGCTGAACAACTAGTGATTTCTCCTTAACAAAGTTATTTTTACGGTAATTGGAGACCTGTCAATTCTGATGACACACAAAGGCGTATCCGGATTCGTATGGGAGTGGGTGCAATGAAAGAACTAGCTTAAAATCGACAGGGTCGGCTGCATTGCACCGGGTTTTTATCCCATATGGCTCAGTTTCCTTCCGCAGCGCGGAAAGCGTCGCACAAAGCACGAACTCCGTAGTACCAGCGACGACCCTCGGGAGTCTCCGAAAAAATGCACTCATGAAATGAAGGACGCGGCCCGGAATCGAACATACAACCTTCGGAGCCCGAGTCAGACGGCTTGACCACTTCACCACGGAGATTCCCGAGAGGGGTGCTATGTGTAATATTAGTAAAGACAGAGAATTTATAGAGGCACGGTGTAAATAATTTGTAAATTAACAGGAAAGTAGAAGGAATATATTTCTTACCTTATTTTTCATTTCCTTCTTGTTTCTTCAGCTGATGCTGATGCTGTAATGTTTAGGGCCTGCAATTCGTCTGAATAGTTGGAGCAAAATATCCCAGTAAGTGTGTACGTAGATTAAGGTCTGCAATCTACTCAGACCTTAATCTATGTCGGACGATTCCAGTAGGTTGATGATTGCTCTCGGTTGCATAAAATGCAATCCATCCTTTCTCCAATAGTCCTCTTCCTCTTTCAACACATGGTCCTGACGTTTTTTCCAGTAACTTATATCAATATTTAATAGCGCGGACAGATAGACAGACAGACAGACAGACAAGACAGACAGACAGATAGGTAGGTAGGTAGGTAGGTAGGTAGGTAGGTAGGTAGGCAGGCAGAAGGGTAGGTGGGTGGGTGGGTGACTGGCTGGCTGACTGACTGGGTGGGTGGGTCGGTCGGTCGGTGGGTCTGTCGGTGGGTCGGTCGGTGGGTCGGTCAGTGGGTCGGTCGGTCGGTCGGTCAGTGGGTGGGTGGGTGGGTCGGCCGACCGGCAGGCAGGCAGGCAGACACACAGATAGATTAGATAGATAGATAGATAGATAGATAGATAGATAGATAGATAGATAGATAAGATAGATAGATAGATAGATAGATAGATAGATAGATAGATAGATAGATAGATAGATAGATAGATAGATAGATAGATAGATAGATAGATAGATAGATAGATCCCCGCCAGAAACCGGGCCTTGTCAGCTAGTTTATTTATATAATCACGTTTCGTGAAAGAACCCCCATTTGGAGACACCTCTGAATCTTCGCGCTGTTTGTTTCAAAACGAAAATCACGTGAAAATTTTAAAAAATGCGGGGACGTTTCTTGGTGAAGCTGTAATACTGTTAAAATCATGGACGTAATCTCTAAGTCGTAATTAATATACCGCATATAAACTAACTTTGAAATCTGCTGTAAAATCTCCAGAACAAAAAATTTTTTGTTGGGTGGACATAATGATAAGGTTATATACTAAATTTCATCATTTTCCCTCAGTTGGTTACTGAGATATTGAATTTTATATTGAGGAAACCCAACAAAAAAAAACACTATAGTTTCTCTAGGCATAATATTTCTTCCGCGAAATGACATATTTCTACAGGAATTTCTACCCGGTCCCGTGGTTTTACCATATTTCTACAGGGATTTCTGCGGAGCCCCGCAGTTTTACCATATTTCTACAGGGATTTCTGCCTGGCCCCGCAGTTTTACCATATTTCTACAGGGATTTCTGCCCGGCCCCGCAGTTTTACCATATTTGTACAGAGATTTCTGCCCGGTCCCGCAGTTTTACCATATTTCTACAGAGATTTCTGCCCGGTCCCGCAGTTTTACCATATTTCTACAAGGATTTCTGCCCGGTCCCGCAGTTTTACCATTTTTTAGAGGGATTTCTGCCGTTCCCCTCCCCCTCCTCCCCTGCAGTTTGACCATATTTTATTTCCTTGATATCAAGAGCCACTTCAGACTACAGTGGGTTGGTGCCTGTAGATTAGTTTTCCTATTGTCTAGTGTGTTCTCGTAACATCTGTTCCCTTCTCCGACGTCTCAGGGAGTTTATCAGTGCGTTTTGAGGTAATAGCATTAAGTAGCAATGTTGATCTAATCCTGATTCACGGAAGCGAATCGTGGACAATTAGCAGACAAGTGAGGAATTATGTGAAGGCAGTGGAGGTGTGGTTTTATAATAGAATGATGAGAAGCTCGTGATCGGATAGAAAGAGCAATGAAAGTATCTTGAAAGAAGTTAACTTGCAATGAGAAATGGTTGCTCGCGTCTGAAGTAGGCAGTGCACGCACATTCTTCGGGCGTTTCATGAGAAAGGGCAAAGTTAGTCACCTAGACAAGCTAGAGGGGAGGAGAAGTAGGGCAAAGTTAGTCACCTAGACAAGCTAGAGGGGAGGAGAAGTAGGGCAAAGTTAGTCACCTAGACAAGCTAGAGGGGAGGAGAAGTAGGGCAAAGTTAGTCACCTAGACAAGCTAGAGGGGAGGAGAAGTAGGGCAAGACCAAGAGAGGCAATGCTCGACAGATTGACTTCATTGTATGGAGAAATTTCGGTATCAGAAATGACGTAGTGCACGAAACAGAAGGCTGTGAACAGACATGATCACCAACGCCACACAGCATGGACTGTGAGAAGATTGGCAGTACATGAGAAAGAAGGCTGTGGACAGACGTCATCACCAACGCCACTCGGCATGGACTGTAAGAAATAGAATCAATGCACCTACGGTTATTGCAGAAACTGCGCCATTTTCCTGCGATAGCCAAGAAACATTTCATTTCCGTCTTCGCGAGCCAACCAATCAAACACTGTCACGTCATGTGACAGGAACAAAAGATCTGGCAAGTTAAAAAATCTTATTTATTAGAGAACGAAACAAATGATATCATGAAAACTTCATTTGACCACCGGATGTATCGAAGTTCCGGCATACTAATGTGGGTCGAATGTTCCTAAGTTCGCGTTCGATTTCGATTCAGGTTTACATTCTCCTCACGGCTCTTTCTTCGCGGCCATTTTCATAAATCTTCTTAGTGTGAAGTTAGATTATTACCCATGAAGTCTGTAACTCGATTCTTATTCGCTCCCTGTATTCCTTCCTGCGTATTCAAGCTCACCATCGTCCTATCCGCCACCATTGTCTTCTTCTTCTTCTTCTTCTTCTTCTTCTTCTTCTTCTTCTTCTTCTTCTTCTTCTTCTTCTTCTTCTTCTTCTTCTTCTTCTTCTTCTTCTTCTTCTTCTTCTTCTTCTTCTTCATCTGCTGCTGCTGCTGCTAATACTACTACTACTACTACTACTCCTACTACTACTACTACTACTACTACTACTACTACTACTACTACTACTACTACTACTACTACTACTACTACTACTACTACTACTACTACTACTACTGCTGCTGCTGCTGCTGCTGCTGCTGCTGCTACTACTACTACTACTACTACTACTACTACTACTACTACTACTACTACTACTACTACTACTACTAATACTACTACTGCTGCTGCTACTACTACTACTACTACTACTACTACTACTACTACTACTACTACTACTACTACTACTACTACTACTACTACTATTGGCACTACCACTACAACTATCTCACCGCCGTTCTATCATTCTCTGGTACGATATTTCAATCGATGTGACATACCCATGTAGACCCAAAGCCCACACTCACAACTGTAATCTTTTAAATTGCTTACAAGATCCCGGGCCGTTACCCCCACATACTAATGTCTAAAACTGGTCCCATAACCCCTGGGATGTGTGGTGTTAAATGCCAGACCTTGACTCAATTCGACCTAATTCAGTTAAACGCCAGATGCCAAATATAGTCCAGATTTAAGTGCATTTCGTCTGAACACCATCATCAGCATCATGTGCCAGGTCCATAGCAGAGCGGCGCTTTCATCACGGCGCTTGGAAAAACCTCTCTATCTCTGGCCAATTCTCTTTCCTCCTGCGCCCAGGGTGTCTGCATTGTTCTGTGTGCATCGTCGTGCCGGGCAACCCCTGCCTTTTCTGCCATCACTTTTCTCTCCCAACCTTTGTCACGTTTAATGTATGTTCTCTCCCAGTCGCTGTCACGTTTAATGTATGTTCTTTCACAGCCGCTGCCACGTTTAATGTATGTTCTCTCCCAGCCGCGGTCACGTTTAATGTATGTTCTCTCCCAGCCGATGTCACGTTTAATGTATGTTCTCTCCCAGCCGCGTTCACGTTTAATGTATGTTCTCTCATAGCCGATGTCACGTTTAATGTATGTTCTCTCCCAGCCGCTATCACGTTTAATGTATGTTCTCTCCCAACCTCTGTCACGTCTAATGTATGTTCTTTCACAGCCGCTGTCACGTTTAATGTATGTTCTCTCCCAGTCGCTGACACGTTTACTGTATGTTCTCTCCCAACCTCTGTCATGTTTAATTTATTTTCTCTCCCAACCTCTGTCACGTTTAATTTATTTTCTCTCCCAGCCGCTGTCACGTTTAATTTATTTTCTCTCCCAGCCGCTGTCACGTTTAATTTATTTTCTCTCCCAACCCCTGTCATGTTTAATTTATTTTCTCTCCCAACCCCTGTCATGTTTAATTTATTTTATCTCCCAACCGCTGTCACAATTAATTTATTTTCTCTCCCAACCTCTGTCACGTTTAATTTATTTTCTCTCCCAGCCGCTGTCACGTTTAATGTATGTTCTCTCCCAGCCGCTGTCACGTTTAATGTATGTTCTCTCCCAGTCGCTGTCACGTTTAATGTATGTTCTCTCCCAACCTCTGTCATGTTTAATTTATTTTCTCTCCCAACCTCTGTCACGTTTAATTTATTTTCTCTCCCGGCCGCTGTCACGTTTAATGTATATTATCTCCCAGCCGCTGTCACGTTTAATTTATTTTCTATCCCAGCCGCTGTCACGTTTAATGTATGTTCTCTCCCAACCGCCATCACGTTTAATGTATGTTCTCTCCCAGCCGCCATCACGTTTAATGTATGTTCTCTCCCAACCGCTGTCACGTTTAATTTATTTTCTCTCCCAACCTCTGTCACGTTTAATTTATTTTCTCTCCCCGCCGCTGTCACGTTTAATGTATGTTCTCTCCCAGCCGCTATCGCGTTTAATGTATGTTCTCTCCCAACCTCTATATAATTTAATTTATTTTCTCTCCCAACCTCTGTCACGTTTAGTGTATGTTCTCTCCCAGCCGCTGTCACGTTTAATGTATGTTCTCACCCAGCCGCTGTCACGTTTAATGTATGTTCTCTCCCAGCCGCTGTCACGTTTAATTTATGTTCTCTTCCAATCTCTGTCACGTTTAATTTATTTTCTCTCCCAACCTCTGTCACGTTTAATTTATTTTCTCTGCCAGTCGCTGTCACGTTTAATTTATTTTCGCTCCCAGCCGATGTCACGTTTAATGTATGTTCTCTCCCAGCCGCTGTCACGTTTAATGTATGTTCTCTCCCAACCTCTGTCACGTTTAATGTATGTTCTCTCCCAGCCGCTGTCACGTGTAATGTATGTTCTCTCCCAGTCGCTGTCACGTTTAATGTATGTTCTCTCCCAGCTGCGGTCACGTTTAATGTATGTTCTCACCCAGCCGCTGTCACGTTTAATGTATGTTCTCTCACAGCCGCTGTCACGTTTAATTTATGTTCTCTTCCAATCTCTGTCACGTTTAATTTATTTTCTCTCCCAACCTCTGTCACGTTTAATTTATTTTCTCTGCCAGTCGCTGTCACGTTTAATTTATTTTCGCTCCCAGCCGCTGTCACGTTTAATGTATGTTCTCTCCCAGCCGCTGTCACGTTTAATGTATGTTCTCTCCCAACCTCTGTCACGTTTAATGTATGTTCTCTCCCAGCCGCTGTCACGTTTAATTTATTTTCTCTCCCAGCCGCTGTCACGTTTAATGTATGTTCTCTCCCAACCTCTATCACGTTTACTGTATCAGTTATCAGTTGGGGTATCTTCATTACACTCCGGACATGTCCATATGTGCTCAGATCCTCCCCCCAGCATATGCATCAGCGTCCGGTGGCTAAAAGTGCCAGTTCTGTTTTGGTTGACGAGGCGCTTTGTTTTCCCCATGTATCTCTCGCGTCTGGCTGTGCCGATTCTTACTCCCAGGTCTTTATTCCTGGACAGCGATGTGGAATCATTGACGTCAAAGTCCTCTGTTCTCGCCATATCTTTAAGGACGTTAATAACATCGGCACGATCCATGGGCTGGCCATCTACAGGGGGTGCAGAGCCAGCCAGTTTGTCAGCTCGTTCATTTCCCTCGACTCCCGCATGTCCCGGGACGAAGATGAAGTTGACTTTACGCTCATCTGTCATGTTTAATTTATTTTCTCTCCCACCCGCTGTCACGTTTAATGTATGTTCTCTCCCAGCCGCTGTCACGTTTAATGTATGTTCTCTCCCAGCCGCTGTCACGTTTAATGTATGTTCTCTCCCAACCACTGACACGTTTAATGTATGTTCTCTCCCAGCCGCTGTCACGTTTAATGTCTGTTCTCTCCCAGCCGCTGTCACGTTTAATGTATGCTCTCTCCCAGCCGCTGTCACGTTTAATTTATTTTCTCTCCCAGCCGCTGTCACGTTTAATTTATTTTCTCTCCTAACCTCTGTCACGTTTAATTTATTTTCTCTCCCAGCCGCTGTCACGTTTAATTTATTTTCTCTCCTAACCTCTGTCACGTTTAATTTATTTTCTCTCCCAGCCGCTGTCACGTTTAATATATGTTCTCTCCCAACCTCTGTCACATTTAATTTATTTTCTCTCCCGGCCGCTGTCACGTTTCATTTATTTTCTATCCCAGCCTCTGTCACGTTTCATTTATTTCCTCTCCCAACCTCTGTCACGTTTAATTTATTTTCTCTCCCGGCCGCTGTCACGTTTAATGTATATTATCTCCCAGCCGCTGTCACGTTTAATGTATGTTCTCTTCCAACCTCTGTCACGTTTAATTTATTTTCTCCCCGCCGCTGTCACGTTTAATGTATGCTCTCTCCCAGTCGCTGTCACGTTTAATTTATTTTTTCTCCAACCCTCTGTCACGTTTAATTTATTTTCTCTCCCCGCCGCTGTCACGTTTAATGTATGTTCTCTCCCAGCCGCCATCACGTGTAATGTATGTTCTCTCCCAACCTCTATCACATTTAGTTTATTTTCTCTCCCAACCTCTGTCACGTTTAATGTATGTTCTATCCCAGCCGCTGTCACGTTTAATTTATTTTCGCTCCCAGCCGCTGTCACGTTTAATTTATTTTCGCTCCCAGCCGCTGTCACGTTTAATGTATGTTCTCTCCCAACCTCTGTCACGTTTAATTTATTTTCGCTCCCAGCCGCTGTCACGTTTACTGTATGTTCTCTCCCAACCTCTGTCACGTTTAATGTATGTTCTCTCCCAGCCGCTGTCACGTTTAATGTATGTTCTCTCCCAACCTCTGTCACGTTCAATGTATGTTCTCTCCCAGCCGCTGTCACGTTTAATTTATTTCTCTCCCAGCCACTGTCACCATTAATGTATGTTCTCTCCCAACCTCTATCACGTTTACTGTATCAGTTATCAGTTGGGGTATCTTCATTACACTCCGAACATGTCCATATGTGCTCAGATCCTCCCCCCCCCCCCCCCCCAGCATATGCATCAGCGTACGGTGGCTAATAGTGCCAGTTCTGTGTTGGTTGACGAGGCGCTTTGTTTTCCCCATGTATCTCTCGCGTCTGGCTGTGCCGATTCTTACTCCCAGGTCTTTATTCCTGGACAGCGATGTGGAATCACTGGCGTCAAAATCCTCTGTTCTCGCCATATCTTTAAGGACGTTAATAACATCGGCACGATCCATGGGCTGGCCATCTACAGGGGGTGCAGAGCCAGCCAGTTTCTCAACTCGTTCATTTCCCTCGACTCCCGCATGTCCCGGGACGAAGATGAAGTTGACTTTACGCTCCTCTGTCATGTTTAATTTATTTTCTCTCCCACCCGCTGTCACGTTTAATGTATGTTCTCTCCCAGCCGCTGTCACGTTTAATGTATGTTCTCTCCCAGCCGCTTTCACGTTTAATGTATGTTCTCTCCCAACCACTGTCACGTTTAATGTATGTTCTCTCCCAGCCGCTGTCACGTTTAATACATGTTCTCTCCCAGCCGCTGTCACGTTTAATGTATGTTCTCTCCCAGCCGCTGTCACGTTTAATGTATGTTCTCTCCCAGCCACTGTCACGTTCAATGTATGTTCTCTCCCAGCCTCTGTCACGTTTAATATATGCTCTATCCCAGTTGCGGTCACGTTTAATGTATGTTCTCTCCCAGCTGCGGTCACGTTTAATGTATGTTCTCTCCCAACCACTGACACGTTTAATGTATGTTCTCTCCCAGCCGCTGTCACGTTTAATGTATGCTCTCTCCCAGCCGCTGTCACGTTTAATTTATTTTCTCTCCCAGCCGCTGTCACGTTTAATTTATTTTCTCTCCTAACCTCTGTCACGTTTAATTTATTTTCTCTCCCAGCCGCTGTCACGTTTAATATATGTTCTCTCTCAACCTCTGTCACATTTAATTTATTTTCTCTCCCGGCCGCTGTCACGTTTAATTTATTTTCTATCCCAGCCGCTGTCACGTTTAATTTATTTCCTCTCCCAACCTCTGTCACGTTTAATTTATTTTCTATCCCAGCCGCTGTCACGTTTAATTTATTTCCTCTCCCAACCTCTGTCACGTTTAATTTATTTTCTCTCCCGGCCGCTGTCACGTTTAATGTATATTATCTCCCAGCCGCTGTCACGTTTAATGTATGTTCTCTTCCAACCTCTGTCACGTTTAATTTATTTTCTCCCCGCCGCTGTCACGTTTAATGTATGCTCTCTCCCAGTCGCTGTCACGTTTAATTTATTTTTTCTCCCACCCTCTGTCACGTTTAATTTATTTTCTCTCCCCGCCGCTGTCACGTTTAATGTATGTTCTCTCCCAGCCGCCATCACGTGTAATGTATGTTCTCTCCCAACCTCTATCACATTTAGTTTATTTTCTCTCCCAACCTCTGTCACGTTTAATGTATGTTCTATCCCAGCCGCTGTCACGTTTAATTTATTTTCGCTCCCAGCCGCTGTCACGTTTAATTTATTTTCGCTCCCAGCCGCTGTCACGTTTAATGTATGTTCTCTCCCAACCTCTGTCACGTTTAATTTATTTTCGCTCCCAGCCGCTGTCACGTTTATTGTATGTTCTCTCCCAACCTCTGTCACGTTTAATGTATGTTCTCTCCCAGCCGCTGTCACGTTTAATGTATGTTCTCTCCCAACCTCTGTCACGTTCAATGTATGTTCTCTCCCAGCCGCTGTCACGTTTAATTTATTTTCTCTCCCAGCCACTGTCACCATTAATGTATGTTCTCTCCCAACCTCTATCACGTTTACTGTATCAGTTATCAGTTGGGGTATCTTCATTACACTCCGAACATGTCCATATGTGCTCAGATCCTCCCCCCCCCCCAGCATATGCATCAGCGTCCGGTGGCTAATAGTGCCAGTTCTGTGTTGGTTGACGAGGCGCTTTGTTTTCCCCATGTATCTCTCGCGTCTGGCTGTGCCGATTCTTACTCCCAGGTCTTTATTCCTGGACAGCGATGTGGAATCACTGGCGTCAAAATCCTCTGTTCTCGCCATATCTTTAAGGACGTTAATAACATCGGCACGATCCATGGGCTGGCCATCTACAGGGGGTGCAGAGCCAGCCAGTTTGTCAGCTCGTTCATTTCCCTCGACTCCCGCATGTCCCGGGACGAAGATGAAGTTGACTTTACGCTCCTCTGTCATGTTTAATTTATTTTCTCTCCCACCCGCTGTCACGTTTAATGTATGTTCTCTCCCAGCCGCTGTCACGTTTAATGTATGTTCTCTCCCAGCCGCTTTCACGTTTAATGTATGTTCTCTCCCAACCACTGTCACGTTTAATGTATGTTCTCTCCCAGCCGCTGTCACGTTTAATACATGTTCTCTCCCAGCCGCTGTCACGTTTAATGTATGTTCTCTCCCAGCCACTGTCACGTTCAATGTATGTTCTCTCCCAGCCTCTGTCACGTTTAATATATGCTCTATCCCAGCTGCGGTCACATTTAATGTATGTTCTCTCCCAGCTGCGGTCACGTTTAATGTATGTTCTCTCCCAGCTGCGGTCACGTTTAATGTATGTTCTCTCCCAGCTGCGGTCACGTTTAATGTATGTTCTCTCCTAGCTGCGGTCACGTTTAATGTATGTTCTCTCCTAGCTGCGGTCACGTTTAATGTATGTTCTCTCCCAGCTTCGGTCACGTTTAATGTATGTTCTCTCCCAGCTGCGGTCACATTTAACGTATGTTTTCTCCCAGCCGCTGTCACGTTTGATGTATGTTCTCTCCCAGCCGCTGTCACGTTTGATGTATATTCTCTCCCAGAAGCTGTCACGTTTGATGTATGTTCTCTCCCAGACGCTGTCACGTTTAATGCGACCAAAGTATTTCAGTTTCCCAAACGTGGTACTGTTTACGAGTCAGATTTGGTCCATGTTCAGCTATCGAGGACTGTCAGTATTCTTCTTCTTCTGGGTGGACGAGATTCTAAGAACTTGTATATTTAAACTCCATAGGCTGAGTGAAATGTCAGTGCAAACCATGGACAGCTGTGTGTGCTTTCATTCTCTCTCACAGACATGCTTCATCAACACCGAGAGTTAAAGAATCTTTCTCGATTAACAAGCGGCCAAGTATTGTCA
>JACEFZ010003385.1:305000-335000 GCA_014155875.1 Cepaea nemoralis | reverse complement strand
TCTATAATTATATCTAGTCTTATAAAGTGTATGTACTTAACAAGAAATTTATTTATCACTATTTCTCTAAGTCAATGAATTATTCACCTATATCCTCCGAGAATTACTCTAGATCTTCACACAGAAAATTATGCTTTAATTTCAGATTCTTTATGTCATATTTACTAGTCTAACGCTATTCACTGCAATCTCCAACTTACCAATGTCTTCAAGAATTAAAATTACATCTCCAGAATTGAACACGGGTCCTTCCCCAGAGAAGCATTTCGGCCGACTGCGCCCAAATAGTTGAATTGTCTGCAGACGATCCATGAGTTCATCCTATCAACATAAATTATGTTAATATGAATTTCACTCCTCCCCCCCCACTCCCCCCCCCCCCCTTCCACCAATGAAATCACCTTCTGAGCTGAGCCCTGTGGCGCGAAAGATGACGTCATTATGGTGGGAGTAGATGCTGATGTTCCTGAGATTTGTGGAGAGGGAGTATAATTTTGTAGTTGCCCGCCCCATCCCTTTGCAGGTGCCAATTCTCACAGTGTGGGACAACTCCATGTTCAGCTGTTGTTCGCGATTCTGGTGTGTCAATCTCCAGAAGGGCAGAGGGAGGTGGTTTAGTGTTACTTTTAAGAGTCCGGGAGTGTCCTGCTTCGAGTATTTGTCAACATAGAAGCGGTTTTTCTCTATATATTCCTGTTGGGAATTTATCAGGGGCTGGGACATTTTTTGTTGTTGAAATGTCACATTACCGTGGGATTCAGTTTACATTTGCACTCTAGGATTCAGTGTGATATTTGTACCCTAGGATTCAGTCTGATATTTGTACCCTGTGATTCAGTGTGATATTTGTATCCAAGGATTCAGTGTCATATTTCTACTCTAGGAATCAGTGTGATACATGTACCCTAGGATTCAGTGTGATATTTCTACCCCAGGATTTAGTGTGATATTTGTATCCAAGGATTCTGTGTGATATTTGTACCCTAGAATTCAGTGTGATATTTGTACCATAGGATTCAGTGTAATATTTATACTCAAGATTTCAGTGTGATATTAGCACACCCTGATTCAGTGTGATATTTGTACCCTAGGATTCAGTGTTACATCTGTACCCTAGGATTCAGTGTTACATTTTTACCCTAGGATTCAGTGTGATATTTCTACCCTTGGATTCAGTGTGATATTTCTACCCCATGATTCAGTGTGATATTTGTACCCAAGGATTCTGTGTGATATGTGTGCCCTAGGATTCAGTGTGATATTTGTGCCCAAGATGTCAATGTATTTGTACCCAAGATGTTAGTGTGATATTTGTACCCTATGATTTAGTGTGATGTTTTTACCCTAAGATTCAGTGTGATATTAGTACCCTAAGATGCAGTTTACTATTTGTACCCTAGGATTTAGTTTGCTATATGTACCCTAGGATTCAGTGTGAAATTTTTACCCAAAGATTCAGTTTACTATTTGTACCCTAGGATTCAATTTTCTATTTGTACCTCTAGGATGGGGACGCAGAGGTGTTTCCAAGGCACCAGGGCCGGGTTATATACTGGCCAAGACCTATTGACGCGTCCTAGCCGACCGTCTTGGGCAACAGGTCCCTTTGGGGTCCTGGCTAAAGTCAGTGGGATCGCCGATTCCTCCGAAGTCGGAGGGTGTCTGCCTGTACGGCGAGGAACCACCAGTCTGCACACCAATAAGCCAGACATGGGACAACGGATACTCACGCAAACCTCAGGTCCTATATGACATCACACTGATGTTGGACAACAGGTTGCCTTCATCCGACATACAGGACTTCGCGTTGGAGCTCAAGCCAACGAACACAAGCAAGCAAGCAAGCAGTACCCTAGGATGCAGTTTGCTATTTGTAATCTGGGATTTAGTTTGCTATAATATCAGCAGACAGATTGACAGATATTTACACACTGGCAGATAGGCAAGAAAATAAACAGAGAGATAACAATGAAGAATAAGAACAAAACGGACGATAACAAGAAGAAGGCAACGGAGGCGTATACAATAACGACAACAACAAAGAAGAACAAGACGAAAGAGAAGAAGAAGAAGAGGAAAACGGAAAACCAATGGCAAGAATGAGGAGAACCAGGAAGACAGGGAATTGTGAGAAGGAGAATGACACGGATAATGACAAAATCTTAAAACAGAATAAAATGAAGGAAAGAAACAACATTAATATGGTAATACCAGGCAGAACGAGTGCTTTAAGAAATGGTTGTGGCTTGTAACATCGCGCCCTGGTTCTCACGATGACAAGAGGACATATTACAACTCTAGCTCTAACAAGCTGTGTGAAAGTCTGCCGCCGTCTGTCAAACAAACTCTGTAGTTTCACGTTGTTAACATCCATCCAAGTGTCTTATCAATGTCAAAACCAAACTAATTGGCACGACTGCAGAGTTGTAGAGCCGCGTATCTTGAACACAGCGACAAATCGCTTCACCCAGGCCTGGGATCAAGGAATGAGCTAATCGAGCTGGGCATCCTGAATACATCTACAAACCGAACTTCCAGGCCTGCGATTAAAGAATGAACTAATCGAGCCGTGTATCCTGAATACATCGACAAACCGAACTTCCAGGCCTGCGATTAAAGAATGAACTCCGTAGCTCCAGCGGCGACTCCCGGAGTCTCCGAAAAAATGCACTCGTGAGCCGAAAGGCAAACCAGTCAATCCAGCAACGCCGGCCGCCAAGCAGTTCCGAACATGCAGTTCACGCTACAAACAACCACGGACAGATGTAAATTCCACGCGAAACTCACAGCTCACAGTGTCGCGCCACGCACTCACTCAGTAGCAGGGCGACGGAACCATATCCTCCTTAGTCGCCTCTTACGATGTGCATGGTAGGCAACAGTGTTACTATTCTTTGCTCCCCCGTATGGGCCCCGGAAACACACGGGTGTCCCAGTGGATGTACTAACAACAACAACAAATTTTTATTTTCAAATGGTTAAGAATTGGGCACGCAGGCCCGTCTAACATTCTGCCCTTCTATCACTCTCTTTCATACATTATATCATTCACAGATCATTCAAGGCTAACTGGAAACATCAACAATATAAAATATATGCATTATAAAGGCATGGGAAAAATTAAAAATCAATACTACACGTACTCAGTAATAGTAATGACTGGTGTGGCACTTGTTATTAGCTATGTGGAATAAACTGGCCTACCAAAAGGGGACTGGCTGTTACACTAGAGTTTTATTATTATTATTATTATTATTATTATTATTATTATTATTATTATTAAGGATGATGATAATCCGTACTGAGATAGAGTTCTAATAATTTGCGATTATATGTATAGGGATTGGTGATGTCTTTGATTTCTTGTGGAAGATTGTTCCACAGCTGAGCTGCAGAGTACGTTAAGCTTGTTTTGTATAAGTCAATCCTAGGCTTCGGAATGCGTAATATATTTAATCGTTTACTCTGTCTAGCATTATATTTAAGCAATGGCCAAAGGTAATTCCGATGTAGTATTTTGCGAATTATCAGTTATCAGTTATCAGTTGGGGTATCTTCATTGCACTCCGGACAGGTCCATAGGTGCTCAGATCCTCCCTCCCCCCCCCCCCAGCATATGCATCAGCGTCCGGTGGCTAATAGTGCCAGTTCTGTGTTGGTTGACGAGGCACCTCGTTTGTGAATTACCTTGGCCTTATTGAAAAGCAGGCGTTTCTGGAGTGGAAGTAACTGAAGTCATTAATGCAGGCTAGGATTGTCAGTTAAATATTTGCTGTTAATTAAACTCATGGCCCGTTTCTGGAGTGAGTAAAGTCGCTTGGTGCTTAAACTGGAACAACCGTCCCAGATTGTAGAGCAGTAGTCAAAATATGTCTGTATGTGAGAAGTATAGAATATTTTCGTTGTGTCCTCATCAAGGAATTGTTTTTTTTTTTATTTGGCGAGTTGGTAGACTTTTTTCGCTGTTTGTTTAGTGAGCGCTTGAACGTGAGGATTAAAGGTTAGGTTTCTATCAATAATGAGACCTAATGTTTTGTGCCCAATTACACTTTCTACTGACATGTTGTCGATGGGAAGTTGAAGTGATCTGTGTGAATTTAGAGTCTGAAGTATTTGTCTTGTTAATAGCATAGATTTTGTATTAGTGATGTTAATTTGCATACAATTTGCATAACTCCACCTAACTACATTATTTAATTCTTGTTGCAAAGATGACTCCAGCAAATTACTGCTTTCAGCGTTTGTATACACTGTACAGTCGTCTGCAAATAGATCGCAGGACGACGAAAGATGCAAAGGTAGACCGTTAATATATATGGCAAATAACAGAGGGCCAAGAATAGAGCCTCGCGGTACTCCAGTATTGAAGGTAGTGGTTTGGGACAGATTTATTGCATGATACTACTTACTTTCTGTTTGACAGAAGGATGTTATTAGCCTCACCACATAAGGGCCAATGTTCATTGTCTCAAGTTTTTTTAATTAAAATGACATGGCCTATCATATCAAATGCTTTTTTATTTTTAAATCGATAAGCACAGCTCCACATAGATTGTTGTCATTTATATTACGGTGCCAATTTTCTGTCATGTTTTTGAGGGCCGTATGGCAAGAATATTATAAATATTGAGCACAACCCACCACTGGCAACGCTGATCGTATTCTGGTATGAACCTAAGGCCTATCCTCGTCAATATGGAAGCACTTCACTCGAGTTTCGCCCTGGTTTGAGCTCGTCAGTAGTGCATATCCCTGACCGGATCCGGAAACAAGCCCCGGATCACCGGCGTGTGAAGCGGGTGTGTACCCACGCGGCACACGTTGGACACACAGCCAAATTATCATAACAGAATATTACAACGTCACCCATCGTAGGCTATGCTCAATCGAAATCCTGATTTACTGTCAACAATAAGCTTGTTGCGATCTAAATACTGTAATATTACTTTATGGATGTGTATTTCTAGTAGTTTAGATAGTGATGATAGTAAAGAAATGGGTCTATAATTGTTAGGGAGACCATTGTCCAATGAACTATATTTAAGAAGAGGATACACTTTAGCGACTTTGAGAGCTGATGGAAAGTGACCTTTGGTGAGACACTGATTATATACATAGGTTAGTGATACACAGATCACTTGCGCAGCACAGCGGGGAATCCGGTTGATGATTCCATCTAACCCAGATGAGGTTGTGATTTTTAAGTTACTGAGGTAAGTGAATACTTCAGTGACTGTCATTAGCGGTATGTCGGAAAGAATATCCCAGGAGCATCTATTCTCGCAAAACAATGACAGTACACATACGTTGCAAGAAGAATATGGTATTGAAGCCTTCAACTGATCTATGTCAGTTTGAAAAAAAAAATGTACTGTATTGGTCGCATGAAATAGGATTTGATGGTAATGAATTTGAGAAGTTATACTTGTTTGTCAAGGTGTTAATACCTTCCATATATCCTTACTATTTGTCTTATCCATTTCTAAGTTCTTAAAGTAATTTTTCTTTTCTCTTCGTATGGTATATTGAACTTTGTTTCTAAGAGTACGGTATGCGCTGAGATCCTGCTTTTTATGTGCTTTATCTCTGTCTCTCATAATTTCAAGTATTTCCTGGGTGATCCAAGGCGGTTTGACGTGATGTTTTACTCGAACTTCCTTGATTGGCACATGTCTATCAAACACATCAATAAAGGTCTTCATCCAAAAATCCAGATCATCATCCGGGTCTGGAAGTTGATAAACGTTGTTGAGAGGTGACCTAAGCAAGTCCTACAAAAATGCACTTTGATTGAAATTTTTGTAGATTCTAAATTTTACAGTTATATTTTTATGATTAGGAGTTTTAATTCCTTTGTAGACCATGTGCAGCATATTGGATAGTGATCGCTCATTGCACAGTTTGGTACGGTGCATTCTATGATGTTGTCTGAGCAAGTTACATAAATCTGATCTATAGGTGTTGAAGATGAGTTTGTTCTCTAGTTTCTTGTTTTACTATTTGTTGGAAGTTGTATGATGCAATTATATTTCCCCATATGTTGGATTTATTGGTGTCAATGTTAAAGTCTCCGAGTAGTATAATTTCCTTCCCGGAAGCGAAAACAACATCCATCATGGTATTGAAGTTTTCGTACCAGAAGTGTCCAGTCCTTGGATTTCGATAGAGGTAGCCAATTATGAGGGGTGTGCGGTTTTAAAGTTTTAGCTCTAACCAAATACATTCTATTTCTTAAGTTTCAAAGTCTAGCCTACGGTGAACATAGGCTACTATGCCTGTCTCTTGTTTCCTACAGGAATCTCTTCTAAAAACTGTGTACCCTTTAATAGAGATATCCTCATCGGAAGTGTTTTCATTTAGTATACTTTCACTAAGGCCGAATAAATGAAAATTTTGATTAAGAATAGAAGATAACTCTGGTAGCTTGTTAAATAAGTTGCAAATCTTTAAGCTAACAAAGCATGAGTAGGTGCCAGTGAATGGGTTGGCCCTGATGTACGAATATTGAAGAGCAATGGAGTTTACATCCAAGTATGATGGTGATACTAACCAAACTCCTTTATGTTATTGTGTGGCGAGTCCTAAAGTCTGGGTGGACTGATATACGTGATGCACACATCTACATCGCTCAACAGAAATTCATACAATAGTGTACATGGACATGTGCATGGTGTATATGAGAAGAGAGAGAGAGAGAGAGAGAGAGAGAGAGAGAGAGAGAGAGAGGGAGAGAGGTTGGTATAGTTACTGCGATATGCCACATGGAGTATGGAGACACTTGATATGGGTAGGCACAGAGAAGCAATTGTTGAGAGAGAGAGAGAGAGAGAGAGAGAGAGAGAGAGAGAGAGAGAGAGAAAGGGAGAAAGAGGAGGAAAGAAAGAGAGATGTTAGTATCGTTCCTGTGCTGTGCCACATGGGGTATGCGGAGTAGGTCGGTCTACAAATACGAGGCTTCACTCATACTGTTCCCTGTGAAATAGGGTCAGTAAGGTTGATTGTTATACCATGTATTTAAGGATCAAATCCGTCCAATGCTCGTGTTATTGGGGTAGTTTAAGATCAGATCACCGGTAATACTCATGATATGGGTAGGCACAGAAAAGCAAAATTATTCTGAGAGAGAGAGAGAGAGAGAGAGAGAGAGAGAGAGAGAGAGAGAGAGAGAGAGAGAGAGAGAGAGAGAGAGAGAGAGAGAGAGAGAGAGATCTGTACATATACATACACATATGTACGTATGTATATGCGAATGCACACAGACAGCATAATCAGTATGGTTGCTAACTGGTTGAGGGATTATTGGATTATTGGTATTGTGATATCATTCCGGGTGCACACTATATTGTGTACGAAAGGAGTGCCAAGAGTGGTAATACGAGATGCCACAGGTAACTACTGGTTCGGTCACTCGGAATCTGTCCGAGAGCGACAGAGTAGAAGATAATTTTAGTAGACTAAAGGACTAGTTAGAGACAGGGACAGTGTGACACCTGGGAGGGTATGGAAGCAAGAGAGTGGGGAGGGGAGGGGAAATGACTACGATTAGATGAAACTATGTTGGGTGTTGAGGCCGTGTTTGGCACCCCATAGAGAATATGAGCCGGTTTTCTATATTTTTGCGATCTTGAGCGCCGGATTAGCAAGACTGGATGGCAGTGACTTGGATATTGGAAACACCTTGATGGTTGGCGCTGTTGAAATGGGTGGAGACAGGCTTGGGGGCGTTATTGTGGATGTCCAGCAGATGTTGGGGGAATCTGTCAGCTAGTTTGAGTTAAATCTCACCAATATACTTCATATCGCACCGTTTGCCTATGATGGCATAAATTATGTTGCGACTGGTGCAGGAAAATTCTCTCTTGATGCGTAAACTGCTTTTAGGGAATAGCACCATTGGTGTGTGGACCACATATGGGCATGTTTTGTAACGAGGTCTTAGGCAAGTCTTAGTACCTATTTGTGATGGTGGAGGTGGAGATCCCTGTACTCTATTGTGGACGAGTACATCTTTGAGGTTGCGGTCACGCCTGTAGGCCACTAGTGGTTTCTCTGAAAATATCGCGCTGGTAGTAGGATCAGCTTGAAGGATAGACAGATGCCGAAAGAGGATATTTTTGACTGAAGTATTGTGCGGATGGTAGGTGAGAGAGAGAGAGAGAGAGAGAGAGAGAGAGAGAGAGAGAGAGAGAGAGAGAGAGAGAGAGAGAGAGAGAGAGAGAGAGAGAGTACCGGTTGAAGGTTTTTTGGTTTAGGCGCAGAAGTGAGAGCCTCTGCACGGCTAATAGGTAGAGCACAGCGAAAGGCTGATGATAGGACATGATCAGGAGTCTGAAGAAGTCCAACATCTCCTGGGCCCTGTGGCGAAAATCCTCATCATCTTGGCATAGTCGTCGAAGACGCAGAAGTTGAGAATAAGGAATTGCTTCTTTACAGGACGGAGGGTGAGAGGAGGTGTAGAGTAAAAAGGCGTGAGAGTCAGTCGGTTTGTAGTAGACCGTCGTGGTGAGACCATGGGTCCCAATCGAAACAGTAAGGTCTAAGACAGTGGTTCTCAACCTTGTTTGGCCCGTGCCCCCCTTCATCATATTTTCAGAACGTCATTCCCCCCATTCGTATTTCCTCCCTACAAATCCCCCCCCCCCCCCAGCCCCTACACAGTATACGTAACAATAGAAGCTAAATTTAATAATGCATACTAAAACAAGTCTAGACGTCTACATAAAACATGATTTGCGAGTCTACTTACGTTATAAAATGAATTTTAGAAGGGTGAGGCGTACAGAACCGTAAAGTATGAAGGGAAAAACAATATAAAGTAATCGGTTCTCGTATTAACGTGATCTTGAAATAATCTTCACCCCCCCCCCCCCCCGGAAACCCTAAATTCCCCCCTGGGGGTGGGGGAATTCCCCACCGGTTGAGAACCACTGGTCTAAGAAGTTGACGGACGACGAAGAAATATGGGAAGTGAGCTTGATAGTAGGATGATAATAGGAGAAGAAGTCTATGAATGTTTCGAGATCCGCTAATGGTATACAGGTGACACCAACACCATCAACAATGTACCGCCTGTATAGTTAAGGGACTCTGCCGTTATACAGTTGCCATATCTGGTGCTCAAACTCATTTAAGTTTAACGGCCAGTGCTTCAGTCAAATCAGTGAGGTTGCAATGGGTACCAAAATGGGCCCTAGCTATGCATGCCTCTTCATGGGCCACCTTGTCGTCACGTTTTGGTGTAGTCACAGGAGATCTCCTTGACTATATGTTGTGTTTGTGAATGTGTTTGTTTGCTGATGAAGGCTAATCGCCGCAACGTCCTGTATGTGTCGTAATTCCGTTATGTAAAGCTGCACTAGTTTGTGTCATGTTATATTGTTTACATCAGGGTCATAGTGTACATCTGGGAATTCTACCTTTTTGCTGAGTTTCTTGGGCTTCTTCTTTTCTGTTTCTTCCCAGCGCCTTCTGAATTTCTGGCACCTGAGTTTCTCAATCCATGCCGATTCTCGTAGCTCCTCCAAGGTAGGTCCCAGTGGCCTCTCCGTGCCGTCATCAGGGTGCTCATCTCGGTTTTCTTTGGATGTCTGGCGAGATATTAGTTTCCCCCTTCGGTCTCGGGCGTCGTGGTTGGGCTGCTGGCTTTAGCTTGCGGTTCAGGCTCGGTCTCTTGGTTTTCATCTTGCGGTTTCTCTGTGGTTTCTTGTATGGCTTCTGTTGGTTTGTTTTGGAAAAGTTCCATGTCAGCTTTCTGTAGTTCTCGCTCTGTTTTAATGGTTTGTAGGATTTCTTCGTTCTCCTTCTTTATCTGTGCCATATGTTCCACTTCTTGCTTGATGTTTTGATGGATCTCCTTTATTTCAGCCAGCAGTTTCTCATTGTCGCTGGTCAGAGTCGGCTTCAGCAGTGCCTTGACTTGCTTCTTCAACTCGTCTATCTGGTTTTGCAGTTGATCTCTTTCAGCTTGTGCTATACCCTATACTGTGACACCATAAAGTCGTAAAACGCCACTTTCCTACTAAAGATGTATCTATATGCCACACACACACTCACACACACACACACACATACACACACACGCGCGCACGCACGCACACATACACACACACCCCGATTACAACCACAGTTTTCCAGTTGTACAGCCGTGTTTTGTTCCCACACCTCCCCCACATCACTTGATCCCTCGGACCCTCTACATCTGTGCCGCGTGCACATCGCCCATCTCAGAGATAATGAAAGCCACTGGCAGACGATGCGATAGATGAAGACAGCAAAACGAAACGTTCACACTTGTCGCCGTGTCAAATCTTTGAGAATTATTTTTTCCCTCCTTGCGAATTTATTTTCTCCATTCTTGGTTTTTAAACTGTTCACTCGACTTCTCTCGATTTTTCTGTAACTCCGAGTTTTATTTTCTGTTTATTTCTTGAAAACGTTGTCCCTCCTCTTGTCATTCGTTCTTTATTCACCACTCCTGTTTATATGTTTCTTCTTAATAGCAACTAATGTTCTGTGCAATCTGCGTAATTTTGTTATGTGAAACATTTCCTTGACATTCTTCCTTAGTTCTCCGTTTGTATAGATTAATTTAACTTTTTACAGTTGTGTCATCTTTTAAATTGTCATTTGTTCTTTCTTTCTTTCTTTCTTTCTTTCTTTCTTTCTTTCTTTCTTTCATCTTTCTTTCTTTCTTTCTTTCTTTTTTTCTTACCTTCCCCCACCCCCTATCTCTCTCATGTCACCACGGTCTTCTTCTTCTTTTTCTTCTTTGCATACATCGTGTATCTGTCCGTTTATTTGCACGCTTATTTGCATGTATATGTGTGTGAGTCATTGTCAATATGTCTTCATTTTGTCGTATTCCGTTCGCAGAATAGTCTGTTAATTTATCTCTCTCTCTCTCTCTCTCTCTCTCTCTCTCTCTCTCTCTCTCTCTCTCTCTCTCTCTCTATGTTTCTGTCTCTGTCTGTCTCACTCTCTCCTTCTCCCACCCCTCTCTCTCTAACTACTTCTCTCTCTCTCCTTCTATACACACACACACACACACACACACACACATCACCCACACACATCCACACTACGTATTTCACTGTGTTCCCCAAAGCAATATTATCTCAACTCATATATGTCATTTGTCTATCATTTACTGCCATATAGTAAGTACCCCGAGGTGTATGGCAGAGGGGAGGGGGGGGGGGGGGGGGGGGTCTTGAGCCCGAGGAATTAAGCCCGCTTGGCTAGTGCAGTCGCCGCAATCTTTGCAGGTTAGAATTTTCTTTTTGCCCCCGACAGAAAAGGAAAAAAAAAACTCCACACCTTACTGAGGATTCGAGCCCGGGACTCCCGAAGGAGTATGCGGAATTCTAGCCACTCGGCCAGCCGTTCCTCTCTATTTTCGACTCATATCATATTGGCATTTCCCGTCGGGGACAACATTCACCCGGATCATGACGCTACCACACTTAGTTCTCGTATTCTCACATTGTGCCCTACTGAAAACACACAGCTCTCGCATTTTCTCATTGTGTGACATTGAAAACACACACACATGGTATTTTTTATATTTTGCGACAATGAAAACATCCACATCTTGTATTTTAAATTTAGCGACAATGAAAACACACACATCTCGTAATTTCACATTGTGCACCTTTGAAAACACACAATTCTACATTTCCATGATATACAATGTAGAAAACCCAAACATTTCTAATGTTAACATTGTCCACAGTAGAAGACATACGAAATCTCCCTGTTAACATGGTTGGACATAGAAAACTGACACAAATCTCTGATAGTAATGGTTGTTTGTTGTTGTTTTTTTCTTCACATAGAAAACATTTACAAATCCAACCAACATAGAAAACTCATATATTTTGTATTGTCACATCTCTCAACATAGAAAAGACACACACACACACACACACACACATCTAGTATTTTCACATCTCCCAAAATAGGAGAAACACAAGGGGCTTCTCATAAGTTGTTATCCCCACCATGAAGGAGTAGGCGGGAAAAATTGAAATTTGGCACATGTATAGCTCATTCAATTTGTAATGGACATATGAATTATGAATTTCCCTACTCAACTGGTTTCCCCGATATGGTGCATGGTACAACACACCCTATTGACCAGATCTGCACATCCAACGGTTTGTCAGAACAATGGAGAAATCAGACGCCAGGACTGTGATAAAATTCTTGATGTTACAGGGAAAAAACACCTACAGAAATACATAAGGGAGATGAAGCCAGTATTTGAGGAAGTCTGTCCTTCGTATGCGTCTGTAAAAAAACGGTGTTTGCAGTTTAAGTGTGGCCGTTCCCAAGTTGCAGATCTGCCAAGACCAGGACGACCGAGCTCAGAGTGTAATGACGCAAATGCTGCAAAAGTGAAGAAAATCATAGACCAGGATAGGACAATGACAATTGCAGAGATATCGGGTTCAGCAAAACGGAGTAAGAGTACAGTTTTTAGAATTTTACACAACATACTGAACATGAGAAAAGTGTGTGCCCGCTGGGTCCCGCGCCTGCTGACAAGTGAACAGAAACAAACACGGGCTGATTACTGTTTCCAGTTGCTCAACGTGTGGCTGTCGAAAAACATGTTGACGACCATTGTGACGGTAGATGAGACTTTGATTCACCATTATGACCCAGAATCTAAAATTGCCAGCATGCAGTGGAAAGCCCCGGGCTCGCCAACACATGTCAAGCCAAGAGCTCAAAAATCTGCAATAAAAGTGATGCTGACTGTTTTTTGGGAAGTCAAAGGTGTCATATTGAAAGATTTCATGCTTTATGGCAACACGGTTAATGGACAGTACTATGCAGATTTCCTTATCAAACTAAGAAAGGCTGTGACCATAAAACGAAGGACAGCGCGTACGCAAATTCTGCCTTTGCTTCAAGACAACGCGCCCTCCCATAAAGCACGGCTTGTGCTGCAAACTGCCCATGATTTTAATACTGAAATTCTTCCACACCCAACATTTTCTCCAGATTTGGCTCCATCAGACATTTTATTTCTTTTCCCAAATCTTTAAAAAAAAAAAACAGCTGAAAGGAAATCGTTGTGACAACGACGAAGATGTCATACTGGCTTATGATAATTGGTTTAGTTCGAAAAATAGGTTGTTTTATTCTGAAGGTCTTTTCAACGTCACGCAGAGATGGCAGAAATGCATAAATTCAGGTGGTGGCTACATTGAGAAGGAATAAGCACTGTGCCAAATTTCAAATTTCTCCACCTAATCCTTCATGGTCAGGCTAAAGACTTGATAAGCCCCTTGTACACACACACACCTCACATTTTCATATCTCTCAACAAAGAAAGACAAACGAATCTCGTATCTGCACATCTCTCAACATAGAAAACACATAACGCTCGTATTTTCACACATCGCAACATAGAAAAACCACACAAATCTCGTATTTCCCCATCTCTCAACATAAAACACACACACACACACACACACATCTATATTTTCATATCTCCCAATACGGTAAAGACACACAAGTCTCGTATTTTCACGTTGTCCGACATTGACCACGCACACAAATCTTGTATTCTCACATTTGCCGATGTTCAAAGCATTAATATGTCTGTTTTTAGCTAGTGTCTGACGTTTATAACATACACAAAGATCTTTCTTTCATTTTATATTAAAATCGATCAATGTCTTAACATCGATCCTGTCCATGTTATTTTGTTACCTCCACTCCGTGAAAGCAGTTGCCAGGACGGACTGAGGGCTGTCATGTTTCGGGAGGCCCGTCTGAATGGATCATCGCTGCTGGTATCGGCTGGACATGCCCGGGGCTTACCCAAACCTAGACTGACTGGCCGACGTTCGATCACGTTCCATCCGCTCCAGAAGCCTGCATTTGGTCATTTAAGTCGAGACCTGGGATGGGGAGGGCACATTCTCGGGGAAAACCCCATTCTTCGTGCAGTTATTTCCCTCGTAGAGTTTGGCAAAATGTCCCGCCATTTTTCTTCTTGTTGCCTTTTTATGTTTCCTGTTTTCATTCGCAATCACTATTTCTGCAATCTCTTTCTGTTTCTTCTTTTCGTTTAATATAATATCTTGGCATTTCTTTCTATTGCGTATTTCTCCTATCTTATATCCATCTGCCGTCTCTCGTACAATACAAGATAGGTGTTTATAATTCTGTATTTGTGTTTCTGGCATTTTTCGCTGCTTCTCGTCGGGTGCCTACTGCAGAAGTCAGTCAACATAAAATTATGCAAACAATGAATCCCACAGGCTGACACAGGAAATGTATTTATTACCATGGTAATATTTAAATGATTATCTTGTTCTTTAACAAAGTCAGAAGTCAACCATTCTGATCGCAGCTGCCTCATCACGGCCATCAGTGTCAACATATGTTTCTCCGCACGCCAACTCTTATTGCATGCATGTGGTTTATTGAGGTGTATATTTTACCTACATTGGCAGAACAGAGAAACAGTTGTATAGTAGGATGGCATAACACATCCCGAAATAGACATATAAGCGAATAGAAGTGTATTATTGTACACCTATACCTAACTGTCACGAAACACGCTAGCTTCTTACCTGCCGAATTAGAATAATGCATTACCCTGGTCGATATACTGACATCGATTAAAATAAGCTGCAACTTTATAAGGAATTATTTTGATATATACTTTGATTTACATATTACTGATATATCAATAGGTGAATGAGAGAGAGAGAGAGAGAGAGAGAGAGAGAGAGAGAGAGAGAGAGAGAGAGAGAGAGAGAGAGAGAGAGAGAGAGAGAGAGAGAGAGAGAGAGAGAGAGAGAGAGAGAGAGAGATATTCTGACATGGAAGATTATTGTGCGTGTACACCGGATGGTTACTAATGGAAGATTATTGTGTGTGTGCACCGGATGGTTACTAATGGAAGATTATTGTGTGTGTACACCGGATGGTTACTAATGGAAGATTATTGTGTGTTTACACCGGATGGTTACTAATGGAAGATTATTGTTTGTGTACACCGGATGGTTACCTAATGGAAGATTATTGTGTGTGTGCACCGGATGGTACTAATGGAAGATTATTGTGTGTGTACACCGGAATGGTTACTAATGGAAGATTATTGTGTGTGTACACCGGATGGTTACTAATGGAAGATTATTGTGTGTGTACACCGGATGGTTACTAATGGAAGATTATTGTGTGTTTAACCCGGATGGTTACTAATGGAAGATTATTGCGTGTTTACACCGGACGGTTACTAATGGAAGATTATTGTTTGTGTACACCGGATGGTTACTAATGGAAGATTATTGTGTGTGTACACCGGATGGTTACTAATGGCAGATTATTGTGTGTGTACACCGGATGGTTACTAATGGAAGATTATTGTGTGTGTACACCGGATGGTTACTAATGGAAGATTATTGTGTGTTTACACCGGATGGTTACTAATGGAAGATTATTGCGTGTTTACACCGGACGGTTACTAATGGAAGATTATTGTTTGTGTACACCGGATGGTTACTAATGGAAGATTATTGTGTGTGTACACCGGATGGTTACTAATGGCAGATTATTGTGTGTGTACACCGGATGGTTACTAATGGAAGATTATGTGTGTGTACACCGGATGGTTACTAATGGAAGATTATTGTGTGTGTACACCGGATGGTTACTAATGGAACATTATTGTGTGTGCACACCGGATGGTTACTAATGGAAGATTATTGTGTGTGCACACCGGATGGTTACTAATGGAGATTATTGTGTGTGAACACCGGATGGTTTACTAATGGAAGATTATTGTGTGTGCACACCGGATGGTTACTAATGGAAGATTATTGTGTGTGCACACCGGATGGTTACTAATGGAAGATTATTGTGTGTGCACACCGGATGGTTACTAATGGAAGATTATTGTGTGTGCACACCGGATGGTTTACTAATGGAAGATTATTGTGTGTGCACACCGGATGGTTACTAATGGATAGATTATTGCGTGTGTACACCGGATGGTTACTAATGGAAGATTATTGTGTGTGCACACCGGATGGTTAATAATGGAAGATTATTGTGTGTGCACACACGGATGGTTACTAATGGAAGATTATTGTGTGTGTACACCGGATGGTTACTAATGGAAGATTATTGTGTGTTTACACCGGATGGTTACTAATGGAAGATTATTGTGTGTGCACACCGGATGGTTACTAATGGAAGATTATTGTGTGTGCACACCGGATGGTTACTAATGGAAGATTATTGGTAGTGCACCGGATGGTTACTAATGGAAGATTATTGTGTGTGCACACCGGATGGTTACTAATGGAAGATTATTGTGTGTGTACACCGGATGGTTACTAATGGAAGATTATTGTGTGTGCACACCGGATGGTTACTAATGGAAGATTATTGTGTGTGCACACCGGATGGTTACTAATGGAAGATTATTGTGTGTGCACACCGGATGGTTACTAATGGAAGATTATTGCGTGTGTACACCGGATGGTTAATAATGGAAGATTATTGTGTGTGCACACCGGATGGTTACTAATGGAAGATTATTGTGTGTGTACACCGGATGGTTACTAATGGAAGATTATTGTGTGTGTACACCGGATGGTTACTAATGGAAGATTATTGTGTGTGTACACCGGATGGTTACTAATGGAAGATTATTGGGTGTGTGCACACCGGATGGTTACTAATGGAAGATTATCTGGTGTGTTTACACCGGATGGTTACTAATGGAAGATTATTGTGTGTGTACACCGGATGGTTACTAATGGAAGATTATTGTGTGTGCACACCGGATGGTTACTAATGGAAGATTATTGTGTGTGTACACCGGATGGTTACTAATGGAAGATTATTGTGTGTGCACACCGGATGGTTACTAATGGAACATTATTGTGTGTGCACACTGGATGGTTACTAATGGAAGATTATTGTGTGTGCACACCGGATGGTTACTAATGGAAGATTATTGTGTGTTTACACTGGATGGTTACTAATGGAAGATTATTGTGTGTGCACACCGCATGGTTACTAATGGAAGATTATTGTGTGTGTACACCGGATGGTTACTAATGGAAGATTATTGTGTGTGTACACCGGATGGTTACTAATGGAAGATTATTGTGTGTGTACACCGGATGGTTACTAATGGAAGATTATTGTGTGTTTACACCGGATGGTTACTAATGGAAGATTATTGTGTGTGTACACCGGATGGTTACTAATGGAAGATTATTGTGTGTGTACACCGGATGGTTACTAATGGAAGATTATTGTGTGTGTACACCGGATGGTTACTAATGGAAGATTATTGTGTGTGTACACCGGATGGTTACTAATGGAAGATTATTGTGTGTTTACACCGGATGGTTACTAATAGAAGATTATTGTGTGTGTACACCGGATGGTTACTAATAGAAGATTATTGTGTGTGTACACCGGATGGTTACTAATGGAAGATTATTGTGTGTGCACAACGGATGGTTACTAATACATTATGTTTCTTTTTGCGCTCGCTCGCTCGCTTTGAACTCAAGCGTAGTCCATACACACTATTTATAGTAGTAATGGACTGAATTTTGCGTGTGGATTAGCTTCCCCTATTAACAGTGTCCTTCGCCATCCGACTTCAGAGGTACTTGTAATTTACGTCCCCAAGTCAAGGACGACAGGTCAACATTTTAGTCCAGATGTCCGGTGTAGGGGTTGAACCGCTTACCTCGGCATCAGCACACTGGGTGTTTAAGAACACACGTTCTTACCAATTCGACCATGCTGAGCTGCATTCATTTATTCAGTAGCATGCCCTATGCAGAACCTCGCTTTCATAACAACCTTCCGGAAAACCTCTCGATCGTAAGCAAGATGTCCCGCGTCCGATATACCCATCTGGAGATCATCCGCCACATCCTGCACCCATCTTCTCTTTGGCCTTCCTATTCCTCTTTTCCCGGGCATATACCCCTCCATTATTGTTCTCTCCAAACTCTCATGCCATTTCATGTGATTTCAATATATTAATTTTCTTTGTTTTATTGTCTTTAATAGCCAACCTTTTTCAATATTAAGCTCTTGAAGTAAGGATGCATTTGTTCTTTTCTTTATCCATGATTTTCTTAAAACTCGTCTATAACAACTATATTCAAAGGCATTTATGCCCTGTTCGTCTTGTTTAGTAAATGTCCAGGTCTTACAGGCGTATGTTGCAACAGGAAAGATGCATGCTCTTAGAAATCTCATTTTTGTAGTTCTATCTGTCTCACTCCACAATTTATTCTGTTGTTTTAGTTTCTGAAGAGCAATAGATATTTTTTTCCACCACCTCCAATTTTTCTCATTAACATATATTTCTTTCTCCATAGTAGTTTTTATCTTTATGCAGTTATCTTTGTTTTTGCTATGTTAAGATATAAGTTGTTATTTTCACTATTTCTTTGGGTTGAGGTTATTAGGTTTTCTATACCATTTCTGTGATGTGGATAGTAATACTGTATCATCAGCATATCGAATCTCTGGTATGTCAAGACCACCGATATTTAGGGCATCATATTGTTCCTTGTTTATATCATCTTTGACATTTCTCATTATATTGTCGGCGTACAAGTTAAACAAATAGGGGGACAGCAGACATCCTTGACGAACTCCTTGCTTGATGTCAAACCAATCTGATGTCTCGCCCATCTATTCTAACTGCTGCTTGTTGGTCTAGATAGAGCATTTGTATGATTGTACTTACCTGTGATGGAAGCCCATATTCCTCATGATTTCCCAAAGTTTCTGATGTTGTGCAGAGTCAATGCCTTTGAATAATCCACAAAACATGAGAATATGTTTACATTAAATTATCTACACTTCTCTATTATTAAACGCATGTTGAGTATGTGATCTCTTGTCCCTCTTCCTTGTAACGTTATTAAGGAGATGTAAAGTAAGGAACTATGAAAGTTCTGAAAGTAATCGAATTCTATTTCTAAGTCTCATTGTTCTAGTGGACACTCTTTGGAAATATTGACGATCTTAGGAGGTTAAAAACTATTCTCATGTCATCTGGTAGGAGCATGATCAATCTTGTTTGTCATGTCTTTTTTCAGGATTTCCAAAGTATGTTTCGTTAGTTTTGAGTGACAACGCCAGTGATACTCGTTATGCATGACCTCAGAGTCTCAGTTAGAGATGACGACAACTGTCAGATTTTCCATATTTTTCTTGTCACGTGAGACCTGGGTCTTACTTAGTTTTAAATTACGCAAGGTCGACAGGTCATCTTGAATGGAATTATGCTCTGTTCCAAACTTGATAATATTATCTGTATGGGTGTCGAGTTGTCATTAGGACACAGCGTATAACTAGGCTACCAACTAACATGTCAGACCTAGACACTTACTAAACAAGCTAAACAGCGACTTTGAATATAAATGTTATAGACGGGTGTTAAGAATATATTGTCTTGTTGCCAGGGGAGTTTAGAATTATTGACTCCTTCTTGTTCCTAAGCCAATGTAAAATTACTGGCTGTCTTGATATCAGGTAAGTGTCAAATTACTGACTACCGATACTGAAATAAATCCTGTCTTCCTAACTTCCCTTTCAACAAACATCAACAGCCGCAATGACGGTCCTGTTGGTGGCCATGATGTGTGGCTGGCTGGCTGTGCTCCAGGAAGTGGTCACTAGCGATGACCTGGTTAACATGACCTCCACTCTGGGAATCTTGACCGGAACTGTTGTGGATAGACCCCGGGAAGGCCAGTGTTCACGTCTTCTATGGAGTGCCTTACGCCACACCTCCTGTTGGGAACTTGCGGTTTAAGGTCAGATGTCTGTCTGTCTGTCTGTCTGTCTGTCTGTCTGTCTGTCTGTCTGTGCTACCGTCTGTCTGTGCTACCGTCTGTCTGTCTGTCTGTCTGTCTTTCTGTCTCTCTTTCTGTCTGTCTGTGTGTCTGTGCTACCATTTGTTTGTCTGTCTATCTGTCTGTCACCACCCATTTCTCACACTCTTCCTCTCTCACCATTTCCCTCTTATTATCACTCTCTCACTCTCTCACTTATTGATGATTGCACATCCTCTCTCTCTCTCTCTCTCTCTCTCTCTCTCTCTCTCTCTCTCTCTCTCTCTCTCTCTCTCTCTTTCTTTCTCTCATATTCACTATCTCTCACTCTCTCTCTCTCTCTTTCTTTCTCTCATATTCACTCTCTCTCACTCTCTCTCTCTCTTTCTTTCTCTCATATTCACACTCTCTCTCTCTCTCTTTCTTTCTTTCTCTCATATTCACTCTCTCTCACTCTCTCTCTCTCTCTCTCACTCTCTCTCTCTCTTTCTTTCTCTCATATTCACTCTCTCTCACTCACTCTCTCTTTCTTTCTCTCATATTCACTCTCTCTCTCTCTCTCTTTCTTTCTCTCATATTCACTCTCTCTCACTCACTCTCTCTCTCTCTGACTCTGTCTCTCTCGCTCACTCCCCATCTCTTTCTCACTATCCCGCTCTCACTCTCAATTTCTCACCATTGTTCTCTCACTCTCTCAATCTCTCTCACTATCTCACCACCCTCTCTCACACTCTCCTCTCTCACGCGCTGCCCCTTACTATCCCTCTCTCCCTCTCTCACCACCCCTCTCTCGCACTCTCACTCTCTCACTCTCACTACCCCTCCCTCACACTTTCACTCTCTCACTCTCACTACCCCTCCCTCACACTATCAGACTTTCACTCTCTCATGCACTCATTTTCTCAATCTCTCACCACCCCTCTCTCATATTCTCTTTGTCTCACTCTCTCACTCGCTCCCTCTCACTTTTCCTCTCTCACTCTCTTACCACCACTCTCTCATTCTCTCACTCTTACTATCCCTCTCTCACCACCACTCTTTTACTCTCTTTCCTTTTCACTCTCTATCTCTCTCTCAATCTCTCACTCTCTCCCTCTCACTCTTTCCCTCTCAGTATTCCTCTCTCACCATCCATATCTCCTTCTCTCCCTCTCACTCTCCCTCTTTCCCACTCAGTACCCCACTCTCACTCTCTCACCACCCCAATCTCTCACCCTCCTTTACTCTCCCTTCTCATCCTCCCCCACCCCAATCTTATTTCTTAATGTTTGTTTACCCCTCTCTCGCCCACACCCACAAAACCAAATCTGACTTGAATATATCCCTTTTAAAATTCTCGTTTGTTTTTCTCCTCTTCAATTTTTGCACCTTTACGTTTTAATCTCTTGTCGTGTTTTTCTTAACACATCTTTCCCATTCACGTTTACAACCGTCTAATCCCTCCCATTTATCTATGCACATCTTTTATCATATCTTTCTTTCACATTATTTCCCGACATCTTCGTCTAAAGCTTTCTTGTCTTATTTCTAATCCATAGGGCTCGTGTCGCTCTGATCTATCCCTCACTGTCGCTCTGATCTATCCTCACTGTCGCTTTCTCTCAACTCCTATCTCAACATCTCAACATCTCTTTGCACACAACTTTTCAAAAGCCGCTGTCGTGTTTTTAAGGCTCCAGAGGCGGCCCCAGCGTGGCCCGGGGCTTGGAACGCCACTGCCCTGCCCTGCTCCTGTTGGCAGACTATAGACACGAACTTCGGTCGTTCCAAGGGCGTGGAGATGTGGAACCCTAACACCAACATGAGGTAGGAGTTTGTGGGTGCGCCCAGCCACGGTGGGTGGATGTATGGCGGTGTTCGGAGACTGGTTGTTTGTTTGGTTGGTTAGTTGTTTGATTGCTTGGTTGGTTGTTTGTTTGATTGGTTGGTTGGTTGGTTGGTTTCTTGTTTGATTGGTGGGTTGCTTGGTTGCTTGTTTGATTGGTTGGGTCGTTGGTTGGTTTTTTTATTGATTGATTGGTTGGTTGGTTGGTTGATTGATTGATTGGTTGGTTGCTTGTTTGAATGATTGGTTGGTTGGTTGGTTGTTTGATTGATTGGTTGGTGGCTTGTTTGATTGAATGGTTGGTTGGTTGCTTGTTTGATTGGTTGATTGGTTGCTTGTTTGATTGATTGGTTGGTTGTTTGATTGATTGATTGGTTGTTCGGTTGGTTGGTTGGTTGTTTGGTTGCTTGTTTGATTGGTTGGTTGGTTGCTTGTTTGATTGATTGGTTGGTTGGTTGTTTGATTGATTGATTGGTTGCTTGTTTGGTTGATTGGTTAGTTGACTGGTTGTTTGATTGACTGATTCGTTGCTTGTTTGATTGATTGGTTGGTTGTTTGATTGGCTGTTTGGTTGGTTGGTTGTTTGATTGGTTGGTTGTTTGATTGATTGGTTGGTTGGTTGCTTGTTTGATTGATTGGTTGGTTGGTTGCTTGTTTGACTGGTTGGTCGGTTGGTTGTTTGATTGATTGATTGGTTGCTTGTTTGATTGATTGGTTGGTTGGTTGGTTGTTTGATTGATTGGTTGTTTGCTTGTTTGATTTATTGGTTGGTTGGTTGCTTGTTTGATTGGTTGGTTGGTTGTTTGATTGATTGATTGATTGATTGATTGATTGGTTGGTTGCTTGTTTGATTGATTGGTTGCTTGTTTGATTGATTGGTTGGTTAGTTGCTTGTTTGATTGGTTGGTTGCTTGTTTGATTGATTGATTGATTGGTTGCTTGTTTGATTGATTGGTTGGTTGGTTGTTTGATTGATTGATCGGTTGCCTGTTTCATTGGTTGGTCGTTTGATTGACTGGATGGTTGTTTGTTTGATTGGTTGGTTGGTTGCTTGCTTGTTTGATTGGTTGGTTGGTTGTTTGATTGATTGGTTGTTTGGTTGTTTGATTGATTGATTGTTGGTTGGTTGGTTGTTTGATTGATTGGTTGGTTGGTTGCTTGTTTGATTGGTTGATTGATTGGTTGATTTTTTGGTTGGTTGGTTGCTTGCTTGATTAATTGGTTGGTTTCTTGTTTGATTGATTGGTTGGTTGGTTTCTTGTTTGATTGATTGGTTGGTTGGTTGCTTGTTTGATTGGTTAATTGGTTGCTTGTTTGATTGATTGGTTGGTTGGTTGGTTGTTTGATTGATTGGTTGGTTGGTTGTTTGATTGATTGCTTGGTTGTTTGATTATTTGGTTGGTTGGTTGCTTGTTTGATTGGTAGGCTGGTTGCTTGTTTGATTGATTGGTTGGTTGGTTGTTTTATTGATTGGTTGGTTGGTGTTTTGATTGATTAATTGGTTGCTTGTTTGATTGGTTGGTTGGTTGCTTGTTTGATTGATTGGTTGGTTGGTTGTTTGATTGATTGATTGGTTGCTTGTTTGATTGATTGGTTGGTTGGTTGTTTGATTGATTGATTGGTTGCTTGTTTGATTGATTGTTTGGTTGGTTGTTTGATTGGTTGGTTGGTTGGTTTGTTGTTTGATTTTTTGGTTGGTTGGTTTGTTGGTTGTTTGATTGATTGATTTGTTGCTTGTTTGATTGATTGGTTGGTTGGTTGCTTGTTTGATTGATTGGTTGGTTTGTTGGTTGATTATTTGATTTGTTGGTTGGTTGGTTGGTTGTTTGATTGATTGATTTCTTGCTTGTTTGATTGATTGGTTGATTGGTTGGTTGGTTGTTTGATTGATTGATTGGTTGCTTGGTTGATTGATTGGTTGGTTGGTTGCATTATTTGATTGGTTGGTTGGTTGTTTGATTGATTGATTGAATGATTGATTAGTTGGTTGCTTGTTTGATTGATTGGTTGCTTGTTTGATTGATTGGTTGGTTGGTTGCTTGTTTGATTTGTTGGTTGCTTGTTTGATTTATTTATTGTTTGCTTGTTTGATTGATTGGTTCTTTGGTTGTTTGATTGATTGATTGGATGATTGTTTGATTGGTTGGTTGGTATGTTGGTTGGTTGTTTGATTGATTTGTTGGTTGTTTTTTGATTTGTTGGTTGGTTGGTTGGTTGTTTGATTGATTGGTTGGTTGGTTGCTTGTTGGATTGGTTGGTTGGTTGGTTTCTTGTTTGATTGGTTGGTTGGTTGGTTGTTTGACTGATTGGTTGGTTGCTTGTTTGATTAATTGGTTTCTTGGTTGCTTGTTTGATTGATTGGTTGGTTGCTTGCTTGCTTGTTTGATTGGTTGGTTGGTTGGTTGTTTGATTGATTGGTTGGTTAGATGCTTGTTTGATTGATTGGTTGGTTGGTTGGTTGCTTGTTTGATTGGTTGGTTGCTTGTTTGATTGGTTGGATCTTTGGTTGACTGTTTGAATAGTTAGTTGTCTGGTTGCTTGTTTGATTGGTTGTTTGGTTGTTTGATTGGTTAGTTGGTTGCTTGCTTGTTTGATTGGTTGGTTGGTTAGCTGATTGCTTGGTTGGTTGGTTGGCTAATTGGTTGGTTGGTTGATTGGTTGCTTGGTTGATTGGTTGGTTGATTGGTTGCTTGTTTCATTGGTTAGTTGGTTGGTTGGTTGGTTGGCTGTTTGTTGGTTGGTAGGTTGGTTGGATGGTTGATTGGTTGGTTAGTTGGTTGGTTGCTTGCTTGTTTAATTGGTTGGTTGGTTGCTTGCTTGTTTGGTTGGTTGGTTGGTTGGTTGGAAGGTTGATTGGTTGGTTAGTTGGTTCATTGGTTGGTTGGTTGATTGGTTGGTTGGAAGGGTGATTGGTTGATTGCTTGTTTGATTGGTTGATTGGTTGGAAGTTTTCGTTGGTTGATGTGTTGGTTATTTGGTTGGTTGTTTGGTTGGTTGCTTGATTTGATTGTTGAATGATTGGTTGTTTGGTTGGATTGCTGGGTGGTTGGGTGGTTGATTTGTTAGTTGGTTGGTTGGTTAGTTGGTTGGTTGCTTGTTTGATTGCTGGTTGGATGGTTGCTTGTTTGATTGGTAGGTTGTTTGAATGGTTGACTGGTTGGTTAGTTGATTGATTGGTTGGTTGGTTGATTGGTTGCTTGTTTGGATTGTTGGCTGGTTGGTTGTTTGATTGGTTGATTGGTTGCTTGGGTGGTTGTTTTGGGTGGTTGGCTGGTTGATTGGGTTGGTTGTATTTTTTATATGGTGGTTGTTTGGGCTGTTGTTTGAGTGGTTGGTTGACTGACTGGCTGGTTATTTGTGTGGCTGCCTAATTGGATTTTGGATTGATTATTTGATTGCTTAAATAGTTAGTTGGTTGCTTGATTGGTTGACAAAATCCTTGATTTGTTTGTTATTTTCCTTGTCTGCTGGTTGCTTAGTTCTTTGATTAATTGCATGATTCTTCTTCTCCTTCTTTGCGTTCATCCGGAGTGATTTTTTCAGATGTGATTGCGGTGTGTCTGGTTAGGCACCCTCGGGTCGAAACCCTCAGGCCAACACATCCGACTTTTAGCGTGCATTTTTGGCCAGGTTAGCAATCCTGGGAGACTCTCACTTTTGTGGTACCGTCCACATCTCAGCTGGTCTAGTTGGAACAGTCGAAGACTACACGGTCATCCCTCAAGTGAAGGCAGGGACAGTCCATAGCATTTTCCGCCATCCTGGGTGGCTTCCATAATTGCAGAGCCGGCACATAACGCTCTGGTGCTGGGTTTACCGAGGGAATCGTCACGTCCTGCTACATGGCTGTTTTAATTCCTCACTTCAATATATTGGGCATTTCGCTCGCCCTGGGCCGTTCCTGCACAAACCAGTCAGCTCTGCGGTTGGTTTCCACTAAGCGAGTTTTCGGACATGTGCTTGTCCCTGTACCCATCAGAGCTGTTCCAGGCACGGCGGACATTCGGAAAACTACCTAGTCAGAGCTGTTCCGAACAAGAGCGGCATTCGGAAACTAGGTAGTCAGAGCTGTTCCTAGCACGGGAGACATTCGGACGAGACATTTCACTCGGACGTAAATGCGTAGTGTCAATTTTTAGTCTGCCACCCGTAGGACGACACTTCCGACTTCCGGCGGGCATTTTTTAGTGAGGTTAACCTTCCTCTGGTTTCGAGACACGTTAGACTGTTGTAATGTCACCCACATCTCAGCTGGTCAAGATAGGACGATCAACGATATCGTGGTCTGCCCTCAAGGGAAGGCAGGGGCAGACCATGGGCATTTTCTCGCTATCCAAGGAGGCTTCCATAATTGCAGAGCCGGCACATATTGCTCTGAGACTGGGCTCACCCAAGGAGTTTCCACGTCCTGCTCATGGCTGCTTTAGTTCCTCACTTCCATGTGTTGGGCATCCCACTTGCCACTGATCGCTCAATCACACACCAGGGGCGGTCAGACTGCGAGTGACATCCACTCGGTAAGCTTTTGCTTGTGACTTCAGACCACGCAATGGGTTCGCTCGCCGTGCGTTCCATTTCGCGTTGATGAGACATTCTTCCACTTTTGTCTACACTCTCTATGTGTTAGATACAGACAGTTTCCGTAACCCTTCGACTGGGGCACTTTTCTGACATTTTTGTACTCGCTCACGAGGTAGGCTACATGTGCTGCCGGCTCAGCACCTTACATTCGTGCAGCAGTGAACGGGAAACGGCCAGGCCCCTTCATCCGGGAAACTCTCATATCCCCCAGCTGGGAGCCTTCGAACATGTATCAGACCTGAGCATGTAGCTTGCTCAGTATCATGTTTCTATTTTCCGGTAGACGGGTATCAGCCTGGCTCTAAGATCCGAGGGTCTGTGGCTTAGAGGCGTTCAGCCACAGCCCTCGACAGGGAGCCTTAAGAGATTTGTCCGGACCAAGAAATTCTGCCTTTGTGCACCTCATTTAAATTTTGACTGCTATCCTCAGTCTATGCCTGCAGAGCAGCAGGTTGTGTCTCTCTTAGTCTGGTCCCTATCCCATAAGCTGTCCGATATGTAATTTTTCACCCATCGGCAAGCAAACGGGGTCTATGGGACACGCAAGCTCCCCCACCACGTCAAGGTGGAGACACATCGGGGGAGAATTGCATGATTGATTAGTTAATTGGTTAGTTGGTTGATTTGTTAATATTATGGTTGGTAGGTTGATTTGTTTATTGGTAGTTTGTTGGTTGGTTGATTTGTTGGTGGTTGATTTGATGGGTGGCTGATTTGGCGGTTGATTCACAAATTATAGATGTTTTCAGATGCTATTTTTTTAAAATGTTTTTAAAAGGGCCTTTTGGTCCCACAATGTGCCTTTCGGCCCATTGTGGTCCACCAAGTCCATCTGCCAGAGTTAGTGGTCTGTGACTTGGTGATTCAAGTTTTCAGGTTGGTTGACTGCCTCTGCTCCCTGGCCAGATCAAGTGCAGATATATCTTAGCCAAGAGGTCGAGAAGCGATTCCAAATAATTGTGTTACCTATGTCTGTGTGTTTCCTTGCATGTCTTTTATTGCTCCTGTTTGTCTATCGCGTTGTATGCTGTGTTCTATTGCAGTGGTTCTCAGCCGGTGGGGAATTCCCCAAGGGGGGAATTTTAGGATTTCCAGGTGGGAATTAAGATTATTTCAAGATTGAGTTAATACAAGAACCGATTAATTGATATTGTTTTTCCCTCCATACTTTGCAGTTCTGTACATCTAGCCCTTCTGAAATTCGTTTTATTACGTAAGTAGACCCGCAAATCACGTTTTATGTACGTCTAGACATATTCTAGTATGTGTTATTACATTTAGCTTCCATCTTTACGTATACTGTGTAGGGGCGGGGGATTTATAGGGAGGAAATACGAACATATGGTGAAGGGGTGCATGGGCCAAAACAGGTTGAGAACCACTGTTCTATTGCCATGTATTGTTTGCTGAGAGTTTCTTGTGATATGGTAGTGAGTTTAGTTCTAAAGTACAATGAGCTCAAAAACATTAGATCCATCTCATCATTAAAAATGGACAACAAAATTCTAACAAAATCACTTGCAAATAAAATAAAAACGTTCGTGCCATCACTCATACACCCAGACCAGCAGCGTTCAAGATACAGGCAAACACCAATATACATCCACCAGAAACACATACACTAACGAAATCGTAAATAAGAATTAACATGCCTCGCTTTGTTTTTCTCCTATCAATTACCACACAGCGAAGATTGTCTGTACCTAAATCTATGGGTTCCGGCTACGACGACAAAGAAACCCATCTTAGTTTGGATCTACGGAGGTGGGTTTTGGAGTGGGACCTCCACTCTTAGCGTGTACAACGCCCTAAAGTTAGCCAGCAGAAGTGACATCATCGTGGCTTCATTCAATTACAGGTAATATATTTTATATGTCACTTTACAGTTGCTTCCCTTTGGAGTCACTGGAGCATAACGTTTATGAGTTGTTACCCCTATTGTGACAAGGAATTTTAAAAGCCATGATAAAACATTTTGCACAATTAAATTGAACAGTCGGTCGTTAAACGCAGTTTTCGTGAATTTCAAACATGGCTGGATTCAGGAGTACTTCACAGATGTGTTTGTCAAAACAATGGTTTTGGGTTGACAGTTTATTCGTGTAAATCATCAATAGAAGTTTATTCAAACTATATGTAAACAAAACGAAACACAACAAAAAGCACAGACACGTACAATGACGAGAACAACAACAATAGTAATAACAAAAGATGAACTGATCAGAGAGTTGTATTTCTAACATAGGGGAATAACGCTATAATATGATCTTGGGAAATGATCTGCTATTGTGTTGCGAAAGTGGGTTACAGCAGATCAGTTATCAGTTATCAGTTGGGGTATCTTCATTGCATTCCGGACAGGTCCATAGGTGCTCAGATCCTCCCCCCAGCATATACACCAGCGTCCGGTGGCTAAAGTGCCAGTTCTGTGTTGGTTGACGAGGCGCCTTGTTTTCCTGATGTACCTCTCGCCTCTGGCCACTCCCTGCCGCGCCATGCTCTCCAAGCGAATGACGATACATCTGTTCTTTCAAACTTTGCACACGATCCCAAACATATGCCTTATCATGCACGAATATCCCACACAGAGGAGCGTACCCAAGCAATATGTCCGCCCGCTCGTTTCCCAGCACACCAGCATGTCAGGGGCACATCCAAAGGGTTATGTTCCCTGGCTTTAATGTTTTAATCGAAGCCTGTCACTCTGCAAGAAACATACCTTCACCCTTCTCAGCATGCCCTGTAAGTCCGTTACAATCAGGACATCCGTGTGCTGTTTGCCCCCCCCCCCCCACCCCCCCCCCACCCCCCAAATAAGTGGGACGCCGCTGTGACTGCTTCCACATACATTCTCAGACTAGATGTATCATATGCCAGGCTCTCCTGCACCAAATACCGTCCAGTAATCTTCGCTACAAATCCCCAGACACCTATTTTGCCTCTTAATCTGATAATAAAGAAAAACGAAAATAAGGTTCATTCGTTCGTTCTTAGCACAGAACCATCAATGTAGATCATTACATGACCTGGTCGCGAATTGTCGTGTTTCAGTTCTGCACTTCCCATTCAGTGCTACTCTCTGGCAAATCCTTCCTTTCCTGGACCTATTTGATTATGATCCTGCACAGGTCTGACTTTTTCTCTAGCATCCTGGCCCACTTTTCTCCTCTCTTAATGTTCTCAAGCATACACACTTCTCTCATTGTATCCTCCGCTGAGCTATCCATGATTTTCCCCCTGTCAACCTGTAGCCCATATGTATGTTCATAGATTCACGCATGAGGTATTTACTTTCTATGTCCATGATTTGCCCCCTGTCAACCTGTAGCCCATATGTATGTTCATAGATTCACACACGAGGTATTTATTTTCTATGTCCATGGATTCATGCAAGATGTGTTTCATATCTGAGGCCACTCGGAGACATTGCTTAGCCTGTTGCACCTTGAGCCTGTCTGCAATCGTTGTCAAAGCCAGGATGTATCTCATGTACACTTTTGGCTTGTCCTTTGTGCACCCCAGGTTTGCCTGCATGGCTTCATTACGTATGCGCTCTAGTTAAGCATTAAGTAATACAACCTAGCCCAACCACATTTGGGATTTAACAGATTGGTGTTTGTTGCTTTTTGTCACACAAAAAACGTTCACTGAAATAGGATAGATCGAGAACAGGTAGTGCCCAAAAGTCTGTAAAATATAAACATTAAAAAAAAATACACGGTGGTTCCTGAGGAGGCATCTGTTTTA
>JACEFZ010003385.1:165000-300000 GCA_014155875.1 Cepaea nemoralis | reverse complement strand
GTGGCTGCAGGCTTCTGTGGCCTTCCGCTTCCATACTAGACTGCAGGGAGAATAACATCTGTCGGGTTCATCATGTCGAATGGATCATGTTCCGACACACCCACCTGAATTGTGTGTCTCTCGCAAGCCACTTTATAGACTCATTCAGCTTGTTGTTACTTTTCTACCTCTGTCTCGAATGCCTTCAGTCCTTCAGGTTGTCACAGTTTTCTTCATATACCTATTCTGATAAAAATTTAGTTGCAGGTGTTTTGATAGTATGTTGCAGACATCCCTATCATTTATTGACTGTTTCTTACTTTTAGGCAATGTTACATTCATGAATTTGTCATTGATGTATGATTGGCTATTGCTCATAGCATTGTAACAATCATACCATACCACCTGCGGCTGAATTCGAAGTCCGAGGGTCGGAATTATGAGTTCACATCCCCTGGGGCATGGTATTTCTCTAACGTTTCATGGTTGATTCTTCGGACTGTAGCAGACAAGTGATGGTACTATCATCACTATCTAAACCACTAGAAAAACACATCCATAAGGTAGCATTACAGTATTTAGATCACAAAAAGCTTATTGTTGACAGTCAATCAGCATTTCGACCAAATTATTCTTGCCATACGGCCCTAACAAACATGATAGAAAATTGGCACCAGAATATAAATAACATCAATCTATGTGGAGCTGTGTTTATCGATTTCAGGAAAGCATTTGATATGATAGACAATGCCATTTTAATTAAAAACCTAGAGATAATAAAAATTGGCCCTAATGTTGTGAGGCTAATAACATCTTCTCTGTCAAACAGAAAGCAAGTAGTATCATACAATAAATCTCTGTCCCAAACCACTACCTTCAATACTGGAGTACCGCAAGGCTCTATTCTTGGCCCTCTATTATTTGCCATATAAATTAACGATCTACTTTTGCATCTTTCTGCGATCTATTTGCAGACGACTGTACAGTGTATAAAAACGTTGAAAGCAGTAATTTGCTGGAGTCGTCTTTGCAACAAGAATTAAATAATGCAGTTAAGTGGAGCTATGCGAACCGTATGCAAATTAACATCACTAAAACAAAATCTATGTTATTAACAACCAGACAAAGACGTCTAACTCTAAATTCACACAGATCACTTCAAATTCACATCGATAACATGCCAGTAGAAAGTGTAGTTGGGCAAAAAACATTAGGCCTCATCATTGATATAAACGAAAAAAGTATACCAACTCGCCAAACTTAAAAATTTCACTGATGAGGACACAAGGAAAGTATTCTATACTTCTCCCATACAGACACATTTTGACTACTGCTCTACAATCTGGGACGGTTGTTCCAATTCAAGCACCAAGCGACATCACTCACTACAGAAACGCGCCATGAGTTTAATTTATAGCAAACATTTACCTGACAAACCTAGCCTGTATAAACGCCTTCAGTTACTACCACTCCGAAAACGCCTGCTTTTCAATAAGGCCAAACTAATTCACAAAATCCTACATCGGAATGCCCCAAATTACCTTTGGCCATTGTTTAAATATAATGCTAGACACAGTAAACGTTTAAATATATTACACATTCCGAAACCTAGGATAGACTTATACAAAACAAGCTTAACGTACTCTGCAGCTCAGCTGTGGAACAATCTTCCGCAAGAAATAAAAGACAACACCAATCCCTATACATATAATTGCAAATTATTCGAACACTATCTCAGTACGGATTACCTTACCCCTTAATAATAGAAATAGTAATAATAATAATAATAATAATAATAATAATAATAATAATAATAATAATAATAATAATAATAATATTAATAAAACCCTAGTATAACAGCCAGTTCCCTTTTGGCAGGCCAGTATATTACATATAGGTAATAACAAGTGCCACACCAGTCATTACTATTACTTTGTCGTGTAGTATTGATTTTTCAATTTTCTCATGCCTTTATAATGTATATTTTTTTATATTGTTGTTTTCAGTTAGCCTTGAATGATGTGTGAATGATATAATGTATGAAAGAGAGTGATAGAAGGGCAGAATGTTAGATGGGCCTGCGTGCCCAATTCTTAACCCTTTGAAAATAAAGTTTGTTTATATGTTTGGTATTTCCCTAATCTTTCATGGTTGATTCCTCAGACTGTAGCAGACAAGTGATGGTATTTCCCTTAATGTTTCATGGTTGATTCCTCGGACTGTAGCAGACAAGTGATGGTATTTCCCTAATGTTTCATGGTTGATTCCTCGGACTGTAGCAGACAAGTGATGGTATTTCCCTTAATGTTTTATGGTTGATTCCTCTGACTGTAGCAGCCAAGTGATGGTATTTCCCTAATGTTTCATGGTTGATTCCTCGGACTGTAGCAGACAAGTGTTGGTATTTCCGTTAATGTTTCATGGTTGATTCCTCGGACTGTAGCAGCCAAGTGATGGTATTTCCTTTAATGTTTTAGGTTGATTCCTCGGACTGTAGCAGACAAGTGATGGTATTTCCCTTAATGTTTCATGGTTGATTCCTCGGACTGTAGCAGACAAGTGATGGTATTTCCCTAACGTTTCATGGTTAATTCCTCGGACTGTAGCAGACAAGTGATGGTATTTCCCTCAATGTTTCATGGTTAATTCCTCGGACTGTAGCAGACAAGTGATGGTATTTCCCTTAATGTTTCATGGTTGATTCCTCGGACTGTAGCAGCCAAGTGATGGCATTTCCTTTGATGTTTTAGGTTGATTCCTCGGACTGTAGCAGACAAGTGATGGTATTTCCCTAACGTTTCATGGTTAATTCCTCGGACTGTAGCAGACAAGTGATGGTATTTCCCTCAATGTTTCATGGTTGATTCCTCGGACTGTAGCAGACAAGTGATGGTATTTCCCTTAATGTTTCATGGTTGATTCCTCGGACTGTAGCAGCCAAGTGATGATATTTACTTATTTTTTCAGGGTAGGACCGCTGGGGTTTCTATACGGGGGCACCCAGGAGAGCCCAGGTAATGTCGGTCTGCTGGACCAGGTCATGGCCTTACAGGTAAGTCGTATACCTTTTGTTTCCGTACACATCTCAGCTCTCTTGTATGTTGTTTCGCTTCTCATCTCTCGCCAATTACACATGCTGTCTGTCTCTTTTCTGTCGCATTTCTCTCGGCATTTCTCTCTTGTGACCTCTCTCCTGTCTCCTCTCTCCTGTCACCTCTCTTATTTCACCTCTCTCCTGACAAGTCTCGCATATCACTTCACTCCTGTAACTTCTCTCGTGTCATTTCTCTCCTGTCAATTCTCACCTGTCACCTCGCTCCTGACACGTCTCTCATGTCACTTCTCTCATGTAACTTCTCTCGTGCCCCTTCTCTTCTCTCGCTTAGCTCCTGACACCATTCTCTTGTCACTTCTCTCTTGTCGCATCTCACCTGTCACCTATCCCCTGTCACTTCTTCCCTGTCATTCTCTACTGTCACGTTTTTCTATCATTTCTCTCTTCCCACTTCTGTTCTGTCACATCTGTCCTGTCACTTCTCTCTTATAACTTCTCTTATGTCACTTCTCTCCTCGCATTTCTCTCAAATTTCCTACACTGTCACTTCTCTCCGCTTATTTCTCTCGGCTTTTCTCTCCTATCACATCTTTCCTGTCACTTCTCTCCTGTCACTTCTCTCCTGTCACTTCTCTCATGTCACCTCTCTCTTGTCATCTCTCTCCTATCACCTCTCTCCTGACACGTCTCTTCTGTCACTTCGCTCCGGTTACCTCCCTCCTGTGACCGCTCTCATGTCACCTCTCTCCTGTCACTTCTCTAATGTCACCTCTCTCCTGAACCTTCTCTCATGTCACCTCTCTTCTATCACTTCTCTACGGTCATTTTTCTCGACACATTTTCACCTGTCATTTATCTCCTACAGCTTCTCTTCTGTCATTTCTCTCATGTCACCTCTCTCTTGTCACTTTCCCTGTCACCCCGCTCCTGTCACTTCTCTTCTATCACTTTTCTACGGTTCTTTCTCTCGGCACTTCTCTCCTGTCTTTTCTCTCCTGTAACTTCTCTCACTTGTAACGTCTCTTCTGTCATTTCTCTCCTGTCAACTCTCTCCTGCCACTTCTCTCATGTCACCTCTCACCTGTCACCTCTCACCTGTCACCTCTCTGCTCTTACTTCTCTCTTGCCATTTCTCTCGAAACTTCTCTCCTTTCACTTTTATCCTGCCACCTCTCTCCTAACACCTTTCTCTTGTTACTTCTCTCCTGTTATTTCTTTCGGCCTTTCTCTCTTGTCACTTCTCTCCTGTCAGCTCTCTACTGTCTCCTCTCTCCTGTGACTTCGTGACGAGTTGATGAATGAAAAAAGAGACATGTGAAATATTTTGACCACGTTAAAAGATATAACACTCTTTAAAAAAAAAAAAAACTTACCAGAGGGTAAGGTTGAGGGCAAGCGAGCAAGAGGTAGACAATAATAGAAGTGGGAAGATAATATCAAGAGATGGACGAACAGCAATATTATAGACTATACAATCAAGGCTGGAGACAGACAGCGTTGGAGATCTATTGCAGCCAACCTTTATTGTGGGGATGGCACCTGATTGATTGATTATTTGATTGGTTTTCAATCGTTGTTACTCTGGCAGTCAAAAGTATCCACAACGTGCGTCTCTGGAACCACATAACCACATCTCTCTTGCTTCCAAGCTCTTCTTAATGAGTCCATTCTATGATTCACTGGCATACAGCAAAACAGGTTTCCTCGAACATAGCAGCACTCTCTTTTCCACATTCAATGACAGTGATTTATAGCATCCTATACGTGTCAGTTTCCTATCTCAGCTGGTGTCCTCGCCTTCCACCTTCCTATTTTAAACGTTTTCATTTTAGTTTTGCCATCAGTAGCTTCACGACGGGCTGGTGTCACCTGTGGCTCATGACTGTCCCTACCAGACGAGGATGTCCTTAGAAGTCATTAATTTTCCTTGTCTCACTCTGACCTGAAGAAATTCATAAATTCTTGGGAGGATAATGTGGTGGTTTTCCCTGTCATTCTGCATCGACATAGGGTATATCACCTCTAGCTTTGCTACAGTATTTGACCAGTGAGTGTCCTCTCCGCTCTAGTTCAGAGTTGTCCATGTTTCCCTGTGACTACTTGGTCTCCACGGCTTCGTTTACCACACCGTGGTGTGTTTTCCACGCTCCACCACTTGGAGGTGTAGCTGGGACATTTTTTCCTCAAGTTATGTGCCCACACAGCTTTAGGATACGGATCTACCAGTAAAGAGCAAGCAGCCAAGTGGTGCATTTATCTTGAGAAGGTTTATTGCTCAAAGGGAAATCTTCAAGCAAACGATCATGGGTAAACAAGTTAGGGATTATGTGGGATTTAGACGAAAGCTAGCGTGTCTCTTTTGTGGTGTGGTCGTCTGCTCTGGCGAACCCAGCAGTTTGTGATTTAAAAACGGAATGTAACATACGAATTGTTGACTTTATTGCAACAAAGACAAGCTGTCTGGCAGTAAAATGGGGGAAATGAGCCGTTAGTTGAGCTGTATCGGCTGTTGTGAGATATGAAAAGACAGGTTTAGGAAATGGGGATTCCCGCTGTGTTGTGTATACATGGTTGATCTGTCAGGTCTGCCGGCTATACGGGCGTTATCTCGCGTCTTTATCCAGCCTTGACGCCCTTCATTCTTAAGCTTTCTTTGTTAACTGGGACGTGTTGTGATACCCATCTGTCTGTCTATCTATCCCTAAAAGAAAAAAGAATAGTAATGGAAATTTATCTCACACGTCAACTAGCCAATAAACATTCCCATATGTCTGGTATGTTACACCTTCCTTAGGTATTTATAATGCCCATGTTAAACATTGCCTAAGTGAGTCATGTATTATTGATTATTTTTAATGCGTTTTAATGCTTATTGTTTTTTGTTGTCTAAGATTAGCTTCATAAGTGATGTTGAAAGAAATAATAAATGAGAAGAAATAGAGAAGAAGGGCAGAGTGTCAGACGGGCCTGCGTGCCCAATTCTAAACCCCTTGAAAATAAAGTTTGCTCGTTCGTTCATTTATTCGTGCTGTCTGTCTGTCTGCCTGCCTTCCTGCCTGCCTGTCTGCCTGCCTGCCTGTCTGTCTGTCTGTCTGTCTGTCTGTCTGTCTGTCTGTCTGTCTGTCTGTCTGTCTGTCTGTCTGTCTGTCTGTCTGTCTTTCGGTCGGTCGGTAGTTGGGTCTGACTGTCTATCTCTTTGAAAATGTGAGATATTTGACAAAGGGCAGAGTGTCAGACGGGCCTGCGTGCCCAATTCTAAACCCCTTGAAAATAAAGTTTGCTCGTTCGTTCATTTATTCGTGCTGTCTGTCTGTCTGCCTGCCTTCCTGCCTGCCTGTCTGCCTGCCTGCCTGTCTGTCTGTCTGTCTGTCTGTCTGTCTGTCTGTCTGTCTGTCTGTCTGTCTGTCTGTCTGTCTGTCTGTCTGTCTGTCTGTCTTTCGGTCGGTCGGTAGTTGGGTCTGACTGTCTATCTCTTTGAAAATGTGAGATATTTGACAATGTTTTTTTTTTGTCTATGTAAATGTAACATGCACAATTGATGAATGAAAGATGAGTGATTGGAAAGGCCGAATGAAAGATGGGCCTGCGTACTCAATTTGTGCCCCTTTGTCTATCGGTCAATCCGTAAGCCTGTTTGTTTGCCGGTCAGTCTCTCTGTTTGTCTGTGTGTCTGTCGGTCCGTTGGTCTGTCTCTCTGTCTGTCTCTCTGTCTGTCTCTCTGTCTGTCTCTCTGTCTGTCTGTCTGTCTGTTTCTCTGTCTGTCTCTCTGTCTGCCTCTCTGTCTGTCAGTCATTCGGGGGATCGATCGGTCGGTAAGTGGGTATGTCAGTTGATCGGTCGGTGATTCTGTCTTCCTGTCTATGTCTGTCTGTCTGTCTGTCTGTCTGTCTGTCTGTCTGTCTGTCTGTCTGTCTGTCTGTCTGTCTGTCTGTCTGTCCGTCCGTCCGTCCGTTCTGTCTGTCTGTCTGTCTGTCTGTCGTCTGAGAGATCAAAAACCTGTCTCCGTGTCCGTCTCTCAAGCCCAGAAATTTATCTCCCTGTTGATTAGCTCAAGTCCAACTATCATAGAATCCTTTTGTTTGATGTCAAACCTCGACAAACCTTGTCACATTATATCCCTCCGTGCCATTACGTCAAACCAATGATCACAATTAATTGATGTCAAACCTCGACACGTTCTATAACTGTATGTTACCACGTCACATCCACAAACCCCATTAATTGATGTCAAACCTTTACAAACTATTGGTGCAATCTATCTCTTCACGTCATCATATCACATCTACAAACCCCATTAATTGATGTCACACCTCGACAACTATTGTTACATTCTATCTCTTCACGTCATCATATCACATCTACAAACCCCATTAATTGATGTCACACCTTGACAAACCCTGTCACATTCTATCACTTCATATCATCACATCAAACCATTGAACTTCTGTAACGGAAGTCACAATTCGACACACTGTATCACATCCCGCCCCTTCATATCAATATATCACATAACTAACTTCCATTAATTGATGTCAAACCTCGACAATCTGTCTTCCTTTCTATCTTCATTGTTTTCACATGAAACCCCCGGACACTAACTGTCCTATGCCTACTTTCATTGATCAGCATTAAGTCGCGAGCCGTTGACAATCGCTCTCCACTAACTGTCAACATTTGGGCACTTCAAATACAACTTTTTCCCCCCTCTATGCACGTGATTCAGATTCCCGTCACGTGATCGGCTCTGCCACGCCTCCTAGGCACGTGATCTCCATGTTGTTCAGCTTCCTCCCAGAGGGCATGCTGGCTCTACCCAGAGCAACTGAAATACTGGCAAGACAATGCATAAACTTTTTCATCCTATCTTTAATTCGTATCTGCCATTCTCCTAGGTTTGTTTTAAACAATTTCATTATTTTTTTCTGTTTTCAATACCGATGAGTAAACATGAAACACTGCACAATGATCTGTAGTAAAGTGTATGTTCCTTGTATGCTTCCTTAGTGGCTCAATGAGTATACTCAGGAAGATAGATATGGGGTTGGGTCCAAAGACAGTGAGTGGTTGGTGTCTCTGGAGCGGTCACGGCTAGCAAAGATTAGTTTTATTTTCATGCCAGGGCACGCAGGTGTACAAGGAAATTAGCAGGTTGACAAGCTTGCAGGTAGGGCTACTGTGGGGGACCGGGGTGGGGGGGGGGGACGAGCCATAGACCAGGCTGATATACTGAATGCTCTACGAGAAGTAAGTCGTTGGCAAGAACCAAGTGATGACTGTGAATCTACAACCATTGTCAGACTGCGAGAACAGCAAGTTAAAAGCGGTGTGGCCAAACAAGAACACTATACAGGAAGCCAAAGAAGATTGATAAACCAACACAGAACTGGTGTCGTGAGCCGCTAAGTGACCGAGCACTTATGGACTGAATGGTTCGATGTGCAATGAGGATGGTCTGTCGACTAACTAACTAACTAACTAACTAACTAACTAACTAACTAACTAACTAACTTACTAACTAACTAACTAACTAACCAACAAACTAACGAACTAACTAACAAACTAATTAACTAACTTACGAACTAACTAACTAAATAACTAACGAACGAACTAACTAACTAACTAATTAATTAACTAATTAACGAACTAACTAACTAAGTAACGAACTAACATGTCCCTTGTACCCAGCCAAAACTACATTGAACATATGGCCCTAGACCAAGCGGCACTTGGTGGGCCATGTGGTGGCAGTATCACTTTGTGGGCCATGTGGTGGCAGTATCACTTGGTGGGCCATGTGGTGGCAGTGTGCGCCATTACTTCCCAACACATACGTGATATCCATTGTAGGCTGTGTCAAGGCGTTGTTCAACCGACTTCTAAAACCTCGGTTATAATTGTGTATGAGTTTTGATATTCTTTTATTTCTTTGTTCTCTTTCGAGGTATTCCTAAACAGGACTAAATATGTTTTGTCCTCTCTGCTCTTCGGGTTCGGTTGGGTCTTGTGGGGTTCACGCTGATTGGCATTTCCATTATTGCTCTGAATTGGTCCTGATGACCAAGGAGGACCTGCCAGATTCAGTAGCTTCCCAGTTGTTCATTGCGTGAGATATAGACAAGCGACTTCCTAGTTATGCTATCCTCAGGTTTTCTCAGTATGTGCCCTATCCATCGCCAGCGTATTTTTCTCACCTCCTGATCCATTGGGGTTAGTTTAGTGATAACAAACCTACATGTGGTTTCTGATCGTCAGAAGCAGTTTCCCTTGCCAGAATGTTTCGGCCCTTTTACCTTCGTGGCACTCTCTGAGGGCGGTTCCGCCCGGGTCATGACTCCGGGTGTCTTTTACCTTCCGTGATTTCGAACTATTTTTCGAATCTTCCGATTTTTGTGTTGTCCTTTCCTTTTCTTGCGCTGCTTCTGCGTTTGTCCCATACCTGCGAAAAATGCATGCTCCCAAGCCAACCCTCCTTCGGAGAGGCGAGCCTAGCACACCCGGTGCTTCGTGTCCTCACACAAATCCTAGCATCGGTAGCCATGGGAAACCAGCTTCTTGTCCGGTCATTGCCTCTGTCGTCCCCGTGCCGTGGCTTTGTTACACGTACGTCTACGTTGGCATGTACCACGTCCTCTCCGTGTGCTCCAGATTGGCGATTCTGGCATGCCATTTTAGTCCCAATCTGTGAATGAATGTTTGTAGTTTATTGGTAATTCTGTTAGTCGTTCTCCATGGTTGACATCATGACATCGCTATAGAGTTAATTTCAGAGGTTAATATTCTCTGCGTTGTCCTGAGTTTAATTTCTGTTGAGTTCTAGACATGTCCATCCTTCCTGAGCTTGTAACCCAAGCCTAGTGCACACACATGTGCGACTACTACTAGTGCACTGGACCGATGTTTGTGTGTGCATTAGCTTCCTCTATTACCTGTGTCCTATCCGATAGGTGAATGCACTCCGACGTCAGAGGCACTTGTAATTTACGTCTCCAAGTTAAGGAAGGGACGTCAACATGTTTGTTCAACTGACCGCTGTATGGAGTGAACCCGCTACTTCGGCATCAGCATACCGGATGTGTAAGAACGAGCGGTCATGTCTGTCACGCTGACCCCCTGCTAGTGCTATGAAAGCTCTTGTTACCTGTTGTGTTCGTATTCAACAGCTGCTTCTATTGCCCTCATCTCTGTCTACGCTGCTAATTGTGTGTGTGTTTTTTGTAATTTTTTAAAACAGTACTTTGCTAGAGCATTCTGAGCGACCCACACTGATACCATTGTATGAAAAAACTAACGCAACGTTTGCAAAATTGTGAATTACAATACCGAATGCTTACCTAAGTGTATAATTCCACTTCTTGAAATGAGCTTTCACCCGGGGAGATCGGGTTATCGCTTGTTTGCCATATTCTCATTCTGTTTGCCATTCCTGCGTGCATTTTTACACCTAGTTGTTGTGACCTCCCATTAAGTGTGTTAAGTTTATTTTGTATCTGATTTCGTGTGTGGGACGGGAGGGCAGCATCACCAGCCAACTCTTGATCATCAAACCGTTCTGTCAGATTTTCTGTCGGATTCTACTGAACTCATTTCTGACTCTATAATGCATGTATATATATATATATATATGATTTAATTGAAATAATAAGACCACGGTATCCCACCCTATCTCATCATGTTCCTCTTGTACCTTGTGATATGAAGTGAAATATAAACAGCGGGAGAATACCCTTGTATGGGTTTCACGTATCGAGATTTCCATGGACTTTGTTATTCTCACTGTCCATCGTTTACATGGTCGGTCTTCTCTTCTGCTTCCCTCTGGTCTGTACATCATTGCTTCTTGTGGTATACTGTTAGTTGGTAGCCTGGTTATGTGGCCATACCATATAACTTGCTGTTTTCTAATGACATCTACATTTGCTTTAATTCCCACTTTAGTCGGTCCTGATATTATCATTTCTGATTTTCTCTCTTTTTGGTACATTGAGTATTCTTCTCCAGAATTTCATTTCCATTGTTATAATTTGTCTGTGTCCAGTTTTGGCATTGGTAGCATAGAGTTGGTGTGAAGATTGTATTGTGTAGTGCTTTGTTAGTAACAATTGATACATGTTTGTTATTAATTATTGGCACCATTTGTCCAATGAGTTGGTTTGCCTTATTGCATCAATTTCTTGCTTGCTTGCGTTCGCTGGCTGTGAACTCCAGCGTGATGTCCTGTATGTCGGATGAAGGCATCCTGTTGTCCAACATCAGTGTGATTTCATACCGGACTGAGGTTTGCGTGAGTATCCGTTGTCCCATGTCTGGCTTATTGGTGTGCAGACTGGTGGTTCCTCGCCGTACAGGCAGATACTCTCCGACTTCGGAAGAATCGGCGATCCTACTGACTTTAGCCAGGACCCCGAAGGGACCTGTTGCCCAGGACGCACGGCGCGGATATGCTAATAGGTCTTGGCCAGTATAGAACCTGGCCCTGGTGATTTGGAAACACCTCTGCGTCCTATTGCATTAATTTTCGATCTCGTCCTCTGATTTAACGTTTGATTATATTATACTTGCTAGGTACTTGGCCGGTCTCCGTGGCCTAAAGCTTGCGAACGCGATTCGTGAGCCGCTTACCACGCGTTCGAAACACAGCGGCGACCCATTTGGCAGCAGACCGTGTCGCGCTGAGGTTTTTACGTGTTGGTATGATAGCCGGTCATTCAGTAAGCAATGGACTAACTACTGAACGTAAAACCTGCCAAAACATCAACAACAGCAATAAAATGCTGGTGTTGACAGCGATATCCTGTAAATAGGATATGCAAAAAAAAATGTACTTCAACCTATTTACTTTTCAGGGGGTGAAGACCAAGAGGCGAGAGTCTTGTGATCGAGTCAGATGGTTGTACATACAAGGGGGTGGGGGTGGGAGAAAAGAGTCTTGTGATCGAGTCAGATGGTGTACATACATGGGGGGGGGTGGGGGGGGGGGGGGAGGAAAGAGTCTTGTGACCGTGTTAGATGGTTGTATATACATGGGTCGAGAGTCTTGTGATCGTGTTAGATGGTTGTATATACATGGGTCGAGAGTCTTGTGATCGTGTTAGATGGTTGTATATACATGGGTCGAGAGTCTTGTGATCGTGTTAGATGGTTGTACATACATGGGTCGAGAGTCTTGTGACCGTGTTAGATGGTTGTACATACATGGGTCGAGAGTCTTATGATCTTATCAGATGGTTGTACATACATGGGTCGAGAGTCTTGTGGTCGTGTCAGATGGTTGTACATACATGGGGGTGGGGTGGGAGGAAAGAGTCTTGTGGTCGTGTTAGATGGTTGTACATACATGCGGGTGGGGGGGGGGGGGAGTGGAGGAAAATCTTGTGGTCGTGTTAGATAACTGTACATACATGGGGGGGGGGGAGAGTCTTGTGATCGTGTTGGATGGTTGTGTATATTTTTCGACATGTTACAATATGATGATGGTGATGATGGTGATGATGATGATTATGATGATGATTATGAAGATGCTGTTGATGATGATGATGAGGTGGAGGATTAGGAGGAGGAGGATAATTATGAGGATGAGGATGATGATGATAATGATGAGGATGAACAGATTGTTGATGAGGGTGGTGTTGATAATGAAGATGATGATGATAATGTTGATGAGGAGGAGGATGATGATAATGCTGATGATGATGAGAAGGATGATGAGGATGATTTTGACAAGGACATGTAACAACCAGGCAAAGCATGCGTCCTCAACTACACGATTCTTGGCCGAATTTCTGAAACCCGATAAACCAATATATCCAGACCAAATCAATGATGACGTATGACATACGTGACCCCTGGCCTTTACGCTCCTCGGGACACACCCCACCCCAACCACCACAAGGAGTTCCGGGTGCAAACGTCTCCATCTTCTTCTTCTTTTTGTTATTAACCTCTGGTCGATCACCAGTCCCTACCACCCTCAAGCCAATGCCCCTTATTCGTTGCCAAATTTGGAGTTAAAGCCATACTTGTCCCATGTTACTTGTTTCTGTATCTGATTGTGTCCGCAGTGTGTTCTTGAGTCTCCTATGTTTTTCTTATGTTGTATATTCTATCGGTTTTATTATATTACAAATTCATATTGATCTCATCGTTTTATACACCTCAAGGGTTTCTCAACTTACTTGTCCAATCCAATTTATAATTCAACGTAGAGATCTTTGTCTCGATTCTCTTACAATGCAACAAATGAAGATTAACTCATGCGATACGTCGTTATTGGTAGGCCTCAGGAGAGTTAATCCTACATCATTTTCGTTATCTGTTATCTGTTGGGAGTATCACAGCTGCACTCTGGACGATTCCATAGGTGCTCAGATCCTCCTCGCAACATAGGCAACACCGTCCGGCGGATGATAGTGTTAGTTCTAGTTTCTGTGTTGGCCGACGAGGCCCCTCGTTCTCCCGATGTGCCTACCTCTCGTGTCTGGCCGTGCCAGTTCTTACTCCCGATGTGCCTCTCGTGTCTGACAGTGCCTGTACTGCTTGCTCTGCCTGGTCCCACAGGCGCCGGGCCACCACCCCTCTACTGCACCACCAAGTTCCTAGGGATGCACAAGGGACGCAGTTACACATAAGCATTTACGTCTGGGTCACTTACAGGCCGTGGCAATAAACCCCAGCATTTTAGACAATGTTACATCCAGTAGTCAGCCATTGCTTTCTGAACGACAGACGCTCATATTATTGTGAAAATGAGCATACTCATTTAGCCTGCAGCTGCCTATGAACCCGATGTTAACATTGTGAAACAGCGGTCACTAACCTCAAGCCACAGAAGTTATAGATACGGACCTCGTGTCTGTTCTGTCGTCACTAGCCCGTCATCGTCAAGGCACACCAGGGGGGTCTGCATGGCCGAGTTGTCTGCCTCACGCTTCAAAGTTTGTCTGTTAGATTCTGGAAACGTCGTTCAATTCACTAGTACAATTTTCTCGGAGACTCCTGGGGGTCGTCGCTGGAGCTATAGAGTTCGTGCTTTGTGTGGCGCTTTCGGCAGGCCGCCCTTTGGAACGAGACCGAGCCATATGGAAGTAATATGAATTGGAAACAAATAGGTATATTAAGCTCCTGCGAGAAGAAACGTACTAAACATCAACACGTTGCACATACCTTACAAGGAGATCCATCGTATACCGAAATACAGGTGACAATCCGAAATCAGAAGCACTCAATAAATATATAAAATGAATAATAAAATAAAATACACACAAACGCGTACAATACGACACACAGGACGGCCGACGTTTCGATTCTCAGAATCTTTGTCAAGGACAGGACAACACGGATAGATAGGACAACGAAATATAAAAAAGCACAAAACAAAAAAGCACAACCACTACGTATCCATGTGGGAGCAGAAAAACATGGATGCGTAGTGGTTGTGCTTTTTTGTTTTGTGCTTTTTTATATTTCGTTGTCCTATCTATCCGTGTTGTCCTGTCCTTGACAAAGATTCTGAGAATCGAAACGTCGGCCGTCCTGTGTGTCCTATTGTACGCGTTTGTGTGTATTTTATTTTATTATTCATTTTATATATTTATTGAGTGCTTCTGATTTCGGATTTTCACCTGTATTTCGGGATACGATGGATCTCCTTGTAAGGTATGTGCAACGTGTTGATGTTTAGTACGTTTCTTCTCGCAGGAGCTTAATATACCTATTTGTTTCCAATTCATATTGTTATATCCTGCTGCAGCCGCTGCTTTTTCTTTCTATTCCATATGGAAGTAAACCCGGTGCAATGAAGTCGATCCCCTTTGTTTTTAAACTCTTTGCTTTTAATCTAGCCGTGATGGAGTTTTTGACCCCCAAAAATATCTGATTGTGCTTACATCATCATGTCTGTACTATCGTGGCTGATCATCAAAGTTTAGACATACAAGGGGGATGCACAGGCTTGTCCATGGCACATATTTTTCTGTCCCATAACAGAGTGTTCAGAGTCATTATGTGCATAGATAAGGTTGATATATAACAGAGTGTTTAGAGTCTCTATGTGCACATACAATGTTAATAAATAACCAGACGTCGTAGAGTCCTACTGTGCACAGATACGTTTAAACATAAAAGAACGTGTTTAGAGTCTCCATGCACAGATAAATTTAATAAATTACGGCACGTTTTGAAGTCTTAATGTGCACACATAGCGTTTTTAAAATGTAACGCTTTAGATCCTTATGTGCACAGATAAGGTTAATATGTAAGAGCGGTTTTAAAGTCTGTATGCGCACAGATAAGGTTAATATTTAACAGAGGGTTTAAGTCTGTATGTGCACAGATAAGGTTAATAAATAACCAGACGTTTTAGAACCCTTATGAGCACAAATAAAATTTTTAAAAAAATAACATGTTGTTTTTAGAGTCTTCATGCACAGATCGAGTTCCTAAATACGAAACTCGAAGTTGTAGAATTTGCATGCACATATAAAGTTAATAACTGAGATGACGTTTAGAGTGTTCTTGCACAGACCCATACACATACAGGGCGTTTTATAGCCATAATGCACAAGCAGACTCGATAAATAGCAGGAAATTTTATCATCTTAATGCACGGAGTAGATAAATAACAGGTTTGCGTGGGAGCTTTCCTTCAAACTTAAACCCACCGTTATTTTGAAGATGATGCGCACCCAGTGAATTAACCCATTACTTTTGCTTACCGTCCAAGTTTTCCGACATTCTCCATTACATGTGCAGTCCCATTTATAACATACAGATCACTTGCCAGGCTGTGCTTGGCTATTACAACTGAGTATGAGAGCATGGACGCCAGATTTGTGTCGCATCTGTCCAGTTTATGCACGTACGTCCAGTTAGCCCGCCAACCTAACATTTGCTGTCCAATTTCATTGTCAGTGGTTGAATGATAATGCTGTCAACATGGGCGGAGACCCGGCCAAGATCACGATATTCGGGGAGAGTGCAGGGGCAGTGAGTGTGGGGTACCATATGATGTCGCCCTTGTCGATGCATCTGTTTACTTACGGCGTTTTAATGAGTGCATCTCCCACGGCGCATTGGGCCATACAGGTTGGTGAGCGAGATGTGTGGTGGTTTTGTGTGGTGTTTGTTGTGTGATGATTGTTGTGTGGTTGTTGTTGTTGTTGTTGTTGTTGTGTGGTGGTTTTTGTGTAGTGTTTATTGTGTGATGATTATTGTGTGGTTGTAGTTGTTGTTGTGTGGTTGTTGTTGTGTGGTTGTAGTTGTTGTTGTGTGGTTGAAGTTGTTGTTGTGTGGTTGTAGTAGTTGTTGCGTGGTTGTTGTTGTGTGGTTGTTGTTGTTGTGTAATAGTTTTTGAATGGTGGATTTTTGTATGGTGGTTTGTGTGTGGTGGTTGTTGTATGGTGGTTTTGTTGGATGGTTTTTGTAGGGTAGTTCTTGTAGGGTGGTTGTTGTAGGGTAGTTGTTGTAGGGTGGTTGTTGTTGGGTGTTTGTTGTAGGGTAGTTGTTGTAGGGTGGTTGTTGTTGAGTGGTTGTTGTAGGGTAGTTGTTGTAGGGTGGTTTTCTTGGGTGGTAGTTATAGGGTAGTTGTTGTAAGGTGGTTGTTGTAGGGTGGTTGTTGTAGGGTAGTTGTTGTAGGGTGGTTGTTGTAGGGTGGTTGTTGTAGGGTAGATGTTGTAGTGTGGTTGTTGTAGGGTAGTTGTTGTAGGGTAGTTGTTTAGGGTGGTTGTTGTAGGGTAGTTGTTGAAGGGTGGTTGTTGTAGGGTAGTTGTTGTAGGGTGTTTGTTGTATGGTGGTTTTGTTGGGTGGTTTTTGTAGGGTAGTTGTTGTAGGGTGGTTGTTGTAGGGTGGTTGTTGTAAGGTTGTTGTTGTATGGTGGTTTTGTTGGGTGGTTGTTGTAGGAAGTTGTTTAGAGTGGTTATTGTATGGTGGTTTTATTGGGTGGTTGTTATATGGTGGTTGTTGTAAGGTAATTGTTGTAGGGTAGTTGTTGTATGGTGGTTGTTGTAGGGTGATTGTTGTAGGGTAATTGTTGTAGGGTAGTTGTTGTAGGGTAGTTGTTGTAGGGTGGTTGTTGTAGGGTAGTTGTTGTATGGTGGTTGTTGTTGTTATTGGTAGCTTATTGTTGTGGGTGGTTCTTACGTGGTGGTGGTTGTTGTTATTGGTAGCTTATTATTGTGGTTCTTGTTGTGTGGCAGTTGTTATCTGGTAGTTGAGTGGTAGTTGTTGTGTGGTAGTTGTTGCTGTCATTGGTAGCCTGTTGTTACATAGTGATTGTTGTATTGTGGTTGTTATGAGCTTGTATGGTAGATGTATGGAAATTGTTGTGTGGTTGTTGAGTGGTAATTCTTGGTTGTTGATTCTGGCTGTTATTGGTCGCTTGTTCTTGTGTGATGATTGTTGTGATGCTTTTTTTCTGTGTGGTGTTTGTTGTGGGGTGGTTTCTGTGTGATGGTTGTTGCTGTTATTGTTCGATTGTCGTTGTGTGCTTGTTTGTTTGTTGCTATTGCTGCTGTTATGTTGTTTGGTAGGCCAGTATATTCCTATTCATAGCTAATAACAAGTGCCACACCAGTCATTACTATTAAATGAGTCCTGTAGTATTGATTTTTCATTTTCCCCATGCCTTTATAATGCACATCTTTTATATTGTTGCTGTTTTCAGTTAGCCTTGAATGATGTGTGAATGATATAATGTATGAAAGAGAGTGATACAAGGGCAGAATGTTAGACGGGCCTGCGTGCCCAATTCTTAACCCTTTGAAAATAAAGTTTGTTTGTTTGTTTGTTTGTTTGTTTGTTTGTTTGTTTGTTAGGTGTTTATATAATTTGTGGATGCTGTTGTTGTGGTATTTTGTATTGTTAGTTCTAAGAAGTAAATATGTTTCCTGAGTTTGTTCGGAAGATGTGTGTGTGTGCGCGCGCATGTCTCTGTGTGTGTGTGTGTGAGAGAGAGAGAGAGAGAGAGCGAGAGAGCGAGAGAGAGAAAGAGAGAGAGGTTGTGTGTGTGTGTGTGAGCGCGCGCGCGAGCCCCTGTGTATGTGTGAATGTGTGTGTGTGAATGTGTGTGTGTGAGTGTGTGAGTGTGAGAGAGAGAGGTTGTGTGTGTGTGTGTGTGTGCGCGCGCGAGCCTCTGTGTGTGTGTGAGAGACACAGAGAGAGAGAAAGAGAGAGAAAGAGAGAGAGAGAGAGAGAGGGAGAGAGAGAGAGGGAGGAGAGAGAGAGAGAGAGAGAGTTTGTGTGTATGTGTGTGTGTGTGCGCGCGTAATTTTTGCGGGAGAGTTGGGACGGGCAGGGAAGCAAGTCTGGATCACGACCAGATATATTCAGCTGTCATCGATGATGGGAATATAAAGGAGGCGTGTATAGATGGGAAAATAAAGGAGGCGTGTATAGATGGGGAAATGGAGGAGGGGTGTATAGATGGGAATATAAAGGAGGCGTGTATAGATGGGAATATGGAGGAGGGGTGTATAGATGGGAATATGGAGGAGGGGTGTATAAATGGGAATATGGGGGAGGGTGTATAGATGGGAATATGGTTGAGCGGTGTATAGATGGGAATATGGTTGAGCGGTGTATAGATGGAAATATGGTTGAGCGGTGTATAGATGGGAATATGGAGGAGGGTGTATAGATGGGAATATGGAGGAGGGTGTATAGATGGGAATATGGTTGAGCGGTGTATAGATGGGAATATGGTTGAGCGGTGTATAGATGGGAATATGGAGGAGGGTGTATAGATGAGAATATGGAGGAGGGTGTATAGATGGGAATATGGTTGAGCAGTGTATAGATGGGAATATGGTTGAGCGGTGTATAGATGGGAATATGGTAGGAGCGGTGTATAGATGGGAATATGGAGGAGGGTGTATAGATGGGAATATGGAGGAGGGTGTATAGATGGGAATATGGAGGAGGGGTGTATAGATGGGAATATGGAGGAGAGGTGTATAGATGGGAATATGGAGGAGGGGTGTATAGATGGTAATATGGAGGAGAGGTGTATAGATGGTAATATGGAGGAGAGGTGTATAGATGGTAATATGGAGGAGAGGTGTATAGATGGTAATATGGAGGAGGGTGTATAGATGGTAATATGGAGGAGGGGTGTATAGATGGTAATATGGAGGAGGGGTGTATAGATGGTAATATGGTAGGAGAGGTGTATAGATGGTAATATGGAGGAGAGGTGTATAGATGGTAATATGGAGGAGGGGTGTATAGATGGTAATATGGAGGAGGGTGTATAGATGGTAATATGGTAGGAGAGGTGTATAGATGGTAATATGGAGGAGAGGTGTATAGATGGTAATATGGAGGAGGGGTGTATAGATGGTAATATGGAGGAGGGTGTATAGATGGTAATATGGAGGAGAGGTGTATAGATGGTAATATGGAGGAGAGGTGTATAGATGGTAATATGGAGGAGAGGTGTTATAGATGGTAATATGAGGAGAGGTGTATAGATGGTAATATGGAGGAGAGGTGTATAGATGGTAATATGGAGGAGAGGTGTATAGATGGTAATATGGAGGAGAGGTGTATAGATGGTAATATGGAGGAGGGTGTATAGATGGTAATATGGAGGAGAGGTGTATAGATGGTAATATGGAGGAGAGGTGTATAGATGGGTAATATGGAGGAGAGGGTGTATAGATGGTAATATGGAGGAGAGGTGTATAGATGGTAATATGGAGGAGAGGTGTATAGATGGTAATATGGAGGAGAGGTGTATAGATGGTAATATGGAGGAGAGGTGTATAGATGGTAATATGGAGGAGGGTGTATAGATGGTAATATGGAGGAGAGGTGTATAGATGGTAATATGGAGGAGGGGTGTATAGATGGTAATATGGAGGAGAGGTGTATAGATGGTAATATGGAGGAGGGGTGTATAGATGGTAATATGGAGGAGGGGTGTATAGATGGTAATATGGAGGAGAGGTGTATAGATGGTAATATGGAGGAGGGGTTTATAGAGGGTAATATGGAGGAAGGTGTATAGATGGTAATATGGAGGAGAGGTGTATAGATGGTAATATGGAGGAGAGGTGTATAGATGGTAATATGGAGGAGGGGTGTATAGATGGTAATATGGAGGAGAGGTGTATAGATGGTAATATGGAGGAGAGGTGTATAGATGGTAATATGGAGGAGGGGTGTATAGATGGTAATATGGAGGAGGGTGTATAGATGGTAATATGGAGGAGAGGTGTATAGATGGTAATATGGAGGAGAGGTGTATAGATGGTAATATGGAGGAGAGGTGTATAGATGGTAATATGGAGGAGAGGTGTATAGATGGGAATATGGAGGAGAGGGTGTATAGATGGTAATATGGAGGAGGGTGTATAGATGGTAATATGGAGGAGAGGTGTATAGATGGTAATATGGAGGAGAGGTGTATAGATGGTAATATGGAGGAGGGTGTATAGATGGTAATATGGAGGAGAGGTGTATAGATGGGTAATATAGGAGGAGGGGTGTATAGATGGGAATATGGGGGAGGGTGTATAGATGGGAATATATAGGTAGGAGTGTATAGATGGGAATATGGATGAAGGGTGTATAGATGGGAATATGGAGGAGGGGTGTATAGATGGTAATATGGATGGGGGTGTATAGATGGTAATATGGAGGAGGGTGTATAGATGGGTAATATGGAGGAGGGGTGTATAGATGGTAATATGGAGTAGGGGTGTATAGATGGTAATATGGATGGAGGGGTGTATAGATGGGAATATGGAGGAGGGGTGTATAGATGGTATATATAGGTAGGGGTGTATAGATGGAAATATGGATTAGGGGTGTATAGATGGGAATATGGTGGAGGGGTGTATAGATGGGAATATGGAGGAGGGGTGTATAGATGGGAATATGGATTAGGGGTGTATAGATGGGAATATGGAGGAGGGGTGTATAGATGGGAATATGGAGGAGGGGTGTATAGATGGGAATATGGATTAGGCGTGTATAGATGGGAATATAGGTAGGGGTGTATAGATGGGAATATGGATGAAGGGTGTATAGATGGGAATATGGAGGAGGGGTGTATAGATGGAAATATGGATTAGGGGTGTATAGATGGGAATATGGATGAAGGGTGTATAGATGGGAATATGGAGGAGGGGTGTATAGATGGAAATATGGATTAGGGGTGTATAGATGGGAATATGGTGGAGGGGTGTATAGATGGGAATATGGAGGAGGGGTGTATAGATGGGAATATATAGGTAGGGGTGTATAGATGGAATTATAGGGAACATCTGTGATTATATACACAGTTGACGAGTGGCAGCTGACAGCCAAGTAATGTGATCACATTCACTGTTGGTTCTGTGGTGTGAGGTCGTCGGAGTGGGTGGGGCTTCATTGCAAATTTTAATGAACGCTGTAAAAGGAGAGTCTGGCGTATGACATCGTGACTTTCAGCATGAGGATGGAGGTGGGGGGGGGGGACGGAAATGCGGCGTTCCTATGATTGGCTAGAAGTACAGAACCAAGCGTTGTGATTTGTTACAGACTCACAAAGTTTGCTACATAACACAGAAACGGGCATGCTCAGCAACGAGTGACTTGCATCGTTCAATACGAGGAAGGTTGAGAGCATTGTGTGGATGTTCTGCCAAGTGCACTTCGGGTGTGCGAGGAAATTAACAGGCTGATAGATTGGCTGAAGCCGCTCTTTACGAGCTAGACTAAAAAGGTGGTGAAGGCTATCTGGTCTCGAGTGGACAGGGCATCACAGCAAACAATGGACCCACACCCAGAGAGGCTAATTCACCATGGGAGTTAGAGGAACTGGACGACAATGAAAATGCAAATGCTCAATCAGGTTGTCACTGGCACCAACAGAATGAGAACTCCTCGCTGGCTATTGATTAGCGATACTGAACACGCGTGGGAATGTCCCGAGTGCAATATTGCTGATTCTTGATTTTCATATTGTTCTATCTGGCCGCCCGCTGGAGTTTAAACCCAAATCTTTGGCCAGATTTCTAGCAGTAACAGGATTCATGACACGTGGTGAGGTAAGACTGCAGGAGATACTGGGAGACCGTATGGATCTTAACACCGCCTCACTTTCCAATGTGAAGCTGTTTGTCTTGTACATCATGCTATTTCTGACACTGACTCCACACTAATATATACCACATTACAGCCCAACGACGTAGCACTGAATCGAACGCAGACCCTGGCGTGTCAGTTGGGGTGTAGAGCTCGCAACATGGCCGAGACGATAGACTTCCTGAGGACAGTCAGCCCACAAGTGATCACAGAGAGACAGTGGAACTTCACCAAGTACTATTTCGACACACCGTTCGCCCCAGTTGTAGATGGACACTACCTGCCCCAGCTTCCAGACAAACTGATGGCGGAGGGCAAGGTTGGTGTCTGCTTGTGTATCCTTGCCCGTTATTAACTCTTTATCTTCCTGGCTGTCATTATTTCTACATATTAATTGTGTGTTAGAAGCAGTTACAGTATTACGTATATGAGAGTACATGATTTAAAGCTATACATTTCTGGAAATGAATGAGTGAAGGTAATAACTACATGGGAATGAATGAGTTAAGGAAATAACTACATGAGAATGAGTGAGTGAAGGTGATAACTACATGAGAATGAATGAGTGAAGGTAATAATTACATCAGAATGAATGAGTGAAGGTAATAACTACATCAGAATGAATGAGTGAAGGTAATAACTACAGCAGAATGAATGAGTGAAGGTAATAACTACATCAGAATGAATGAGTGAACGTAATAACTACACCAGAATGAATAGTGAAGGTAATAACTACATCAGAATGAATGAGTGAAGGTAATAACTACATCAGAATGAATGAGTGAAGGTAATAACTACATCAGAATGAATGAGTGAAGGTAATAACTACATCAGAATGAATGAGTGAAGGTAATAACTACATCAGAATGAATGAGTGAAGGTAATAACTACATCAGAATGAATGAGTGAAGGTAATAACTACATCAGAATGAATGAGTGAAGGTAATAACTACATCAGAATGAATGAGTGAATGTGATAACTATATGAGAATTAATGGGTGATGGTGATAACTACATGATAATGAAGGGGTTAAAGTAATAACTACATGGAAATGAAGGGGTTAAAGTAATAACTGCACGGGAAGGAACGGGTTAAAGTAATAACTACATAGCAACTAAGGTGTTAAAGTGATAAGTGCATGGGAATGAATGCGTTACAGTTATTATTGCCATTGTTTGTCTGTGTTACCGACCAGTAGAAAACAAGCCAAATATTTTTCCAATAGTGACCAATAGAGAAGTGGTCCAGTTGTTAACTGTGAAACTGACCAATAGAGAAGTAGTCCAGTTGTTAATTGTGAAACTGACCAATAGAGAAGTAGCCCAGTATTTACCTGTGAAACTGACCATTAGAGAACTAGCCCTGTATTTATCTGTGAAACTGACCAACAGAGAACTAACCCAGTATTTATCTGTGAAACTGACCAACAGAGAACTAACCCAGTATTTATCTGTGAAATTGACCAACAGAGAACTAACCCAGTATTTACCTGTGAACCTGACCAATAGAGAAGTAGCTCAGTAGTTTTCTGTGAAACTGACCAACAGAGAGGTAGCCCAGTATTTATCTGTGAAACTGACCAATAGAGAATTAGTACAGTATCTGTTTTTGAAGCTGAGGCCAATAAAGAACTATTTGAGTATTACAATGAACTTATTTTCACATGGTCATAAAACGCCTTACCGACTGGCAAGGGTGAGAAAATTCTGCACATCTGCGGTCTGCAACAATATGCATCAATTCGTTTGCTAACAAACCTCTCTTCCAAGAAACCATGATAGGCATTGGTTTTGAAGAATGAAAGGTAGATAACCGATGTTAAGTGTTCATATCTGTGAACATGGGTTAAAATGACACAGTATTATCCCTTGTTGGGAATTGTAAGAAAACAGAGATCATGGTCGTATCGAAGCAGAAAGAAATACCATATTGTAACGTCCAAGTGAATGGAAATATTCTTAAACAGGTGAATGGGTAGAACTACCTTGGAACAGTCATAATACTGAAGATGCAGAAATTAGATCAAGAATTTGCAATGGTGGTCTTATGTAAAATGGAATACATACATACCAACACAATGTTGTCAATTTCAGTGAGAATAAAAGTATTGAAGTGCTATATTGAAACCATATTGTTGTATGCGAGTGAAACATGGATAATTAGCAGAGAAGTTGAGAAACATCTAATGGCGGTGGAAATTTGGTTTCTGAGACAAATACAAAGAATATCATGGACGAAAATCTATTGAGACAGTCCTTCAAGAGATAAATGAACAACGGAGCTTGAGAAATTAGACGTAGAAACTCAAGATTTTTGGGACATGTTATGAGGAGAAATTGACTTGAAAATTTGGGTACAACTGGCAAGCTTGATAGGTAGAGAGTAAGGGATTACTACCTTGATGGTTTGGCAGCATGTCCTGGACGGGACAAGGACACAGACCTCATTCGAGACTCTGGTGACCGTTTGAGATTTCGAACCATGAACGCCCACATCTACCGGCATGGTACTTGGTGATGATGGTTCACCCTTGTAACACATACTCCTACTGAACTTTAATTTAGGGCAGCTGCCCGCTTGGACCTTTTCGAAGTCCAGCTGCAGAGAGATGGTTAACCTAAACCTGTGTGTCTCCATCATCACCTGGACTACGTGAGACTAATCTACGAGAAAATGGTCCCCCATTGTATGGCTGGAGACGCACACATTATAAACATAATTTGAGAGAACATGTCTCACCTAGTATAGCAGTCGATGTACGGATTAGAACAATAGACTGCGGGGAAATGTACCACATAGTATAGCTGTAGGTGTACGGATTAGAACAATAGTCTGCGGGGAAATGTACCATATAGTATAGCTGTAGGTGTACGGATTAGAACAATAGTCCTGCGGGGAAATGTACCACATAGTATAGCTGTAGGTGTACGGATTAGAACAATAGTCTGCGGGGAAATGTACCATATAGTATAGCTGTAGGTGTACGGATTAGAACAATAGTCTGCGGAGAAATGTACCATATAGTATAGCTGTAGGTGTACGGATTAGAACAATAGTCTGCGGGGAAATGTACCACATAGTATAGCTGTAGGTGTACGGATTAGAACAATAGACTGCGGGGAAATGTACCATATAGTATAGCTGTAGGTGTACGGATTAGAACAATAGTCTGCGGGGAAATGTACCATATAGTATAGCTGTCGGTGTACGGATTAGAACAATAGTCTGCGGGGAAATGTACCACATAGTATAGCTGTCGATGTACGGATTAGAACAATAGTCTGCGGAGAAATGTACCATATAGTATAGCTGTAGGTGTACGGATTAGAACAATAGTCTGCGGGGAAATGTACCACATAGTATAGCTGTCGGTGTACGGATTAGAACAATAGTCTGCGGGGAAATGTACCACATAGTATAGCTGTCGGTGTACGGATTAGAACAATAGTCTGCGGGGAAATGTACCATATAGTATAGCTGTCGATGTGCGGATTAGAACAATAGACTGCGGGGAAATGTCTCACGTAGTATAGCAGTCGATGTACGGATTAGAACAATAGTCTGCGGGGAAATGTACCACATAGTATGTTGTTTGTCCATCTAGAATGATGATGACCATTCATTTCATCCAGTGGGGTTGAAGGTGTGGAGCCGTGGGTTCTAAGATGGCTGATAAGGCCTATTTTGGCTCGAAATGTTCTTTGACAATGTGGGCAAAGAATGCTTGACGTCTCTGGAGGAGGATTTCCTGCAGTGGTTTTTCTGTCCTGCCTTTTCTTCACAGCTCTTGCAGTCCTGGTTGCCTCACATATGACTGCACCTTTGCGCAATGATGCACGCCACGAATTTCGGTCTCTGGCTGCAGCCTCCCAGGTGTCATGATGAATTCCAAAAGCATTCAGTGAAATTTTCAGAGTGTCTTTAAAACGTTTCCTCTGGCCACCTTGGGAGCGTTTACCACAACGCAGTTCGCTGTAAAAAATTCGTTTAGGGAGCCTGTGATCTGGCATGCGAGTCAAGTGACCAGCCCAGCGAATCTGATTCTTCATCAGTAGAGTGTGGATACTGGGCATGGATGCTCTTTCTAGGACTTCAGTGTCTGGAATCTTGTCTTGCCATTTAATCTTCAGTAGCTTCCTTAGGCAGACTGTGTGGAAGTGGTTTAATTTCCTAGCGTGTCGCTGATAAACAGTCCAGGTTTCACAAGCATATAGCAGTGTGGATAATACAACTGCTTTGTAGACTTTTAGCTTTGTTTGCAGGCTTATTCCAGTTCTGTCCCATACATTCTTGTACAGTCTGCCAAAGGCTGCACTGGCCTTGGAGATTCTTGCATTCACTTCGTCATCGATTGTGGCAGCTTGTGACACGGTGCTGCCAAGATAGGTGAATTTGTCCACAACACTTAGTCTATGATCATTCACTTTGATATTCGGCACAGTGTGATTATTCCCTGGAGCTGGCTGGTACATAACTACAGTCTTCTCCAAGTTGATATTGAGCCCAAAGTTGGCACAGGCATGTGAGAAAGCTGAAACATTATGTTGCATGTCCGCCTCTGAGTTGGCGTATAGAGCGCAATCATCAGCAAACAGGAGCTCTCTGACGGTGCCGCTGTTAATTTTGGTTTTAGCTTTCAGCCTTCTGAGATTGAATAACTTTCCATCCATACGGTAGTTGATGTCTATTCCAATGTCGTCGTTCTCGAAGGCATTCACCAACATGGCTGAAAACATAAGGCTGAACAGTGTTGGTGCCAGGACACATCCTTGCTTCACTCCATTGGTGACAGGAAAGGGTTCAGACAGTTCACCATTTTCCTGTACTCTTGCCTGCATGCCGTCATGAAATAGCCGCACTATTTGGACAAACTTTCGTGGACAGCCATATTTTGCCATAATCTTCCACAGTCCTTCTCTGCTGACTGTATCAAAAGCCTTGGTAAGGTCAATGAAAGTGGAGAACATTTCGCAGTTCTGTTCCTGACATTTCTCTTGCAGCTGCCTTGCAGCGAAAATCATGTCAACAGTTCAACGTTCTTTTCTGAAGCCATATTGACTCTCAGGAAGAAGACCTTGATCGAGATGGGCTGTGAGGCGATTGAGAAGAATTCTGGCGAGTATCTTCCCTGCAATTGAAAGCAAGGAGATGCCTCGGTGGTTGTCACAGGATTGGCGGTTTCCTTTACGTTTGTAAAGGTGGACTATTGACGCGTCCTTAAAATCTTGTGGCATGGTCTCGTTCATCCATATGTTTGTGAACACTTGGTGAAGCTGCTCTGTTAGGACCGGCCCACCTGCCTTGTATATCTCTGCTGGGATGGAGTCAGGACCAGGTGCCTTGCCGCTGGAGAGTTGCTGGATGGCTTTGTTTATTTCCATTATGGTTGGCAGGTCATCAAGTGTCTCATTGGTGGGAACTTGAGGAAGGCAGTTGATGGTTTCATCATCGAAGAAGGAAGTTGCATTTAAGATTTTGCTGAAATGCTCTGCCCAGCGTTGGAGGATTTCTTTCTTATCGGTGACCAATGTTCCCCCGTCTGCACTGAGGAGGGGAACTATGCCTGGTGATGTAGGACCATAGACCGCTTTCAGTGAGTCGTAGTGAGTCATATCATGTCTGTCAGCAAAGCCCTGAATTTCATCAGCTTTGCTGCTCAGCCAGGAGTCCCGCATGTGCCGAAGTTTCTGCTGCACTACTCTCTGAATGTTCTTGAAAGCATCTTTTTTTGATGTTGACTTTGGGTCATTCAAATGTGCCTTGAGGAGAAGATGTTTCTCGGCCAGCAATTGGTTGATGTCTTCGGAATTTTCATCAAACCAGTCTTTATGCTTTCGGGGGGCTGGACCCAGGATTTCCATAGCAGTGTTGTAAATTGTGTCCTTTAGGGCTCTCCATTCTCTTTCTGTATCCTGTTTAGCTTCAGCATTGGGCTTGAGGCGGTCTTCCAGCATATTTTCAAACGACGGCTGCATTTTCTTGCTGTTTAGGCGGGTGACATTTAGCTTTGTTTGTATTTTCGCCCCTTAAGGACGCCGTGGTGGCCTGATGTGGATGTTCATTTTCGAGACAATGAGACGATGGTCTGTCCAACATTCGGCACCACACATGGATTTTGTCACTCGAACGTCTTGTCTGTCACTCCTCCTGACGATGACATAGTCAATGAGGTGCCAGTGTTTCGAGCGAGGGTGCATCCACGATGTCCTATTTCTCATGGGGAGACGGAAAATTGTGTTCGTAATCAGGAAATCATGTTCGGCACATGTCTGAAGGAGGCGGAGTCCATTGCTGTTACAATTTCCGACTCCATGCTTTCCAATAATACCACTCCAAGAGATGGTGCCCGTGCCTACTCTGGCATTGAAATCCCCAAGGAGTATAAGTTTGTCTCCTTTGGGAACAGATGTTAATACATTGTGCAGGTCCTCATAGAACTTGTTCTTGACATCATCTTCGTTGGTCATAGTTGGTGCGTAGACACTCACAATGGTTGCGTGCTTCCTTCCATTCAGCAGAGGCAACTTCATGGTCATGAGCCTGTCGTGTATAGCCTTTGGAAATCCAGCTAATTTGCCGACCAGGGCCGACTTAATGGCAAATCCCACACCGGATTGGCGTCTTTCCTCGCTTTTCCTTCCACTCCAGAAAAATGTGTAGCCGGCACCAATTTCACAGATTTGGCCTTCTTCTGCAAGTCGTGTCTCGCTCAAGGCTGCAATGTCGATGTTGTACCTGCCCAGCTCTCTCCCAATCAGTGCTGTTCGTCTCTCTGGACCCGACGCGCCGTCTCTGTCAAGTAGAGTGCGTACATTCCAAGTTAAACATTGGATGAAGAATGACTTGCGCGATGACTTGGATTAAAGTGAGGAAGAGTTGCGCAATTCGTCGACCTCACTCTCTCGCCTGAGTCCATCTGAGTCCAGTGGCAAGACAAATCGAGACGATTGGAGACGAATACAGGTGCAGTGGATGACCAGGGCGCTCTACGTGCCTTGCCGTGCTCATTACGTTCCACAACGCTTTGCAGGTAAACGCCGTCTTGCCCGTTGAATCAGGAATGATTTCTTCTGCGCAGTCTGCCGAATCCTGTCTTCACATGCTGGGTAGGCATACCCTAATTTACCTCTTGGTTTGACACCAAATCGGATACCCATGCCTGGTTTAGCCAGCCTCTCACAGCTGTTGCCCGGGGGGTGGCCGCTGTCGCATGCTGACAGCTACTAGGAGCCACAGGCACGAGCTGGGTGTCAGACTTGGACCAGTGGGGGATGGGTCCTGAAAGGACATGAGAGCCATCCTTACCAAAGGTGCTACCAATGCCTGACACCCCGTACCCCCCCCCCCCTATAGTATAGCTGTCGATGTACGGATTAGAACAATAGACTGCGGGGAAATGTACCACATAGTATAGCTGTAGGTGTACGGATTAGAACAATAGTCTGCGGGGAAATGTACCACATAGTATAGCTGTCGATGTACGGATTAGAACAATAGTCTGCGGGGAAATGTACCACATAGTATAGCTGTAGGTGTACGGATTAGAACAATAGACTGCGGGGAAATGTACCATATAGTATAGCTGTAGGTGTACTGATTAGAACAATAGTCTGCGGGGAAATGTACCACATAGTATAGCTGTAGGTGTACGGATTAGAACAATAGTCTGCGGGGAAATGTACCATATAGTATAGCTGTCGGTGTACGGATTAGAACAATAGTCTGCGGGGAAATGTACCATATAGTATAGCTGTAGGTGTACGGATTAGAACAATAGTCTGCGGGGAAATGTACCACATAGTATAGCTGTAGGTGTACGGATTAGAACAATAGTCTGCGGGGAAATGTACCACATAGTATAGCTGTCGATGTACGGATTAGAACAATAGACTGCGTGGAAATGTACCACATAGTATAGCTGTCGATGTACGGATTAGAACAATAGACTGCGTGGAAATGTACCACATAGTATAGCTGTCGATGTACGGATTAGAACAATAGACTGCGGGGAAATGTACCACATAGTATAGCTGTCAATGTACGGATTAGAACAATAGTCTGCGGGGTCAATGTATCACATAGTATAGCTGTAGGTGTGCCGATTGGAACAACAAAATATTAGCACAGCAAGAGAAGTATTCTGTTTCAGATCTGATCAAATGAAATATCCAGAAGCTAAGAAAGTGGTACAGTCAGTTCGGAGTGCCAGAGTTGAGTCACTGCTCGGGTTAACAACTGTTTGTGTTGCATCCAGAATAGTAAGGTTGGGTGTCTTGTCACGTCAACAGGCACCTTGATGTAACAAGGGAGGAAAAGTTGACTGCCTCCTCACGTTTAATTAAAAAAAAAACACTCCCATTTTATCTAAAAAGATAACGTTAAGTACGAGGTAAGGTAAAACACACACCTCCATGTTAACAAGGATGATAAAGTTGAGTGCCTCTTTAGGATAAAAAAAAGTACCTCCATTAAATCAACAATGGTGACGTTGAGTGCCCATTCAGGTCTAACAAAGACCTTCATATATCAAAAATGGTAAAGTGTAGCACGTTCACAGGTAAAACAAACACCTCTATTATATCAAGAATGGTAAAGTGTAGCACGTCCACAGGTAAAACAAACACCTCTATTATATCAAGAATGGTAAAGTTGTGTGCCCTCTGGTGGAAAAAAAATCTTCATAAATCAAGAATGGTACAGTGGTGTAGTTCTCACGTAAAACAAACACCCTCGGTAAATCATAAATGGTAAAGATATCCATACCGTCAAGTATAGTAAACGTCCGCATGATATCAATACTGGTAAAGCTGGGTTCTTCATAGGATAAAAATAATACCTCAGTTAGATCAAGAATGGTAAAGTGTTGTTGTTCACAGCTAAAACAAACTACTTATTTTATACCAAGATTGGTAAAGTTGAGTGTCTCCTCAGTAAACAAACTTCCTCCATTATACCAAGATTGGTAAAGTTGAGTGTCTTCTCAGGTAAACAAAGTACCTCCATTATATCAAGAATGGTAAAGTTGAGTGTCTCCTCAGGTAAACGTAATACCTCCATTATACCAAGAAGAGTAAATTGAGTGCCTCCTCAGATATAAAAAAAAAAAAAACATCCTCCATATATCAAGAATGGTAGAGATGATAATATCCCAGGTATAACACACCCCTCGGTATATCAAGAATGATAAAGTTGATTACCTCCTCAGGTAAAAAACACCTCCATTATATCGGGGGTGGTCAGGGATGAAGGGACATTCTGGCTGCTGTACGGCTTCCAGGACATCTATGGATCGGCCAATACGACGTCCATGTCACACAGCCAGTTCGCCACTGTGGTCAGCGAAGTCCTCAAGCCACTGGGGCCGCAGTACGGCACTGACCTCGTGATACAGCTGACCATGCAGGAGTACTTTGACTCTGTCCCTCCTTGGAGAAGGAATTACTTGGACTGCCGCCGATGACATCAGGCATGTAACCTTTAGACTTTGTAATCCATAACTCATTTGTTGTTCTTGTTATTTCATCGTCATCAGTATCTGCCACACTGGGCGCCACATGCGATCATGTTCCTATAGAAACGTTTGTTTTATTTGGTCCTAGATATGTGCAACAGTTGATATTTTTTATTGCCACTCTTTCAGCCCCTCCAGTTTGTTCTTCGTTCGCCACCTCTGCTTCACATCCTATTTCTGATAGCGGTCTCGAGACCTTGTCTTTTGACAACTAATCAATCAGGTGGCATCGCCGCAATGAAGGTGGCTGCAATATCTCCAACATGCTCTGTATCTTATTCTTTATGACAACCTGTGGGTTTTTTATTCCATCCATCATGTGCCTTGCCTGATAAGAGTGGGCGGTCATGTTCTGCCACCTCACTGGATAACCAGAGTCGTGGATCAGCTCCGTGTTTCTTTTTCGACCATGCCATGTGGCCTAAGCCATCCAGGTATTTACTTCTCGGTCTTCCCCTTGGTCTGTTCCCTTCGATCTTGCCAGTTGTCACTAAGTTCTCCAATTCATTTCTTCTCATAACATGCCCAAAAATTGTGACTGTCTACGTCTAATGTCTCTAATCAGTTTACGATCTTCATTTGTTTCTTGAAGGACTTGTTCATTGGTCTGTCTGGCTGTCCATGGTATTCTTTGCATTTTCATCAGAAACCACGATTTTTTATTATAAAGACGCAAAAAGTGGGTTGCACGATTTCTTGCCTGACACATTTCGCTGCATCTCGTCAGGTGCCTACTGCAACATTCACACAACATAAATTAAAGCAAAACGATATATCATTCAAGCTAAATTGTACAATGCACATATTCACACAGTAATTTGAATCATTCTGCAATAAGTCGTGAAATCTATCGTATGTTTGTGTCTTCGTGGTTTCAAATTCACTACGGGAAAACATTGTTTTGGAGCTGAAAGGCTTTATATTTGTCAGTCTCTTGGTGCTATCTTCTCACTTGTATCGCTGTCTTCTTCTTGCTTCCTTGCCTTCGATCTTCTCTCGAGTCAATCAGTCAATCAAGCAGGTGCCGTCTCCACAATGAAAGTTGAATGCCATGAATCTCCAACACTGTCTGTCTCTCACCAAGCTTTTGCAGCTTGTCTTGTTCCAGATGTATTGGTGTTACCTTTTCTCTGGAGTAAAATAGACAAGCCGAAAGAGGGCTGCATGGGCAACACAAGGTCTCTAAAGTCAGCCCAGATTGTATGCTATGCACAGGTATAACTCCATTTTACAAACTATCGTCTTCAACTGCTGATTGTTGTCACATTGTCACACTTCTTCTTCTTGTCACACTCCTACAACACAAGCCACTAGTCTATATACGTTGATCTTATCTGCTGCCAGCCCTATAACCATGACCTTGGTATATCCACAGTGGTGACACGTTGTTCAAGTGCCCGCTGATAGATTTCTCCAAGTTCTACAGCAGCAAGGTCAAAGGGCAAGTCTATATGTACTCCTTTGAGCATCGAGTGGGCACCAATACCTGGCCACAGTGGCTGGGTGTGGCCCATGGTTACGAGATCGAGCTGTTTTTTCGGGCTGCCGTTTCTGGAGCAAAACTACACTGACCAGGAGCGGTCACTCAGTGATGACGTCATGGCCAGGATCACCAACTTCGCAAATACTGGGTCAGTAGCCAGAGTTTTAATCAGTCAAAACTAAGATATTATTCAATATGGGAAGTTGTAGATTGTCTCAGCCAATCACAACTAAGATATTGTCCACATGCAAAGTCGTAGAAAGTGACAACCAATCAAAACTAATATATCGGTTCAACATGGAAAGTAATTCTGGTGGCATGGTGTCATTACCTACACATTATAATATTACACTCATGGCATGGTGTCATTATCTACACGTGATAATATTACACGCATGGCATGGTGTCATTATCTACACATGATAATATTACACTCATGGCATGGTGTCATTATCTACACGTGATAATATTACACGCATGGCACGGTGTCATTACCTACACATTATAACATTACACGCAAGGCATGGTGTCATTACCTATACATTATAATATTACACTCATGGCATGGTGTCATTATCTACACATGACAATATTACACGCATCACATGGTGTCATTACATACAACATGATAACATTAAACACATGGCGTGGTGTCGATACCTAGAGATGATAATATGATACTCGTGGCAGTGTGTCATTCCCTACACATGATAATATTACACTCATGGTATGGTGTCATTACCTACACATTATAACATTACACTCATAGGATGGTGTCATTATCTACACATGATAATATTACATGCATGGCATGGTGTCATTACCTACACATGATACAATTACACTGGTGGCATGGTGTCATTACCAACACATTATAATATAACACTCGTGGCATGGTGTCATTACCAACACATAATAATATTACACTCGTGTCATGGTGTCATTACCAAAATATGATGATATAACACTCATGGCATGGTGCCATTACCTACCCATGATAATATTACACTCACGGCATGGTGTCATTACCTATACATGATAATATTACACTCGTGGCATGGTGTCATTACCTACATTTGATAATATGACACTTACTGCATGGTGTCATTACCTACACATGATAACATTACACTGACGGCATGGTGTCATTACCTACACATGATAACATTATACTCACTGCATGGTGTCATTACCTAAACATGATAACATTACACTCACTGCATGGTGTAATTAATTACACATGATAACATTATACTCACTACATGGTGTCATTACCTACACATGATAATTTGACACTCACCGCGTGGTGTCATTGCCTACACATGATAACATTACACTCATGGCATGGTGTCATTACCTGCACATTACTTGTTGATGATGATGGTGGAGTAATTATTTGCTCTCATGTATACTAAAATACAAATACAATGCAAATTCTTTCATACTCCAAATATGCTCACTCACACATAGTTGTATGTAAACAAGTTTAACTCTATCACAGAATCTTTCATACTCCAAATATGCTCACTCACACATAGTTGTATGTAAACAAGTTTAACGCTATCACAGAATCTTTCATACTCCAAATATGCTCACTCACACTTAGTTTTATGTAAACAAGTTTAACGCTATCACTGAATCTTTCATACTCCAAATATGCTCACTCACACATAGTTTTATGTAAACAAGTTTAACGCTATCACAGAATCTTTCATACTCCAAATATGCTCACTCACACATAGTTTTATGTAAACAAGTTTAACGCTATCACTGAATCTTTCATACTCCAAATATGCTCACTCACACATAGTTTTATGTAAACAAGTTTAACGCTATCACAGAATCTTTCATACTGCAAATATGCTCACTCACACATAGTTTTATGTAAACAAGTTTAACGCTATCACTGAATCTTTCATACTCCAAATATGCTCACTCACACATAGTTTTATGTAAACAAGTTTAACGCTATCACTGAATCTTTCATACTCCAAGTATTCTCATTCACTTGTGCATTGTGAACATGGGACATCTTGTATGCACCTACAATATTGTCCCTATTTTAAACATTGCAGCAGGCAGTGCAGGATTTACGTATAAGCTACACAAGCTATAGCTTGGGGCCCCCAAGAAAGTGGGGGGCCCATAAAATATTGCCCGAGTGAGCAATTGTCATATATGTATATATAGCATAGAATATCTGGACTTATAAAGGGCCCCATATTATCAAGTCTAAATCCGGCCCTGGCAGCAGGCACCCAATTTTACAAAGTAAATCGCAAAACAGGTATACAGTGGTACCTCGGGATACGAACTTAACTCGTTCCAGAACTCTGTTCGAACCCGAAACGCTCTTATCCCGAAACATTGAAATAAATGAAATAAAGACAATCCGTTTCAAGATGAAAGAATCATTCTTTTTTATTAACATCCGGTCATTTACCTGACAAAACGCAAAGAATACGTATACTTCACGTATTGAATAAAGAGAGAGAAAACAACCAAATAAATTAAATGTAAAATAATATTTAAAAAAGATTTAGTCTATCTTTCTTACCGAGAAAACGATCATGGGAAATTTGTCATTTTCTTTGTTATTCTGAATCATTAGTTTCAGAAGTATCTTGTCTCTGTTTCTTGGCAGCCGACTGGGAATCTTTCTGCACCAAGAAACTATGAAGGCAAATTTGTTTCTTCCTTTGCTGGAGAATCTTTCTGAAGTGGGTCATCGCGTTACCATTCATCAGGTTTACTGCCCTGTTAGCAACAAGTTTGTTTGGATGATGGTTCACAATGAAGTCTTCGATGTCTGCCCACTTGCTGCACATTTCTTTAATCCTGGCAGTTGAAACGGTCACTGACACCTCATCATCGGGCGACTGCTCCTCCTTTAATGTCTTTAGCTGTTCATTCTGAAGATCACAAGCTCATCTATGGTGCGTTCTCCGCTGTGTTTCTCAATCAGCTTCTCCAAGTCGTTTCCATCGACTTCTAAGCCCATTTATGGGATGGGTGGGGGATGTATGTGTGGGTGGGGAAATGTGTGTGAGTGGGGGATCAGTGGGTGAGTGGCGGCATGTATGTTTGCCTGAGTCTGTGTGAGTGCGTGGAGGTATGTGTGGATGAGTGAGGGTGTGGTGGGTGGGGGATGTGTGGGTGTCTGAGGGATGTGTGGGTGGCTGCGGGGTGTGAGGGTGGATGGGGGATGTGTCTCACAACATTGCAATATGCACTCTTTATGTTTACAACTTTCATTTGACAATGTTTTCCTTTCCCATGTGAGTGTACCATGCGTTATATGCATTGTTTATGCTTACAAAATCCATTTGTCAATGTGTTTTTTTTCCTATGTAAATGTAACATGCGCATTTGATGAATGAAAGATGAATGATCGAAATGGCCGAATGTAAGACGGGCCTGCGTGCCCAATTTGTTACCCTTTTAAAATAAAGTTCGTTCGTTCGTTCGTTCGTTCGTTCGTTCTGTCTGTCTGTCTGTCTGCCTGTCTGTCTATCTGTCTGTCTATCTGCTTGCTTGCCTGCCTGCCTGCTGTCTGTCTGTATTTACGTCTGTCTGTCTGTCTGTCTGTTTGTCTGTCTCTGTCTGTCTGTCTGTCTGTCTGTCTGTCTGTCTGTCCATCCATTCATCCATCCTATGTATGTATGTATGTATGTATGTGTTTGTGTGTGTTTGTGGGTGTGGGTGGGTGTGTGTGTATGTGTGTGTGTATGTGTGTGTGTATGTGTGTGCATGAGGTAGGTAGGTATGTTGGTAGGTATGACCACTTGCCTCGCCCACTTGCAGACACACCGCGTGACTAGTTGCCGCTCACACACACACACCAGCACACACACACACACACACACACACACATCTCACACACACACACACACGCTACTTGAAGGGTTACCCCTCTACTCTCCAGAAACCCAAACGCCGGCACTCGGACACTGGCAGTCACGTGGCCAGAGTTCACATCAGCTGACCAGCATTATTTGGTTATCGAGGCCGACAGTACGAGGGTCAGTCAGGGACTGAGGTACAGCCAGTGCGAGTTCTGGAAGTCGCAGATTCCTTTAATTCTGAAAGCAGGTATGTGTGTCTTTCAATGTTTGCAAACAAATCTCCATCTACGGATTTCTGAATACTAAATTTAACAGTCGTAATATCTACACTTCGGACATTGCCGCACATAACTCCCTCTCCTCTGTCAAACCTACCGAAGAGTTTCCCTGTTGAGTATTCCAGTAGCAAGTTGATTAACATTCGATTAGTTTTTACCTCTATCGCATTGAGTATCGTCTTGATCCTCTAACCCAGTGGTTCTCAACCTTTTTTGGCCCGTGCCCCCCTTCACCATATTTTCAGAACGTCATTCCCCCTTCGTATAAAAAATTTGGCCCGTGCCCCCCCCCCTTCACCGTATTTTCAGAACGTCATTCCCCCCCCCCCCTTCATATTTCCTATCTAAAAATCCCCCACCCCTATACAGTATACGTAAAAATGTAAGGTAAATTTAATAGCACATACTAAAACAAGTCTAGACATCCACATAAAACATGATTTGTGGGTCTACTGACTTTATAAAATGAATTTTAGAAGGATGAGACGTACTTAACTGTAAAGTATGAAGGGAAAAACAATACCACGTAATCGGTTCTTATATTAATGCGATCTTGAAATGGTCTTCATCCCCCCCCCTGGAAACCCTAAAATCCCCCCCCCCCCGCGGGGGGGGGGGGGGGGGGAATTCCCCACCGGTTGAGAACCACTGCTCTAATCATTCACATCTGGGCGCATTGAGTATCGTCTTGACCCTCCACTCGCTTTTGGAAGCATTGAGTATCGTCTTGACCCTCCACTCGCTTTTGGAAGCATTGAGTATCGTCTTGACCCTCCACTCGCTTTTGGAAGCATTGAGTATCGTCTTGACCCTCCACTCGCTTTTGGAAGCATTGAGTATCGTCTTGACCCTCTACTCACTCACTTCTGGCGAGTCCTTTCAGATGCGGATATGCCTGACAGGATCTTGTCGTACTCTCGACTCGATTATTGTATTCGTCAGTATGCTTTACATCTTGCAAAAGGCTACCTTCGCCATAGCAATTCTTGTTCTAATCTCTACAAAACACCTTCCAAAATAGTTGTACCGACTGTCTTGTTTACAAATATTCACATTTATATGGATAGTATATTGTGAGTAGAGTCATTAGACGTAGACAGTCATTTTTTGGGGGCACGTTATGAGAAGAAATGAATTGGAGAACTTGGTGACAACTGGCAAAATCGAAGCGAAGAGATCAAGGGGAAGACCGACAAGTAAATACCTGGATGGCTTGGCCACGTGGCATGGTCGAGACAGAAACACGGAGCTGATCTACGACTCTGGTGATCGAGTGAGATGGCAGAACATGACCACCCAAGCTTATCGGAATGGCACATGATGGATGGATATTGTGATATGTCTTTTTTTTCTTTGTGTAGACGACCATAATCTATTTTCTTACAGTTTAATTCCAACCGTATCTGTTTACTGTAATAATGATGATCGATGTGATGATGGTGTGTGGTGATGATGATGGTGGGAGTGGGGGTGGTGATAATGAAGATGATGACAATTAAAATGATGACAATGTTGTTTTGCTGATATGGTGGTGGTGGTGGTGGTATTGATGATGATGGATGATGATGATGATGATGATGATGATGATGATGATGATGATGATTGAAAGCTCAAATATATGTTCATAATCTCTCTCTCTCTCACTACAGCTTCGAACCACCACTTACACTGTGTGAGTGTTGGTGCCCGCCCGGGGCCGTGGGGAGCACAGGTTTCAAGTGTAACTGTTATCATTCTTGCTGTTGCCTTCACCAAATATCAACACATTCTGCACATATCTTAGGCCGCATATCAACACTTATACATTTGTTAGATGACCTGTATCATACACCATGTTTCATTCTGCACGATTCCGGAATATATGTGCATATTCTGAAAACTATGTCTCAATTCACGAAATTCGCTGACAATGGAAGATTTACCATCTCGAAATGGCGTAGATTTTTGACGTGTTGCCAGATGGACGTTTAAAACCATACCCGTGACTGGCCTTTTTGGCTACGATTTGTGATGTGTACCAGGTGTGATTTCTTGTGCCTATATTTGTTCAGTCCAGTAGTTCTAGTGATGCTTTATTTAACGAAAGAAAGAAAGAAAGAAAGAAAGAAAGAAAGAAAGAAAGAAAGAAACTATTTCGTGAATGCGTGATGATATTGTAGAGAGAAATGTCCAAGAACGAACTAATGCGCCGATGTAAGGTATACTCCCACATGACAATTTTATTGACTATTTCAGTTCTATGACATTATTTGTATTGAATGCAGTTTCTATAATTTGCACAACTTTGACAGTTTGCGGACAAGAACGACCTGTTCATGGACGACCTTCGGAAGTACATCTTTGGTCATCTTTGCTTATACATCAACGATCTCTCATTCTGAAGCATCCAAACATACCTATGTCAGCAATACGACAAATAATACATAGCACAGTCACACCAACCCTATGCTACCAATGTCAAACTTGGACATTATCAAAATCAACATATGCGAGATGAGATGCCTGAGGAGAGCTGCCAACTTAACAATCCGAGACCGAGTAAGAAATGTTATCATTCAGATAGTGGGATCAACGCCGTGTACCACTTATATTGAAAGGCAGAAGATCAAATGGTGTGACCATCTTGTTAGAATACAACACCATCAACTATCATCACTGGCCCTACATTCTAAAACATCTGCTATGATAGCAAGAGAACGCTCAAGAAGAAAATGGATTGACGACATCAAAGACATTGTACAATCACACGGAATGACACTATCCAGTACCACCCATTGGGCGCTGGGGCATCAACTACTCCTCCCCACAACGCTTGACGGCAAAAGTGGAAGATGTAGATGATGATTATTATTACTAATAGATGATGGAATAACAGATAGAGAAATAGAAACGAGAATACAGATGGCAAACAACATCAATCATCAAATAGCGCATATCCTAAAACATCCAAACATCAACACGCGCCCAAAACAGAAGCTGATAGATGCTTTATTCGTCCCAACGCTGGGTTACCAGTACCAAATATGGACAGTCCTAGAAACACACAGGCCTAAAATCACATCACGTGAGATGAGATGTATAATAAACGCAGATGGAAAAACAAGAAGAGATAGAGAGAGAAATGAGAAGCAACAGCTGACATTCCCGAATATATGTTCATATATTAATTCATGTAGTGTAATTATTGCACACATTGTAAGTCATGGCATGTCATTGTACATTGATTCATATGGTCCCACACTACGAGATCTCGCGGAATCACACACCTACTTAGGTAGCAATGTAGTGGCAGGTGGGAGAACACAACGAGATGTTAACCTAACAACACAAACGGCAAGAGAGGGTTTCATAGAACTGGGACTTTTGGAGAAGTCACACACAGAAGGAAACATAAGGTACGAGCAGACAGTGTTTACCGCCACCTTGACATAAATAATGCCCTGTGGACCAGAAACATGAGAAGTACCAGTAATATATATGTGTGTGTGTGTATGTGTGTGTGTGTGTGCGCGCGTGTGTGCGTGTGTGTGTGTGTGTGTGTGGTGTGTGTGGTTATCATTAACTTCATTTCTGCGCAGAATAAAATCAGTAAAATTGTATGAGTAGAGCTTATTAAGAACTTACATCACAGCACTGTGGAAAATCCTATATGTGCTCCACTCTCATTTTCAACAGCCATCGAAGAGTCCCAGTATAAATGGTACCAGTTGGGGTCTAAGTATGTGTCCGTCTGGCGTTTCCTTGGAGTACAGATTCTCGGCCAGATCCTCTGGTCACTCCCTGCTGCCCAATCTCTCCAGGCTATGATGATTTATCTGTTCATCCATGTTACAGGGACGCAGAGGTGTTTCCAAGGCACCAGGGCCGGGCTATATACTGGCCAAGACCTATTGACGCGTCCTCGTCGAGTGTCCTGGGCAACAGGTCCCTTCGGGGTCCTGGCTGAAGTCAATAGGATCGCTGATTCCTCCGAAGTCGGAGAGTGTCTGCCTGTACGGCGAGGAACCACCAGTCTGCACACCAATAAGCCAGACATATGACAACGGATACTCACGCAAACCTCAGGTCCTGTATGACATCACACTGATGTTGGACAACAGGATGCCTTCATCCGACATACAGGACTTCGCGTTGGAGCTCAAGCCAACGAACACAAGCAAGCAAGCATCCATGTTACACGTGATCCCGATAGGGCCCCGACCACGTCTGCCTTACCATGCACCAGTACACACTCAACAGAGCAGACACAGCCAATCTGTCCGCCTACTCGTTTCCAAACACACCAGCATGTCCTGCGGAAAACATCCAACGGGTGCAGCCTTTGAATGTTTTATATTGAGCATGCCACTGCTCGAAGCACGTATGTCTTCACCTGTCTCGGTATGCTCTGTGAGTCCGTACAATCACATGTGTGTGCTGTGTATCCTCCAGTCGACGGGATGCCGCTATGACCGCCTCCCCCTCTATTCTTGCACTAGATTTCGTGGTATCATATGCCAGACTCTCCTGTACTATACACAGTCCGATAGCTTTCCTCATGAACCCTTAGGCATTTCTTTCGCCACTTGGCACAGAACCATGCGTGTAGATGATTATATCACCTGGGTGAGCATTGTCGTGGATCAGTTCCACGCAGGCCAATCCCTGCCCTCCAGTTCCAATGATATTATCATCTTGCACAGGGCTGACCTTTCCACTGGCATTCTGACCTACCCCTCTCCTCTGCCAATGTTCTCACGCATGCACACATTTATGACTGTGTCCTCTGCCTGAGCCATCCACGATTTTTTCTTATCAGCCTGTTGCCCTTAACTGTGTCCAGGGCTTCATGCAAAAGGGAGAGGGGAGGAGTGGGTGTTCCGTGTATGATATCACACGTAGATATGATTTAGCCTGCAGAATGGAATGACAGGATCAATAATGCAAGGCATAAGGAAAGAACTAGAACCATTTCAACGAATCAAAAGATGAGAAATCATGATGTGCTAATGACTAAGAAAACCTGATAATAGTCTAGCTAAAACGTGGTTTCACTATAAAACGCGAATTAAAAACAAAATTACAGGGAGATCCAAACAAAACGACAGGAAGAGAATGTTGTGTTGACAGGAAGGGTATGTTGTGTTGACAGGAAGAGAATGTTGTGTTGACAGGAAGAGAATGTTGTGTTGACAGGAAGAGAATGTTGTGTTGACAGGAAGAAAATGTCGTGTTGACAGGAGAAGGATGTATTGCAAATACAAATGTTCTGGTCTTGTCAAATTGTTTATTATTATAATGTCAATTGTTGCTACTTGTAAGATGGAAATATTGTTATTATGCACATTTATTTATCTTTGTGTATTTTAATTAATGATTATTGAATTGTATAAAACTGTGTTGAGTCGCGGTGGCATAGAAGTTACCGCGCTTGTCTGCCTAGACTATAGTCCGTGAGTCAATCCCTGCTGGTTTGCACGATTATTTGTCTACCTGAGGTCTAGGCTGTGTGATGTTGGATGTCATAATTTTCACAGTCCCCTGTCACACTCTCTAATATACGTGCTGTGTGATGTTGATTATCATATATTCCCACAGCCTCCTGTCTCACTTCCTAACGTCTAGGCTGTGTGATGTTGAATGTCATATATTCCCACAGCCTCATGTCTCACTTCCTAACGTCTAGGCTGTGTCATGTTGAATGTCATATATTCCCACAGCCTCATGTCTCACTTCCTAACGTCTAGGCTGTGTCATGTTGAATGTCATATATTCCCACAGCCTCATGTCTCACTTCCTAACGTCTAGGCTGTGTAATGTTGAATGTGATATATTCCCACAGCCTCATGTCTCACTCCCTAACGACTGTGCTGTGCGATGTCGGATGTAATATATTCTCACACCCACCTGTCTCAATTCCTAACGACTGTGCTGTGTGATGTTGGATATCATATATTCGCACACCCTCCTGTCTCACTTCCTAACGAGTAGGCTGTGTGATGTTGAATGTCATATATTCCCACACCCTCCTGTCTCACTTCCTAACGAGTAGGCTGTGTAATGTTGGATGTCATAAATTCCCACACCCTCCTGTCTCACTTCTTAATGACTGTGCTGTGTAATGTTGGATGTCATATATACCCAAACCCTCCTGTCTCACTTCCTAACGTCTACATTGTGTGATGTTGGATGTCATATATTCCCACACCCTGCTTTCTCACTTCCTAACGTATAGGCTGAGTAATGTTGGATGTCATATATTCCCACAGCCTCCTGTCTCACTTCTTAACGACTGTGATGTGTGATGTTGGAGATACTCGCATGCACTTGCCTCTCGCTACGCGAGGGAGACCCTGTCCACTTGCCCCTCCGTGCCGCCAATCCTTTAAACTGTGATGGATCTTAGACTTCCAATATCCACCGCATATTACCGCTACTGGGCTTCTTACTTGTTTACTCTATAACCCAGTCACAACTAACAAGGGTTAAACACTATATTATTGGTTTTCTTTATAACCCAGTTACAACTCACAAGGGTTAAACATTATATTATTGGTTTACTCTATAACCCAATCACAACTGACAATGGTTAAACACTATATTACTGGTTTACTTTATAACCCAGTCATAACTAACAAGGGTTAAACTTTATATTATTGGTTTCCTTTATAACCCAGTCGCAACTCACAAGGGTTAAACTTTATATGATTGGTTTACTTTATAACCCAGTCACAACACCCAAGGGTTAAACATTATATCATTGGTTGACTTTTTAACCAGTCACAACTCACAAGGGTTAAACTTTATATTATTGGTTGACTTTATAACCCAGTCACAAATCACAAGGGTTAAAGATTATATTATTGGTTTACTTCATAACCCAGTCACAACTCACAAGAGTTAAACACTATATTACTGGTTTAAATACAGTACTAAATGACAGTGGAACCTACACCTTGTAGCACGTACACTGAAAGGCAGAAGATCAAATGGTTCGACTATCTCGTTGAAATGCAACACTGTCAGTTACCAGCACTGGCGCTATGCCAAAGAAGATCTGGTTCAAGAATAAGAGGATGTACGAGAAGAAAATGGATTGACAAGATCAAAGACAATGACACGGAATGACACTATCCAGTGCCGCCCATCGAGCTCTGGGATATCAACTATTCCTCCATGACGCCTGCCGACAAAAGTGGAAGATGATGATGATAATGATGTCAAAACAGTGTGTCCCTTTTCATTGCTTCACAACAATTTGATAACCTCCTTTGGAGTATGAATAACCAGTTCTTTTCACCGTTGATGTATTTCTTTGTACTTGTGAATTTATTACTGTTGTCAACTGCACAACGACTTCATGATTGGCTGTGAAGTATCACATTCTATGCGAATATTGTCATGACTAGGTGATGTTTTTACAATTACGTGTGATATATGTGGTTATACTGCAAGTAGAGGATGTGTGTGTGTTTGTTTATGTGTGTGTGTGTGTGTGTGTCTGGGAGTGTAAGTGTGTGATTCTTTAAATATACTGTCTGTAGTTCACGATTTGTATTAAACATTAGATTTTTATTTCTTATTCACTCGAAAATAATGGTTTCAACATAGTTTTTGGTGTTAGAGATTGTTTTATTTATTTTAGGTATTTGTGTGTGTGTTGTGTGTGGTGAGAGAAGAGAGAGAGAGAGAGAGGAGAGAGAGAGAGGGGAGAAGGGGAGGAGAGAGGGAGGGAGAGAGAGAGAGGAGGGGAGAGAGGGGGGAGAGAGGGGGAAAACTCATCTCTGTCTGTTTATCTGTTTGGTGTCTGATTTTCTTCTGTCAGCCGATCTGCATGTCTTTATGTGGGTCTCAATGCCTGTCTGAATTTCTTCTTCAGCCGATCTGCATGTCTTTATGTCGGTCTCAATGCCTGTCTGATTTCTTCTGTCAGCCGATCTGCATGTCTTTATGTCGGTCTCAATGCCTGTCTGATTTTCTTCTGCAGCCGATCTGCATGTCTTTATGTCGGTCTCAATGTCTGTCTGTTTTTCTTCTTCAGCCGATCTGCATGTCTTTATGTCGGTCTCAATGCCTGTCTGAATTTCTTCTGTCAGCCGATCTGCATGTTTTTATGTCGGTCTCAATGCCTGTCTGTTTTTCTTCTGTCAGCCGATCTGCATGTCTTTATGTCGGTCTCAATGCCTGTCTGATTTTCTTCTGTCAGCCGCTGCATGTCTTTATGTCGGTCTCAATGTCTGTCTGAATTTCTTCTGTCAGCCGATCTGCATGTCTTTATGTCGGTCTCAATGCCTGTCTGATTTTCTTCTGTCAGCCGATCTGCATGTCTTTATGTCGGTCTCAATGTCTGTCATTTTCTTCTGTCAGCGATCTGCATGTCTTTATGTCGGTCTCAATGCCTGTCTGATTTTCTTCGTCAGCCGATCTGCATGTCTTTATGTCGGTCTCAATGCCTGTCTGAATTTCTTCTGTCAGCCGATCTGCATGTCTTTATGTCGGTCTCAATGCTGTCGAATTTCTTCTGTCAGCCGATCTGCATTTTCTTTATGTCGGTCTCAATGTCTTCTGAATTTCTTTCGTCAGCCGATCTGCATGTCTTATGTCGGTCTCAATGCCTGTCTGATTTCTTCTGTCAGCCGATCTGCATGTCTTTATGTCGGTCTCAATGTCTGTCTGAATTCTTCTGTCAGCCGATCTGCATGTCTTTATGTCGGTCTCAATGTCTGTCTGATTTTCTTCTGTCAGCCGATCTGCATGTCTTTATGTCGGTCTCAATGTCTGTCTGATTTTCTTCTGTCAGCCGATCTGCATGTCTTTATGTCGGTCTCAATGTCTGTCTGATTTTCTTCTGTCAGCCGATCTGCATGTCTTTATGTCGGTCTCAATGTCTGTCTGATTTTCTTCTGTCAGCCGATCTGCATGTCTTTATGTCGGCCCTCAATGCCTGTCTGATTTCTTCTGTCAGCCGATCTGCATGTCTTTATGTCGGTCTCAATGCCTGTCTGATTTTTTCTGTCAGCCGATCTGCATGTCTTTATGTCGGTCTCAATGTCTGTCTGAATTTCTTCTGTCAGCCGATCTGCATGTCTTTATGTCGGTCTCAATGCCTGTCTAAATTTCTTCGTCAGCCGATCTGCATGTCTTTATGTCGGTCTCAATGCCTGTCTGATTTTCTTCTGTCAGCCGATCTGCATGTCTTTATGTCGGTCTCAATGTCTGTCTAAATTTTCTTCTGTCAGCCGATCTGCATGTCTTTATGTCGGTCTCAATGTCTGTCTAAATTTTCTTCTGTCAGCCGATCTGCATGTCTTTATGTCGGTCTCAATGCCTGTCTAAATTTTCTTCTGTCAGCCGATCTGCATGTCTTTATGTCGGTCTCAATGCTGTCTGATTTTCTTCTGTCAGCCGATCTGCATGTCTTTATGTCGGTCTCAATGTCTGTCTAAATTTTCTTCTGTCAGCCGATCTGCATGTTTTTTATGTCGGTCTCAATGTCTGTCTGAATTTCTTCTGTCAGCCGATCTGCATGTCTTTATGTCGGTCTCAATGCCTGTCTAAATTTTCTTCTGTCAGCCGATCTGCATGTCTTTATGTCGGTCTCAATGCCTGTCTGATTTTCTTCTGTCAGCCGATCTGCATGTCTTTATGTCGGTCTCAATGTCTGTCTGAATTTCTTCTGTCAGCCGATCTGCATGTCTTTATGTCGGTCTCAATGCCTGTCTGAATTTCTTCTGTCAGCCGATCTGCATGTCTTTATGTCGGTCTCAATGCCTGTCTAAATTTTCTTCTGTCAGCCGATCTGCATGTCTTTATGTCGGTCTCAATGCCTGTCTGAATTTCTTCTGTCACCCCGATCTGCATGTCTTTATGTCGGTCTCAATGTCTGTCTGAATTTCTTCTGTCAGCCGATCTGCATGTCTTTATGTCGGTCTCAATGCTGTCTGAATTTCTTCTGTCAGCCGATCTGCATGTCTTTATGTCGGTCTCAATGCCTGTCTGATTTTCTTCTGTCAGCCGATCTGCATGTCTTTATGTCGGTCTCAATGCTGTCTAAATTTTCTTCTGTCAGCCGATCTGCATGTCTTTATGTCGGTCTCAATGTCTGTCTGAATTTCTTCTGTCAGCCGATCTGCATGTCTTTATGTCGGTCTCAATGCTGTCTAAATTTTCTTCTGTCAGCCGATCTGCATGTCTTTATGTCGGTCTCAATGCCTGTCTAAATTTCTTCTGTCAGCCGATCTGCATGTCTTTATGTCGGTCTCAATGTCTGTCTGAATTTCTTCTGTCAGCCGATCTGCATGTCTTTATGTCGGTCTCAATGTCTGTCTGAATTTCTTCTGTCAGCCGATCTGCATTCTTTATGTCGGTCTCAATGTCTGTCTGAATTTCTTCTGTCAGCGATCTGCATGTCTTTATGTCGGTCTCAATGCCTGTCTGATTTTCTTCTGTCAGCCGATCTGCATGTCTATGTCGTCCAATGTCTGTCTGAATTTCTCTGTCAGCCGATTGCATGTCTTTATTCGGTCTCTGCCTGTCTGATTTTCTTCTGTCAGCCGATCTGCATGTCTTTGTCGGTCTCAATGTCTTCTGATTTCTTCTGTCACGATCTGCATGTCTTTATGTCGGTCTCATGCCTGTCTGTTTTTCTTCTGTCAGCCGATCTGCATGTCTTTATGTCGGTCTCAATGTCTGTCTGAATTTCTTCTGTCAGCCGATCTGCATGTTTTTATGTCGGTCCTCAATGTCTGTCTGAATTTCTTCTGTCAGCCGATCTGCATGTCTTTATGTCGGTCTCAATGCCTTCCTGATTTTCTTCTGTCAGCCGATCTGCATGTCTTTATGTCGGTCTCAATGCCTGTCTGAATTTCTTCTGTCAGCCGATCTGCATGTCTTTATGTCGGTCTCAATGTCTGTCTGAATTTCTTCTGTCAGCCGATCTGCATGTCTTTATGTCGGTCTCAATGCCTGTCTGATTTTCTTCTGTCAGCCGATCTGCATGTCTTTATGTCGGTCTCAATGTCTGTCTGAATTTCTTCTGTCAGCCGATCTGCATGTCTTTATGTCGGTCTCAATGTCTGTCTGAATTTCTTCTGTCAGCCGATCTGCATGTCTTTATGTCGGTCTCAATGCCTGTCTGTTTCTTCTGTCAGCCGATCTGCATGTCTTTATGTCGGTCTCAATGTCTGTCTGAATTTCTCTTCAGCCGATCTGCATGTCTTTATGTCGGTCTCAATGTCTGTCTGAATTTCTTCTGTCAGCCGATCTGCATGTCTTTATGTCGGTCTCAATGCCTGTCTGAATTTCTTCTGTCAGCCGATCTGCATGTCTTTATGTCGGTCTCAATGCCTGTCTGAATTTCTTCTGTCAGCCGATCTGCATGTCTTTATGTCGGTCTCAATGCCTGTCTGAATTTCTTCTGTCAGCCGATCTGCATGTCTTTATGTCGGTCTCAATGCCTGTCTGAATTTCTTCTGTCAGCCGATCTGCATGTCTTTTATGTCGGTCTCAATGCCTGTCTGATTTTCTTCTGTCAGCCGATCTGCATGTCTTTATTTCGGTCTCAAGCCTGTCTGAATTTCTTCTGTCAGCCGATCTGCATGTCTTTATGTCGGTCTCAATGCCTGTCTGATTTTCTTCTGTCAGCCGATCTGCATGTCTTTATGTCGGTCTCAATGTCTGTCTGAATTTCTTCTGTCAGCGATCTGCATGTCTTTATGTCGGTCTCATGCCTGTCTGAATTTCTTCTGTCAGCCGATCTGCATGTCTTTATGTCGGTCTCAATGCCTGTCTGATTTTCTTCTGTCAGACGATCTGCATGTCTTTATGTCGGTCTAAATGTCTGTCTGAATTTCTTCTGTCAGCGATCTGCATGTTTTTATGTCGGTCTCAATGCCTGTCTGATTTTCTTCTGTCAGCCGATCTGCATGTCTTTATGTCGGTCTCAATGTCTGTCTGAATTTCTTCTGTCAGCCGATCTGCATGTCTTTATGTCGGTCTAAATGCCTGTCTGATTTCTTCTGTCACCGATCTGCATGTCTTTATGTCGGTCTCAATGCCTGTCTGAATTTCTTCTGTCAGCCGATCTGCATGTCTTTATGTCGGTCTCAATGTCTGTCTGATTTTCTTCTGTCAGCCGATCTGCATGTCTTTATGTCGGTCTCAATGCTGTCTGAATTTCTTCTGTCAGCCGATCTGCATGTCTTTATGTCGGTCTCAATGTCTGTCTGAATTTCTTCTGTCAGCCGATCTGCATGTCTTTATGTCGGTCTCAATGTCTGTCTGAATTTCTTCTGTCAGCCGATCTGCATGTCTTTATGTCGGCCCTCAATGTCTGTCTGAATTTCTTCTGTCAGCCGATCTGCATGTCTTTATGTCGGTCTCAATGTCTGTCTGATTTTCTTCTGTCAGCCGATCTGCATGTCTTTATGTCGGTCTCAATGTCTGTCTGAATTTCTTCTGTCAGCCGATCTGCATGTCTTTATGTCGGTCTCAATGTCTGTCTGATTTTCTTCTGTCAGCCGATCTGCATGTCTTTATGTCGGTCTCAATGTCTGTCTGAATTTCTTCTGTCAGCCGATCTGCATGTCTTTATGTCGGTCTCAATGCCTGTCTGAATTTCTCTGTCAGCCGATCTGCATGTCTTTATGTCGGTCTCAATGCCTGTCTGATTTTCTTCTGTCAGCCGATCTGCATGTCTTTATGTCGTCTCAATGTCTGTCTGATTTTCTTCTGTCAGCCGATCTGCATGTCTTTATGTCGGTCTCAATCCCTGTCTGAATTTCTTCTGTCAGCCGATCTGCATGTCTTTATGTCGGTCTCAATGTCTGTCTGATTTTCTTCTGTCAGCCGATATGCATGTCTTTATGTCGGTCTCAATGTCTGTCTGAAATTTTCTTCTGTCAGCCGATCTGCATGTCTTTATGTCGGTCTCAATGTCTGTCTGATTTTCTCTGTCAGCCGATCTGCATGTCTTTATGTCGGTCTCAATGTCTGTCTGATTTTCTTCTGTCAGCCGATCTGCATGTCTTTAGGTCGGTCTCAATGTCTGTCTGATTTTCTTCTGGTCAGCCGATCTGCATGTCTTTATGTCGGTCTCAATGTCTGTCTGAATTTTCTTCTGTCAGCCGATCTGCATGTCTTTATGTCGGTCTCAATGTCTGTCTGAATTTCTTCTGTCAGCCGATCTGCATGTCTTTATGTCGGTCTCAATGTCTGTCTGATTTTCTTCTGTCAGCCGATCTGCATGTCTTTATGTCGGTCTCAATGCCTGTCTGATTTTCTTCTGTCAGCCGATCTGCATGTCTTTATGTCGGTCTCAATGCCTGTCTGATTTTCTCTGTCAGCCGATCTGCATGTCTTTATGTCGGTCTCAATGCCTGTCTGATTTTCTTCTGTCAGCCGATCTGCATGTCTTTATGTCGGTCTCAATGCCTGTCTGATTTTCTTCTGTCAGCCGATCTGCATGTCTTTATGTCGGTCTCAATGTCTGTCTGAATTTCTTCTGTCAGCCGATCTGCATGTCTTTATGTCGGTCTCAATGTCTGTCTGAATTTCTTCTGTCAGCCGATCTGCATGTCTTTATGTCGGTCTCAATGTCTGTCTGAATTTCTTCTGTCAGCCGATCTGCATGTCTTTATGTCGGTCTCAATGCCTGTCTGATTTTCTTCTGTCAGCCGATCTGCATGTCTTTATGTCGGTCTCAATGTCTGTCTGAATTTCTTCTGTCAGCCGATCTGCATGTCTTTACTGTCGGTCTCAATGTTCTGTCTGAATTTCTTCTGTCAGCCGATCTGCATGTCTTTATGTCGTCTCAATGCCTGTCTGATTTTCTTCTGTCAGCCGATCTGCATGTCTTTATGTCGGTCTCAATGTCTGTCTGAATTTCTTCTGTCAGCCGATCTGCATGTCTTTATGTCGGTCTCAATGCCTGTCTGATTTTCTTCTGTCAGCCGATCTGCATGTCTTTATGTCGGTCTCAATGTCTGTCTGATTTTCTTCTGTCAGCCGATCTGCATGTCTTTATGTCGGTCTCAATGTCTGTCTGATTTTCTTCTGTTTGTCGATATGATTCTCTTATCTCTGTCTCTCTTATGTCTGTCTTGTCTATCTGTCTGTCTGTCTCTCCCTGTCTGCCTGTCTGCATACATGTCTGCCTACATGTCTGTCTGCCTGTCTGCCTGCCTGCCTATCCATCTGTATGTTTGCAAATCTAAAAATATCAGTTGCTATTAGCAACATCATCAACACTAGCTAACATCTCAGGCCTTGCCGAAGAGTGAGGCCTGTTCCAGCCGTCATATCAGGGATGAGTTAGTTAAATGTTTGACCAAATACAGCCTGCTAATGTTCAGTTGATAATTGTGTCCGGGAATTTTGTTATAAATATCCACGCGGCCTTTGGCAGGAAACAAGTTCCCCACCTTTGACACACACCACGTCTTCAAACTTTTACTTACTATTAAGAAAGGCAACATGAAAATATGGATTTGTGAAAGAGACATGAACAAATAACTCAATATGCACATATTCGGAGGTGATAGTATAAACATTATACGCTATGCAGATAACACAGTATTGATGGCGGATAATGCACAAGATCTATAACAATTGATAGACATTATAGTAATAGAGAGTGCAAAGAAAGGACTCTTCTTCAATATCAAGAAAACAGTAACAGTGTTGATATCAAAGAAACAGGTGACACCCAAATGTGACATAGAAATAGAAGGGAAAATTCTTTAACCGAGTGAATAATTTTAAATACCTAGGGGCACTTATAATAACAGCTGGAAGATGTACAACAGAGAATATGGCAAGCAAAGGCTGCATTTCAGAAAACTGAGAATAGCTTATACAATAAGACACTATCATTGAATGTAAAAAAGAGAGTTCATTAATTTATTCATTCAGTAGCATGTCCTTTGCAGAACCTCTCTCCCATAACAACCTTCCGGAAAACCTCTCGATCATAAATAAAATGTCCCGCGTCCAATACACCCATCTGGAGATCATCCGCCACATCCTGCACCCATCTTCTCTTTGGCCTTCCTCTTTCCTCTCTTCCCAGGCATATACCTCTCCATTATTGTTTTCTCCAAACTTTCGTGACGTTTCTAGTGACCAAAATATTTCAATTTTCTTTGTTTTATCGTTTTTAATAGCCAACTTTCTTCAATATTCAGCTCTTGAAGTATTGCTGCAAATGTTCTTTTCTTTACCCAAGATATTCTTAGAACTCGTCTATAACATTTATATTCAAAGGCATTTATGCGCTGCTCAGCTTGTTTAGTAAGTGTCCAGATCTCACAGGCGTAAGTTGCAATTGGAAAGATGCATGCTAAAGAAATAGAGTGCTGAAGTGCTATATAGAACCTCTTTTGCTCTAAGGCTGTGAATCTTGGATTGTAAATGAACAAATTAGGAAGAGATTGGAAGCGATAGAAATGTGGTTCCTGAGACGAATGTTGCGAATTCCTTGGACTGCCAAACTAACTAACAACGACTGTCTGAAAGAGGGCTAATGAAACTAGAACATTATATACAACAATAAGAAATAGGCAAACAGCTATTTTCGGTCATATGATGAGAAGAGAGGCTTTTGGAGAATATCGTGACAAATGGAAAGATCGAGGGGAAGAGAGGCAGAGGCAGACCAAGAGAAATGATGCTGGATGGATTGCGACGGTGTCATGGAGGAATATCAACAGCGGAGTTGATCCAAAAAACCAAAGACCGAGATCTGTGGAGAGTCATGAACGCCTACGCCAGCCGGCATGGCACTTGATGATGACACATTGCTGCTAGCACCTTGTTGTCTTGACAGTTATTGTGCTTCAAAACAGGCACAACAATAACCCATGTCGGTAGCGAATGTGACCTTTCCGTAGCACAAAGAATGGGCTGAATTGTAGAGACCATGTGTTGTCAATGCAGCATCATCCCTATCTCGGCCTGCCTAGTTTACTCCAGAGTTAAGGTAACAGCAATACATCTGGAACAAGACAAGCTGAAGAAGCTGCAGATAGGCAAAGCAATGCTCTAACTGTCCGCCTGTTGGAGCTTCGCCAAGATATTTAGTCTTAAGGTTACATTTCCTCGCACTAGATTAAGGCTTGTTTACTCCAGAGGTAAGGTAACACCAATACATCTAGAACAAGACAAGCCGGAGAACCTGCAGATAGGCAAAGCAATGCTCTAACTGTCCGTCTGTTGGAGCCTCGATCCTAGTATCTTGTAGCTTAAACTTTATATTATTGGTTTACTTTATAACCCAGCCACAACACCCAAGGGTTAAACATTATATTATTGGTTTACTTTATAACCCAGTCACAACACCCAAGGGTTAAACATTATATTATTGGTTTACTTTATAACCCTGTCACAACTCACAAGGGTTAAAGATTATATTATTGGTTTACTTTATAACCCAGGCACAACTCACATGTATCCTTGTATCTAGTAGCTTGTGCCTTCTCAATTGTGCTCCTCCACCCGAAGTCGTTGGAACAATGTGGTGTGTCAGGTTTGGTGGGTAGTACCTCTACCGTCTACTGTCTTACGGTAGCTCAGTCATATCCAACTAAAACATGAGTTCCAATACAGGAGTTGTGACAACACTGACCCGGATCTCAGTAGATGTCATTATATTTTCGTTGGGTTCGAAATCAACTTCTGTCTACCCTTCCACTAATTGTCCCCGGGACGGTGCCCGGACGACACTACCCATATGAAGACTGCTGATACATGAAGACGTCTAACTGACTATAAGAGGACGATCTTATAGCAGGCGAACTTATAATCTTTATTGGAGATTCAGACTGTGATAAACAGACCGACAGACATGTAGACATGAACACCTAGATGGGTGAGATTCGTCTGCTGGACATTCCCATCATCCCACTCGAGGTCTGTCAGTGTCTTTAGTGTCTGCATGTAAACAAGGTGAGAGGATACTTCCACCTGCACCCGTATGAAGCCGTCTGGAGCCTTGGGACTTGAGCCTGGTCAGTTTCAACCGTGACTTGACACTTGACTTCAGCACCATCTAGATTCCCAGCAAAAAGTCACTCGCCCACAGAAACCAGCAAAGGGCCAACAGCATGCAGAAAAGGCCCACAGCACACAGCAAAGTCGGACCGCCCACCGCCAACAGGATTCAGCAACAGCAATGGGCAGTAGCAGTCCACAGCGCCCAGCTAACAGCAAAGGGGTTCCTGCCAGCAAGAACAGGACAGGTGTACACATCCATCACACCATTGAATAATACGTACCCCACCAAAATTCCACACCGACTCCATCTCTCTCTTGTGATCAGGCCCTTGAGCTCAGACCGTATCGTATGTCTGACTTCCCAGACATGTCTCACGGACATGTTAGGTTACAACTTTAACTACTCAAAATATGCTAGATTCTCAGTTATGTTTTATTTTCTTCAAAAAGATAAATATACCTATTTCTTGTTTTGTTTATTTATTCTTTTTTTTTTTTTTTACATTAAATCAGGCAAGCGTTTGACCACGATCTCACCTACTGGGAAGCGACGATGTGCTCGAAGCTGTATTACGCTTGCTTGTTTATTTTAACTTTTTTAAAAAAAAGGTGTATGGCCCAGCAGGATATATTATTTCTGAAATTTGGCCCGCCTGCTGAAAAGGTTGGCCACCCCTGATGTAAACAGTCAAATGTGTAGCCATGTTACGAGAATAAAAGAATTTTAAAACTTTGTGACAGCTAGCACAAATCGTGGAGAAAACAGCAAATTGAAGACAAAAACATCAACAGATAACCGACTTGGTCAAATGGCATAGTCGTGAGAAAGATACAGACCTGATCAAACATCTGGTGACCGTCTGAGATGGCAAACCAGGCTTATCGACATGGCACATGATGGCGATGGTGGTTCGTTTGCTTCGAAACAGCATGCGTTCTGCTATGACGTAGAGCCCTCGTGACATGTGTCCGTACATCGTAGTCAGGTGCACAGGTGTTTGAATCATAAATGTGTGCACGAGCAACGGTCGATTCCTGCTTGTATGTTGTAGCAGTGGTTTGTTGCCGGTCTCCTGGGTGAAGGTGTTAAGAACGCTGTTCTTAATTCTTATACCCACGTACGAAACACAGCTGCGTGAGATTTGGCAGCAAATCTCGTTGCGCTGGTTACTTACGGAGGTATGTGAGCCGGTCGTTCAGAAAGCAATGGCAAACTACTGAACGTAAAACTTGCCAAGACATCAACAACAGATGAAAATGCTGGTGTTGACTGCGATGTCCTATAAAGGATATGCGAAAAGAAACGTTTGGTTTGTTGCCGGTCTCCGTGGCACTGTTTGTAAAATCATACAACTGCACGCGATTTGGCAGCAGACCGCGTTGCGCTGGGTTTTAACGAATTGGTATGGGAGCCGGTCGTTCAGAAAGCAATGGCAAACTACTGAACTTAATCTTGCAAAGACATCAACAACATCAGTAAAACTGCTGGTGTTGACAGCGATGTCCTGTAAAAAGGATATGCAAAAAAAAAAAGTGGTGTGTTGTTGTGGTGTGTGTTGTACTAGTTGTGTGATGTAACAGTTGCTTGTTGTTGTACAAGTTGTGTGTTGTTGTACAAGTTGTGTGTTGCAGTGGTTGTGTGTTGTTGTTTATATCGTTGTCGTGGTTGTATGTTGTGATAGTGGTCTTTCTGTCGGTGTCATGGTTGTGTGTTGTGGTAGTAGTTTCTTGCTGTTGTAGCAGTTGAGTGTTGTGGTTGTAGTTTCCTGTTGTTGTAGTAGTTGTGTTTTGTTGTAGTAATTGTGTGATGTAGTAGTTGTTGTGTGTTGTGGTTGTAGTTTCTTGTTGTTGAGTGATGTGGTAGTAGTTTCGTGCTGTTGTAGCAGTTGAGTGTTGTGGTAGTAGTTTCTTGTTGTAGTTGTGTGTCGTGGTTGTAGTTTCTTGTTGTTGTAGTTGTGTGTTGAGGTAGTAATTTGTGTTGTAGCAGCAATAATCTGAAATGATCTGTATAAGACAGTAGTTGTACTGTCAAGTTGTACAAATTTCCCCTGATCTCTGGGTAGTGAGATCGGACGCCCGTGTGTATTGTTGCGCCCGTAAAAAATCCTTTGGCAATTGGAAATCGAAAAAGAGTAGCCTAACGGCGCTGCCTGGGCACAATTTCGAGTTAAAAATCTACCCAAAGTATTTAAGGATCCTCACCGGTGCTGCGTAGTTCGTGCACCGAGCTGTGTTTCTCCAGACTCAGGTTTGAGTTAGGAGTAGAACGGAGCACTTATGGGTTACACCCGTGTGCCATGATGTTGATTCATCGACTAAACTAAACTAAACAGTTGTACTGCCATGTAATCAACTCATTAACTATCAGGAATTGTGTTCTTCGACTCCCCAGTACACTTCCCTCCGTAATGATCTGTATAAGACAGGAGTGGTACTGTCGTGAAATCAACTTATTAACTACCAGATATTGTGCTCTTGCATTTATAACATCAGATGGAAGATGCACAACAGAGATTACGAGCAAAGGCTGCATTTCTCAAAATGAAGAAAATCTTAAGAATAAGTCACTTTTATTGAATGTAAGAATGCGAGTGCTGAAGTGGTGTATAGTATCTGTTTTGCTGTATGGCTGTGAATAGTGGAATGTAAATGAACAAATTAGGAAGAAACTGGAAGCGACAGAAATGTGATTCCTGAGACGAATGTTGCGAATTCCTTGGACTGCCAAAGTAACTAACAACGATTGCCTGAAAGAGTCTAATGAAACTAGAACATTATATACAACAATAAGAAAGAAGCAAACAGTTTTGTGTGTGTGTGTGTGTGTGTGTGTGTGTGTGTGTGTGTGTGTGGTGTGTGTGTGTGTGTGTGGTGTGTGTGTGTGTGGATCATATGATGAGAAGAGAGGTATTGGAGAACATCGTTACAACTGGAAAGATCGAGGGGAACAGAGGCAGAGGCAGACCAAGAGAAATGATGCTGGATGGATTGCGACAGTGGCATGGAGGAATATCAACAGCGGAGTTGATCCAGAAAACCAAAGACCGAGATCTGTGGAGAGTCATGAACACCTACGCCAGCCGGCATGGCACTTGATGATGATGATTGTGTTCTTCCACTCCCCGGTACACATCCCTCCCTAATTATCCGTATAAGACAGTAATTGTGCTGTCATGTACTCAGCCCATCATGTAATCCCCCCATCAACTATCAGGTATTGTGTTCTTCCACACTCCGGTACATATCACTCCCTAACGATCTGTATAAGACAGTAATTGTGCTGTCATGTACTCATGTAATCAAGCCATCAACTATCAGGTATTGTGTTCTTCCACTCCCCGGTACACATCCCTATCTAATGATCTGTATAAGACAGTAATTGTGCTGTCATGTACTCACCCCATCAACTATCAGGTATTGTGTTCTTCCACTCCCCGGTACACATCCCTCCCTAACGACCTGTATAAGACAGTAATTGTGATGTCATGTACTCACCCAATCATGTAATCACGCCATCAACTATCAGGTATTGTGTTCTTCCCCTCCCCGGTACACATCCCTCGCTAACGATGCGTATAAGACAGTAATTGTGCTGTCATGTACTCACCCCATCAACTATCAGGTATTGTGTTCTTCCACTCCCCGGTACACATCCCTCCCTAATGATCTGTATAAGACAGTAATTGTGCTGTCATGTACTCACCCCATCAACTATCAGGTATTGTGTTCTTCCACTCCCCGGTACACATCACTCCCTAACGACCTATATAAGACAGTAATTGTGCTGTCATGCACTCACCCCATCAACTATCAGGTATTGTGTTCTTCCACTCCCCGGTACACATCCCTCCATAACGACCTGTATAAGACAGTAATTGTGCTGTCATGTACTCACCCCATCATGTACTCACCCCATCAACTACCAGGTATTGTGTTCTTCCCCTCTCCGGTACACATCCCTCCATAACGATCCGTATAAGACAATAATTGTGCTGTCATGTACTCACCCCATCATGTAATCACGCCATCAACTATCAGGTATTGTGTTCTTCCACTCCCCGGTACACATCCCTCTCTAACGACCTATATAAGACAGTAATTGTGCTGTCATGCACTCACCCCATCAACTATCAGGTATTGTGTTCTTCCACTCCCCGGTACACATCCCTCCCTTATGATCTGTATAAGACAGTAATTGTGCTGTCATGTACTCACCCCATCAACTACCAGGTATTGTGTTCTTCCCCTCCCCGGTACACACCCCTCCCTAACGACCTGTATAAGACAGTAATTGTGCTGTCATGTACTCAGCCCATCATGTAATCCCGCCATCAACTATCATGTATTGTGATCTTCCACTCCCCGGTACACACCCCTCCCTAACGACCTGTATAAGACAGTAATTGTGCTGTCATGCACTCAGCCCATCATGTAATCCCCCCATCAACTATCATGAATTGTGATCTTCCACTCCCCGGTACACATCCCTCCCTAATGACCTGTATAAGACAGTAATTGTGCTGTCATGTATTCACCCCATCAACTATCAGGTATTATGTTCTTCCCCTCCCCGGTACACATCCCTCCCTAACGATCTGTATAAGACAGTAATTGTGCTGTCATGTACTCACCCCATCAACTACCAGGTATTATGTTCTTCTCCTCGCTGGTACACATCCCTCCCTAACGACCTGTATAAGACAGTAATTGTGCTGTCATGTACTCACCCCATCAACTACCAGGTATTATGTTCTTCCACTCCCCGGTACACATCCCTCCCTAACGACCTGTATAAGACAGTAATTGTGCTGTCATGTACTCACCCCATCAACTACCAGGTATTGTGTTCTTCCACTCCCCGGTACACATCCCTCCCTAACGACCTGTATAAGACAGTAATTGTGCTGTCATGTACTCACCCCATCAACTACCAGGTATTATGTTCTTCCACTCCCCGGTACACATCCCTCCCTAACGACCTGTATAAGACAGTAATTGTGCTGTCATGTACTCAGCCAATCAACTACCAGGTATTGTGTTCTTCCACTCCCCGGTACACATCCCTCCCTAACGACCTGTATAAGACAGTAATTGTGGCTGTCATGTACTCACCCCATCAACTATCAGGTATTGTGTGCTTCCACTCCCCGATACACATCCCTCCCTAACGACCTGTATAAGACAGTAATTGTGCTGTCATGTACTCACCCCATAAACTATCAGGTATTATGTTCTTCCACTCCCCGGTACACATCCCTCCCTAACGACCTGTATAAGACAGTAATTGTGCTGTCATGTACTCACCCCATCAACTATCAGGTATTATGTTCTTCAACTCCCCGGTACACATCCCTCCCTAACGATCTATATAAGACAGTAATTGTGCTGTCATGTACTCACTCCATCAACTATCAGGTATTATGTTCTTCCCCTCCCCGGTACACATCCCTCCCTAACGATCTGTATAAGACAGTAATTGTGCTGTCATGTACTCACCCCATCAACTACCAGGTATTATGTTCTTCCACTCCCCGGTACACATCCCTCCCTAACGATCCTGTATAAGACAGTAATTGTGCTGTCATGTACTCACCCCATCATGTAATCAAGCCACCAACTATCAGGTATTGTGTTCTTCCCCTCCCCGGTACACACCCCTCCCTAACGTTCTATATAAGACAGTAATTGTGCTGTCATGTACTCACCCCATAAACTATCAGGTATTATGTTCTTCCCCTCCCCGGTACACATCCCTCCCTAACGATCTGTATAAGACAGTAATTGTGCTGTCATGTACTCACCCCATCAACTATCAGGTATTGTGTTCTTCCACTCCCCGGTACACATCCCTCCCTAACGATCTGTATAAGACAGTAATTGTGCTGTCATGTACTCACCCCATCAACTACCAGGTATTATGTTCTTCCACTCACCGGTACACATCCCTCCCTAATGATCTGTATAAGACAGTAATTGTGCTGTCATGTACTCACTCCCATCAACTATCCAGGTATTGTGTTCTTCCACTCCCCGGTACACATCCCTCCCTAACGATCTGTATAAGACAGTAATTGTGCTGTCATGTACTCAGCCCATCATGCAATCGCCCCATCAACTATCAGGTATTATGTTCTTCCCCTCCCCGGTACACATCCCTCCCTAACGACCTGTATAAGACAGTAATTGTGCTGTCATGTACTCACCCCATCAACTACCAGGTATTGTGTTCTTCCACTCCCCGGTACACATCCCTCCCTAACGACCTGTATAAGACAGTAATTGTGCTGTCATGTACTCACCCCATCAACTACCAGGTATTATGTTCTTCCACTCCCCGGTACACATCCCTCCCTAACGACCTGTATAAGACAGTAATTGTGCTGTCATGTACTCACCCCATCAACTACCAGGTATTGTGTTCTTCCACTCCCCGGTACACATCCCTCCCTAACGACCTGTATAAGACAGTAATTGTGCTGTCATGTACTCACCCCATCAACTACCAGGTATTGTGTTCTTCCACTCCCCGGTACACATCCCTCCCTAACGACCTGTATAAGACAGTAATTGTGCTGTCATGTACTCACCCCATCAACTACCAGGTATTGTGTTCTTCCACTCCCCGGTACACATCCCTCCCTAACGACCTGTATAAGACAGTAATTGTGGTGTCATGTACTCACCCCATCAACTACCAGGTATTGTGTTCTTCCACTCCCCGGTACACATCCCTCCCTAACGACCTGTATAAGACAGTAATTGTGCTGTCATGTACTCACCCCATCAACTATCAGGTATTGTGTTCTTCCCCTCCCCGGTACACATCCCTCCCTAACGACCTGTATAAGACAGTAATTGTGCTGTCATGTACTCACCCCATCAACTATCAGGTATTGTGTTCTTCCCCTCCCCGGTACACATCCCTCCCTAACGACCTGTATAAGACAGTAATTGTGCTGTCATGTACTCACCCCATCAACTACCAGGTATTGTGTTCTTCCCCTCCCCGGTACACATCCCTCCCTAACGACCTGTATAAGACAGTAATTGTGCTGTCATGTACTCACCCCATCAACTACCAGGTATTGTGTTCTTCCACTCCCCGGTACACATCCCTCCCTAACGACCTGTATAAGACAGTAATTGTGCTGTCATGTACTCACCCCATCAACTACCAGGTATTGTGTTCTTCCACTCCCCGGTACACATCCCTCCCTAACGATCCTGTATAAGACAGTAATTGTGGCTGTCATGTACTCACCCCATCAACTACCAGGTATTGTGTTCTTCCCTCCCCGGTACACATCCCTCCCTAACGACCTGTATAAGACAGTAATTGTGCTGTCATGTACTCACCCCATCAACTACCAGGTATTGTGTTCTTCCACTCCCCGGTACACATCCCTCCCTAACGACCTGTATAAGACAGTAATTGTGCTGTCATGTACTCACCCCATCAACTACCAGGTATTGTGTTCTTCCACTCCCCGGTACACATCCCTCCCTAACGACCTGTATAAGACAGTAATTGTGGCTGTCATGTACTCACCCCTATCAACTACCAGGTATTGTGTTCTTCCACTCCCCGGTACACATCCCTCCCTAACGACCTGTATAAGACAGTAATTGTGCTGTCATGTACTCACCCCATCAACTACCAGGTATTGTGTTCTTCCACTCCCCGGTACACATCCCTCCCTAACGACCTGTATAAGACAGTAATTGTGCTGTCATGTACTCAGCCCATCATGTAATCATGCCATCAACTATCAGATATTGTGTTCTTCCACTCCCCGGTACACATCCCTCCCTAACGACCTGTATAAGACAGTAATTGTGCTGTCATGTACTCACCCCATCAACTACCAGGTATTGTGTTCTTCCACTCCCCGGTACACATCCCTCCCTAACGACCTGTATAAGACAGTAATTGTGCTGTCATGTACTCACCCCATCAACTATCAGGTATTGTGTTCTTCCACTCCCCGGTACACATCCCTCCCTAACGACCTGTATAAGACAGTAATTGTGGTGTCATGTACTCACCCCATCAACTATCAGGTATTGTGTTCTTCCACTCCCCGGTACACATCCCTCCCTAACGACCTGTATAAGACAGTAATTGTGCTGTCATGTACTCACCCCATCAACTACCAGGTATTGTGTTCTTCCACTCCCCGGTACACATCCCTCCCTAACGACCTGTATAAGACAGTAATTGTGCTGTCATGTACTCACCCCATCAACTACCAGGTATTGTGTTCTTCCACTCCCCGGTACACATCCCTCCCTAACGACCTGTATAAGACAGTAATTGTGCTGTCATGTACTCACCCCATCAACTACCAGGTATTGTGTTCTTCCACTCCCCGGTACACATCCCTCCCTAACGATCCTGTATAAGACAGTAATTGTGCTGTCATGTACTCACCCCATCAACTACCAGGTATTGTGTTCTTCCACTCCCCGGTACACATCCCTCCCTAACGACCTGTATAAGACAGTAATTGTGCTGTCATGTACTCACCCCATCAACTACCAGGTATTGTGTTCTTCCACTCCCCGGTACACATCCCTCCCTAACGACCTGTATAAGACAGTAATTGTGCTGTCATGTACTCACCCCATCAACTACCAGGTATTGTGTTCTTCCACTCCCCGGTACACATCCCTCCCTAACGACCTGTATAAGACAGTAATTGTGGTGTCATGTACTCACCCCATCAACTACCAGGTATTGTGTTCTTCCACTCCCCGGTACACATCCCTCCCTAACGACCTGTATAAGACAGTAATTGTGCTGTCATGTACTCACCCCATCAACTACCAGGTATTGTGTTCTTCCACTCCCCGGTACACATCCCTCCCTAACGACCTGTATAAGACAGTAATTGTGCTGTCATGTACTCACCCCATCAACTACCAGGTATTGTGTTCTTCCACTCCCCGGTACACATCCCTCCCTAACGATCTGTATAAGACAGTAATTGTGGTGTCATGTACTCACCCCATCAACTACCAGGTATTGTGTTCTTCCACTCCCCGGTACACATCCCTCCCTAACGACCTGTATAAGACAGTAATTGTGCTGTCATGTACTCACCCCATCAACTACCAGGTATTGTGTTCTTCCACTCCCCGGTACACATCCCTCCCTAACGACCTGTATAAGACAGTAATTGTGCTGTCATGTACTCACCCCATCAACTACCAGGTATTGTGTTCTTCCACTCCCCGGTACACATCCCTCCCTAACGACCTGTATAAGACAGTAATTGTGGTGTCATGTACTCACCCCATCAACTACCAGGTATTGTGTTCTTCCACTCCCCGGTACACATCCCTCCCTAACGACCTGTATAAGACAGTAATTGTGCTGTCATGTACTCAGCCCATCATGTAATCAAGCCATCAACTACCAGGTATTGTCTCCCCGCCCGGTATCGATTACCCCACGTCTGCCCCGCTGTCCCACCATGTCCGCCTGAGCACGGACCCAAACAACTTGATCGTGTTTCGTGAGTACAATCACCGGCATTTCATCTTCCTAGCTGCATATTTCTCTACGCTTATTATTGCTAAGTTTATAAACTACACTTTGCACTTCAGAAAGTCGTGGTTTAGCATTGATAACTTCGGTTTTATTGACAAATATTATCGTTACTTCAACTTGTTGAAACAAAAATTAACTAGCCGAAGACCGAAGTTGTCGGTTAGTGGCAGGACTTGCGGTAAACAGAACTGTGTTGTTGAAACAAAATGTTGTATCAGGCAACAGTTGCTGCATGATATTTGCATTAGTCATCTTGTTTGAATATGTTAAAGGCTGTTGGTTTTAGTTTTGAAAAACCGCGGGTTGTAACATTTAATTCAGGGAACAGGAACTTTTCGGCAAAACAGTTTTGCTCAAACTAAGAACTAAGGAGGTAACTGCAGAGAGCTTTGGTTGGAGAACCTGCCAGTTACTTTCACTTTAAAGTCCTTCGTGACTGGTCACAGTAACAGTGTAACAGACACACGGCCTTTTGTCCTTTACCACGGAAACCTTCAGAGTGACTGAGAGCATTACTTCTTCTGCTTCTTAGTCTATGCTGTGTGGCTTTGGTGATCATGTCTGTCCACAGCTTTCTGTCCCCTGTGCTATCAATCGTTTCTGATAATGATTGTCCACTATGGCAGATGTCAAACTGTCCAATAATCCAATATCTTCTCTCTTGGTCTCCCCATGCCTCTTTTCCCTTTCAACTTTCCCTTTCAACTTTCCCTCTACCCCTACAACTACCCCCTGTCATTTATTATTCTGAAGGGAGTAACCAGCTCTCTTTACGAGTTTACTTCTTTCAAGATATCTTCATTACACAATATATCCATCCTCTGTTTTATCATCATTATTTTTATATAAAACCACATCACAGCTTATACTTAATTCCTCCCTTGCCTGCTAATTGTCTGTGATTCACTTCCATACATCAGGATTGGTTTTATATAGCACCTAAGAACTCTTTCCCTCACCTAAATTAACAAACATAAGTATCAAATACACCACTAATCCTGCAGATACATGGAGAGAGAGAGAGAGAGAGAGAGAGAGAGAGAGAGAGAGAGAGAGAGAGAGAGAGAGAGAGAGTGAGTTGGTATATACTTTGTGAAGATGAAGAGAAACTAATATATTAGGGGGCACAGCAGATAACATGAACATTAAAAGTGGATGTCCACGCCAGATTCCAGCATGCTCCCAAATGAAGATCTCATCTCCCAGAAGGAAAGAGGTTACGTGTATCTAGCCACCCAGGGTTTTACAGAGTGCTTGCTCCTTCGGCAATGGCTGCCTGTAGATTTTAGTTACGCATTTTGTCATCTGATATCTACTTCTGTGGTCTTACCTTCAAAATGTGTACATCAGTACCAGTGATTACATTTGACTAAAGAACTTGAGAACAGCTGTTGTAAGGAATTGTTTCATTTAGAAAATTGTGTGATGGTGCTAATGTTGGTCAAAGTAAATAAGTTTTGGTGTAACAAGCATTTGATTGGCTCTCACAGCAGAGGAAGACGTCAGGACAGAAGTGTCTTTCAACAAGGCACTTGATGATGATAAGTACACTTTAGCAGTATGGATTGCTGTGTATTCATGTATTAGTAAAGACTGATATACACTCAGAGAATGGGATATACAATTGTTGGTCAGAAGTGGATGTGAGGAGACACATTAGACAACAAATATAAGCAATCTTTAATATATACATATTACATCTTTTATAACAGATGAGTATATTACTTTTAGGGTAATGGTTTTTAATCTCTAGTGAGCTTGCCAATGTTTCTGTCTTCTAACACCTGCCTCTTGCATATTCTTCTCTGTTTTCTGCTGCAGACCAGACATTTGAAGAAGATTCAGAAGAAGAAGACTGTCAATGATTTTCCAGTGAGTAATGATACAGTTACCATAGACCCTGAGGTAGACCAAGATGACGGTGGAGAGATAATACATGTACAGACCTACAAGCACTTGGAATCAACGACTGGCAGGAGAAGGTCCACCAGAGAGACGAATGGAGACGGATTGTATCTGCAGCAAAGAACCTCAATGGCTCGGAACACTGAAGAAGGAGAAGAAGAAGAAGAAGAGAAGAATGATACAGTTATCAAAATCACTCTTGTATCAATCAACACCTGCAAGGTGAGATGCTTGAGAAGACCTGCCAACTTAACAATCTGAGACTGAGTAAGAAATGTTGTTATCAGACAGATAGTGGGATCAACACCTTGTGCCACATTTGTTGAAAGTCAGAAGATTAAATGGTTTGTCCATCTCGTTAGAATGCAACACCTTCAACTTACAGCACTGGCACTACATCAAAACAGATCTGATATGAGAGCATGAGGACATCCAGGAAGAAAATGGATTGATGACATCAAAGACATTGTACAATCACACAGAATGACACTATCCAGTACCATCCATTGGGCGCTGGAATGACAGCTTCTCCTCCCTACGACGCTTGACGGCAAAAGGTGAAGATGATTGTGATGAATGAAATGGCTAAGAAGAGAAGACTAGAGATATGATTTTTCTGAGAAGCATTTAAGAATATAGGACAGACACTGAGGTAGAAACAGCCACAGGAGTCACAAGGAAGAGACCTGAAATGTAAGGGGCATATCAAGAAAAGGGGTGGAGTACAGTGATGAGCCTTATCTGAGGGAAATACTGGGCTAGAGAGGAAGAGCAAGGCAGAGAAGGATGCATGTGGACAGCTTAAAAACATGGGCAGCAAATAATAATTAAGCACCACCATCTCATCTCATCTTGTTCCTCTTGCACCTCGCAGTATCCATGTGAGGCATAAATAGCTGGAAAGTGCCCACTTACAGGCTTCATATATTGAGATTTCTATACACTCTGGTATTCCTTCTGTCCATTGTTTACATGTTCAGCTTCTTCTTCTGGTTCCATCTGGTCTGTGCATCATTGCTTGTTGTGGTATACTGTCAGTTGGTGGCCTAGTTACATGGCCAAACCATGTCACTTGGTGTGGTATACTGTTAAATAGTAGCTTAGTTTTTTGGCCGAACCACGTCAATTGTTGTGGTATACTGTCAGTTGGCAGCCTAACATGGCGACAGAATCAAAGAAGTGAAGGATCAAAGAGGGTAAGAATCAAAGAAGGTAAGAATCAAAGAAGGTAAGAATCAAAGAAGGCAAGAATCAAAGAAGGTAAGAATCAAAGAAGGTAAGAATCAAAGAAGGTAAGAACCAAAGAAGGTAAGAACCAAAGAAGGTAAGAATCAAATCACAACGGCATACTCTGCAAAACTTAAAAGTCAAGTTACCTTTATCTGATTAATATCAGCAGTCCTGTGGCTTCATTGTACAGGTCTGATTAATGTCAGCAGTCCTGTGGCTTCACTGTACAACTATTTCAAGGCTCAGATTTGTCTAAATTCCAAAATGAATATAGGACTCACAGATGCCATTGATAGAAAAAAATCTTTCGAGTGTAGACAAAGAGTGATTGAGGAGACAGCCCAGCAACTCAAAAATGGGATTGAATGTTTACCAAAGATTTGAGTCTGCTGGTGTCCTCTTTGATCTGACTCATTGAGACATTAGGAGGAAAACAAATCAAATAGATTGGTATATAATTTAAGCCAAGTATTCAGAACATGCCTAAATGTCCTTAATCTAGAAAACATGCACAAACAAAATGCATGAATCTCACTGATATGACCATCAGCAGGTGTCAGATCATTTGCTGAAAGGAGGCACTACCCGAGAGATGATGCTGACAGCTACCATTGGTGGAACAAGCTCCGTGGCTCCACGACAGAGCAGACTGAAGAAACCTCGTCCTCTGAGGTTTTTTTCAACACGAGAAGGGTCTGTTGACCAAGGTAATGTACACATGATCATGTCTTTCACGTCTGGTGGGCTTCTCCCCAACAATCAAACAGCTGGTAGGCTGCTCCTCAACACTAAAACAGCTGAAGGACTTATGTCTGAAAGTTGGTGTCTCTGTAGGTTAATGTCCCTGCAGGTTTATGTCTCTGGAAATTGATCTTTCTAGATATTGGTGTCTCAGAATGTTGGTGTCTCTGCAGTTGTGTATACAAGTCACTTGTTGATGATAGTTGACAGTATAAAGATAATATAGTCAGGATATACTGTGTGTATACAAGGCACTTGTTGATGATAATTAAAAGTATAAAGATAATATAGTCAGGATATACTGTGTGTATACAAGGCACTTGTTGATGATAATTAACAGTATAAAGATAATATAGTCAGGATATACTGTGAATACAAAGCACTTGATGATGTTAATTGACAGTATATAGATACTATAGGCAGTGTATAGATAATATAGTCCAGTGGTTCTCAATCTTTTTCGGCCTATGCACTCCTTCTCCTTCACCATATGTTCAGAATGTCAACCCCCCCCACCACCCCCGGTCGTATTTCCTCCCTCCTGTAACCTAATACAGACAGTATATAGATAGTACAGACAGTATATAGATAATACAGGCAGTATATAGATAGTAAAGACAGTATATAGATAGTAAAGACAGTATATAGATAATACAGGCAGTATATAGATATTACAGACAGTATATAGATAGTACAGACAGTACATAGATAGTGCAGACAGTACATAGATAGTGCAGACAGTATATAGATAGTGCAGACAGTATATAGATAGTAAAGACAGTACATAGATAGTGCAGACAGTACATAGATAATACAGACAGTATATAGATAGTAAAGACAGTATATAGATAGTACAGACAGTATATAGATAGTAAAGACAGTATATAGATATTACAGACAGTATATAGATAGTACAGACAGTATATATAGATAGTGCAGACAGTACATAGATAATACAGACAGTATATATAGATAGTAAAGACAGTATATAGATAGTAAAGACAGTATATAGATAATACAGGCAGTATATAGATATTACAGACAGTATATAGATAGTACAGACAGTACATAGATAGTGCAGACAGTACATAGATAGTGCAGACAGTATATAGATAGTGCAGACAGTATATAGATAGTGCAGACAGTATATAGATGCTACAAAAATAGTCAGACAGCAGAAGCGAGAATATATGAGTAATATAATCAAAGATATGGAAACTAATCACCAGAAAAATGAATCCAGAAAGTTTTTTAAAGTACTGAAGTCAATGAAACGAGGGCACCAACAAAACACATATGGTTTAAAAGACAAAAATGGGAATATGATAAATACCAATGAAGAAATGTGCAACACATGGAAAGAATATTTTATTGAATTACTAAATTGTGAAGCTCCAAGTAACATTTTCCCACAGGAAGAGGTTCTAACATGCGAACCACAAATTGAAGAACCTACATTTGAAGAAATCCTATATGTAATCACACGACTTAAAAACAATAAGGCAACTGGGACTGATGGAATTGCTGCTGAATTTATAAAGGCAGGTGGCCATGCATTACATCTAAAGCTATACGAACTAATAATAAAAATCTGGAGGACAGAAGAATTACCCCATGACTGGAAAGAGTCATTATTGATACCTATCTTTAAGAAAGGAGACAAGTTCCAATGTGGAAATTATAGAGGAATATCACTACTGTCCACAAGCTATAAGATACTATCCGCAGTATTACTAAATAGACTAAAACCATATTCAGAAGACATATTAGGTGACTACCAGGCGGGTTTTAGACAAAACAGATCAACAATAGATCAGATATTTATCTTACGACAAATAGCCGAGAAACATTGGGAATATAAAAGAGATCTCCATAACATTTTTGTGGATTTTAAAAAGGCTTATGATAGTGTCCATAGGAATAGTCTATGGAATGTTATGCAGGAATTTGGAATACCAAGGAAGTTAATTAACATGACCAAACTATGCATGGAAGATACTTATAATATAGTAACATATAAAGGCAGGAAATCAGACCCATTCCAAATAACATCTGGCTTGAAACAGGGTGATGCACTATCGCCGCTACTCTTCAATCTGGCTCTAGAGAAAGTTGTAAGGAAGGTAAAGGAGGAATGTGATATTGGAGGAACATCCAGGCTGCTTGGTTATGCAGATGATATAGATATTATAGGGCAAAGTGAACAAAAGACATTAGAAATATTGACTCACTTAAAGGAAAAAGCCCAACAGATGGGGCTGGTTATCAACCAAGATAAGACAGAATATATGGTAATTTCAAGAGACGGAATGGCTAAAAACTCTGGCCACATACAAATAGATAATATGACCATTAAAAGAACGGAAACATACAAATACCTGGGTACAATCTTCAACTGCTCCAACATCATAAGGGAAGAAATACAAACTAGAATCAACTCTGGAAATAAGATATACTATGCACTACAACATCTACTAAAATCAAAGGCGCTATCTCGTAACACCAAAATCACAATATACAAAACACTGATCAGACCAGTTGTGCTGTATGGCTCTGAAACCTGGAGTACAACGAAAGGAGACGAAGCCTTGTTACAAACCTTTGAGAACAAAATTTTAAGACGCATCTTTGGACCCATTAGGGATACACAAAGTGGAGAGTGGAAAAGAAGAAGTAACAAAGACATTTATGATTTGTTTAAGTCCCCGCTAATCACTGGTATCATGAAGGCTAATAGACTACAATGGCTGGGGCATATAGAAAGAATGGAAGATAATAGGGAAACAAAACTCGCTTACACTCAGGAAATAAATGACCGTAGACCCCGAGGTAGACCAAGAAGGCGGTGGAGAGATAATATACATACAGACCTACAAGCACTTGGAATCAACGACTGGCAAGAGAAGGTCCACCAGAGAGACGAATGGAGACAGATTGTATTTGCAGCAAAGAACCTCAATGGCTCGGAATGCTGAAGAAGAAGAAGAAGAAGAAGAAGTATATAGATAGTAAAGACAGTATATAGATAATACAGACAGTATATAGATAGTACAGACAGTATATAGATAGTACAGACAGTATATAGATAATACAGACAGTATATAGATAGTACAGGCAGTATATAGATAATACAGGCAGTATATAGATAGTAAAGACAGTATATAGATAGTAAAGACAGTATATAGATAATACAGGCAGTATATAGATATTACAGACAGTATATAGATAGTACAGACAGTATATAGATAATACAGGCAGTATATAGATAGTAAAGACAGTATATAGATAGTACAGACAGTATATAGATAATACAGGCAGTATATAGATAATACAGACAGTATATAGATAGTACAGACAGTATATAGATAATACAGACAGTATATAATACAGGCAGTATATAGATAGTACAGACAGTATATAGATAATACAGGCAGTATATAGATAATACAGACAGTATATAGATAATACAGACAGTATATAGATAATACAGACAGTATATAGATAATACAGGCAGTATATAGATAGTAAAGACAGTATATAGATAGTAAAGACAGTATATAGATAATACAGGCAGTATATAGATAATACAGACAGTATATAGATAATACAGACAGTATATAGATAATACAGACAGTATATAGATAGTACAGACAGTATATAGATAATACAGGCAGTATATAGATAGTAAAGACAGTATATAGATAATACAGACAGTATATAGATAGTACAGACAGTATATAGATAATACAGGCAGTATATAGATAGTAAAGACAGTATATAGATAGTAAAGACAGTATATAGATAATACAGGCAGTATATAGATAGTACAGACAGTATATAGATAATACAGACAGTATATAGATAGTACAGACAGTATATAGATAATACAGACAGTATATAGATAGTAAAGACAGTATATAGATAATACAGGCAGTATATAGATAGTAAAGACAGTATATAGATAATACAGGCAGTATATAGATAGTACAGACAGTATATAGATAATACAGACAGTATATAGATAATACAGACAGTATATAGATAATACAGGCAGTATATAGATAATACAGACAGTATATAGATAGTACAGACAGTATATAGATAATACAGACAGTATATAGATAGTAAAGACAGTATATAGATAATACAGACAGTATATAGATAGTAAAGACAGTATATAGATAATACAGGCAGTATATAGATAGTACAGACAGTATATAGATAATACAGACAGTATATAGATAATACAGACAGTATATAGATAGTACAGACAGTATATAGATAGCAGAGGCTCCGCTATACGTCGCTTCGGTTTACTTCATTTCCCTATAACGTCATTGTCACATAGGGGACATCACTTTACGTTGCTACGTTCCACCATAATGGTGTCACTGTGTTGCTATGCTGCGCTCTCTTGCTAGCTTTTAAGATATGCTAGGATAATGCTATTGGATAATGCCCCTGGTCATACAGTCAATCTGGACAACTTTTCCGAGAACGTCAAGTTTGTATTCATGCCACTAAACACGACTTCATTGATCCAGCCAATGGACCAAGGTGTAATTGCAACTTTCAAATGTTATTATTTGCGTCGCACCTTCTCACAGCTCATCAAGGCTATGGACGGTAAAGGTAAGCCTACCATTAAGGGGATCTGGCGAGATTACAACATCCTCAAGGCCATTGAAGACATTGCGGATTCATGGAGTGAGGGAACGTCAGCATGCATGAATGCTGCATGGCGAAAACTGTGGCCAGAATGTGTGCATCACTTTTGTGAATTTGACGACGTTTATGCTATTCGACGACAGATCACTAACTTAGCCACTAAAGCTGCCTTTGAAGGCATGGAGGAAGCTGACATTGATAAGTTGCTTGCATCACATGGAGAAGAGTTGTCTAATGAGGACCTAATGCAGCCTGACGTGCAGAGAGCTCAGTAGGAAGAGGAGCACCCTGTTGCAAAACACACACACACACACCACCACCACCACCACCACCATCACCACCACCACCCCTTCCTCGATATAGATAACATAGTTAGGATAAATGGTGTAGCCACTTGATGATGATATAGATAACCGAGTCAGGAAGTGTGATGTGTACATGCCACTTGATGATATAGATAACCGAGTCAGGAAGTGTGATGTGTACATGCCACTTGATGATATAGATAACCAAGTCAGGAAGTGTGATGTGTACATGCCACTTGATGATATAGATAACCAAGTCAGGAAGTGTGATGTGTACATGCCACTTGATGATATAGATAACCGAGTCAGGAAGTGTGATGTGTACATGCCACTTGATGATATAGATAACCAAGTCAGGAAGTGTGATGTGTACATGCCACTTGATGATATAGATAACCGAGTCAGGAAGTGTGATGTGTACATGCCACTTGATGATATAGATAACCGAGTCAGGAAGTGTGATGTGTACATGCCACTTGATGATATAGATAACCGAGTCAGGAAGTGTGATGTGTACATGCCACTTGATGATATAGATAACCGAGTCAGGAAGTGTGATGTGTACATGCCACTTGATGATATAGATAACCAAGTCAGGAAGTGTGATGTGTACATGCCACTTGATGATATAGATAACCAAGTCAGGAAGTGTGATGTGTACATGCCACTTGATGATATAGATAACCAAGTCAGGAAGTGTGATGTGTACATGCCACTTGATGATATAGATAACCAAGTCAGGAAGTGTGATGTGTACATGCCACTTGATGATATAGATAACCAAGTCAGGAAGTGTGATGTGTACATGCCACTTGATGATATAGATAACCGAGTCAGGATGTATTGTGGTGATATTCACAGGTGCTGTCCCAGCAGGTGTGGTCAAGGAAAGGAACAAGAGTTTGGGAAGTCTGGAAGTTGATGTGGTAAGTAGTCTGTTCTACAGGATAGCCCACACATCTGGCTTGTGTGTAGTCTTTCTTTACACAAACTAGATGAGTAGTCTTTCTTTACACAAGCTAGATGAGTAGTCTTTCTTTACACAAGCTAGATGAGTAGTCTTTCTTTACACTAACTAGATGAGTAGTCTTTCTTTCTACCTGGCCTGCAGTGCGAAGACGCAGGAAGACCCGTGAGCCCTTGGAGAGCTGATTGTCTCCAGGTATGGTTTCTTAGAGCATGTTCCCATATTTGGACTTGTTAGACCTGGTTTTATCCTGAGTTGAGTGCTCTTTGTTTGTGCCCACGGTAACTCTGTTTACATTTAAAAAATGACAGACAGCTAATGACCTGCACTCTGGCGGCTGCCTTTAGTGATAATGAGTGTATTGACTGCTTGTTTGCTTGAACTACTGATTTCTATTGTGACTATAGAGGACAAGCACAAACATAACTAGAAATAAAAACTCAAGGTTCTTGCTTAACCACAGCTTATGTAGATTTAGCAAAGCATTGTTCACCCATTGCATATTAATGTGCAATTCATGATTCATGATTTATTCATGATTATTTTAATTAATTTATTGCTTGCTTTGAACTCAACGATAGTCCACATACATGCTACTGCTACAGATAGTGCTTCTACTCGTTTGTTCACTGGAATGATTTTGATTGAAGGTTAGCTTTCCTTACTACTAGTGTCCCTGACCATCAGGCGGACCCTTTTCCAACTTCAGAGATACTTGTAATTTACATCCCCAAGCAAAGGACAAGAAGCAACATGTAGGAACAACTGACCGGGATTTAGAACAAACCCACTGTGCCATGCTCAGAAGAGAAAGTTGATCCAATTCACTGCCAAACAAACAGTAGGGTAGGACCAAAGATGATACACAAGCAAATAAACAAGTATTATAATGTACAGTTCCAGTCCCTGAGCATTGAAATTGTGGAAGATATTACGAAACAAGACACATAACATGAAGACCCTAGTATGGCGACATATCTTCCTTCTGTTCCAAGGTAAGGTCACATTTGATGATATATAATCCATCGACACTGAGCCAGTTAAGTGTGTTCAATCTCCCAGCCATGCCAACCCCCTGTTAATTCTCTCTTGTGTGAAGCAGTTATGTCCACAAAAGCCTCACTTTATTACTGTTAATTCTCTGTCTGTGAAGTAGTTATTTCCACAGCAACTTAATTTTATTACTATTAATTCTCTCTCTTTGAAGCAGTTATGTCCACATCAGACTCACGTTATTACTGTTAATTCTCTGTCTGTGAAGCAGTTATGTCCACAACAGCCTCACTTTATTACTGTTAATTCTCTGTCTGTGAAGCAGTTATGTCCATAACTTCACTTTATTACTGTTAATTCTCTGTCTGTGAAGCAGTTATGTCCACAACAGCCTCACTTTATTACTCTTAATTCTCTGTGTGATGCAGTTTTGTCAACAACAGCCTCACTTTATTACTGTTAATTCTCTGTGTGAAGCAGTTATGTCCACAACTTCACTTTATTACTGTTAATTCTCTGTCTGTGAAGCAGTTATGTCCACAACAGCCTCACTTTATTACTGTTAATTCTCTGTGTGATGCAGTTATGTCAACAACAGCCTCACTTTATTACTGTTAATTCTCTGTCAGTGAAGCAGTTATGTCCACAACCTTCACTTTATTACTGTTAATTCTCTGTGTGACGCAGTTATGTCAACAACAGCCTCACTTTATTACTCTACCAGCTATTGAAATGCTTCCCTGATGAGTGCTTCAGAACAACTCCCTGTTCTGTCAGCACAAGAGGATGGGCTAGGTAGATGTGTAAAGTGTGACATTGTTTTGTCCCCAGTCAGCGGCTTGTGTTGGCAGCAAAGGATCACCAGTTTGTAAAGAGATTGCAGCACTAAGTTCTCGATTGCTGTCATTCACTGACAACCAGAGTGACAGCATGCAAGAGTGTACATCCTTGAGTCTTCAAAATTCCAGCTCATCTTACTCCAGCTGTGAACAGCGCTGTGTGTCTGGGCGTCAAGACTCCCGCTCTCCACCACCAACTGCTGCCGCTTCAGCATCCTCTGTCAAACGCAGACATCATTCTATCAGCACGGAGCTTCCCTTTTCATTTGAAACATGCTTGGAATTTACAAACCTGCGGTCACAGAATATAAATGGTAACTCAAACTGTGAGTCCTTCCACATGCCCTCAGACACTTATGGCTGCCAGTCCAAGTTTGATCTCAATGATGAAGGCTATGCAACAATCAGCATGGATACACCAGCCACTCCAAGGGCTAGATTTGAATTCAGCACACCCGTCACAGCAGGGACACAAGGCATTAGAACCAGGGTGAGTTTGTACTTCACTGCAGGCTGATGCATACTTGTATCTGTCTGACTCACAACCATATCAATTTGTTCAGTATCTGCAGATTTATCTATAATGTTAACATTGTTTTCAGTATGTGTAGATCATACTAGAAGTAACACTAACACTTTCAGTCCTCCTCTTCCGCTACCATTGATCCCCCAGTGAGACATTACCCTTTACCAACCCACACTATGCCCTTTTGTTGTTTGCTATCTCCCTGCTTTTATTTTCCTGCTTTATTACTTGTAGTAGTTTGTGCTGTGTGCGATACTTTGGAAGGCTGTCCTGCAAAAAGATTCTTAGTGATAGGGGGAAAAACCCGCTGTAGTGATGCCATTCCTCTTATGATTCCTTGCAGTGCATAGTGCAGTAAAGGTCTCTAAAGTTTCCTGACACGACACTGCTGCTACTCCTGTCTTTCCTGCTTATTCTTCTGATCTTTTCCCCCTATTGGAAACAGGCCTTCAACTGCCAAGCTGTTTTATCTTTTGTTTATCTCCTACAGCTCCCTCCAAATCTTCCAAGTATTGTTCATCTCTCTCTAATTATACTCTGTATGTGTTTTTAGGTTTTCCCTCTGTTTCATTTTCTCAGTGGTTTCTAGAGAAAGAACTTTCTAATTATACTATCATCAGGTTTTCCCAATGTGTGTCCTATACAGCGCAAGCTATTTTTCCTGATCTCTTGATTCGCGGGAACCTGTCTTGTTCTCCCTCTACACTCCATACTGGTGATTCTGTCAGGCCATTTTAGTCTTCTTGTATGCAGGCACCAGTTCATCAATGTTTGTGGTATATTGGTAATTGTTTTAGTCATTCTTCAACTCTCTGATCCATACAACAGTGCTGATTTAACATTGCAGTTCAATATTCTAAGTTTGATGAGTAAAGTAAAGTACAGTACAGTACATTCCAGTAAAGGTCCGTTTGACACACCTAAGTGTCATTGAGCAGATGTTGCTGGATCAATATTTGTATAGACCAATCGTTACCCGTGGCTGGTAGACCAATTGTTACCCGTGGCTGATAGACCAATTGTTACCCATGGCTGATGAGCACAGTATCACACTGGCCGCCATGACCTTCCCAGACACTTGCAGGTGATCATTTTAGGCTGGGGGGGGGGGGGGGGGGGGGGGGGGGCAAGGTCAATTAATCAGTTTTAAACCCGCCCCAATGTGGATCAAACCACAGTTGATAGCGCCATCAGTTTGGTTCTACTTATAATTTCTCATGGCCTCCACAAATGTCCTTGTGCTATAGAAGTTTCTCTTGCCTTTTGTGTTGTTATTTTAATATATATTTACCCCCACATCTTTGTTCAGTAATTCAGATAATGTGTTTATTTGACTTTTATAGCTTCTGCAGGAATACAATCTGGACCAGCAGCATTCCAATCCTTCAGAAATTTGATAGCTTTTTCTACTTTTTGTCTTTCATAGTTTCTCACAATTGATATCTAGCTCCATTTCTGCAGGCTGGATACCTGACATTTATCAAAGTATTCAGTTAATCTGTTCATGTGATCTTTAATGTTGGTGAACTTTCCCATCACCATCTTTGCTCACTCCACCTGGTTTATTATGCTTTGCTATTATTTTCATTGTTACCATAAAGATCTTAAAGGTAATTATTTTCGCTGCTGTGTTTGGTGTCTTCCCAGTAAATTTTCTGGTACATATTTTACACAAGGTCGACCTGAGAGCCCATTCAGTATTTTAAAATGCACTGAGATGGGGAACACACAACCAATGGGCTAGTACGGGCTACTGCAGCTTCTCAGTTGTTAGTTAGTAAAAACAAAGTCACCAAGCAGGAACCTCCTCTAGTTGATGATGTGCTGGGAGCATCACACTTTGTAGGTCTCAGTTGTTAGTTAGTAAAAACAAAGTCACCAAGCAGGAACCTCCTCTAGTTGATGATGTGCTGGGACCATCACACTTTGTAGGTCTCAATTGTTAGTTAGTAAAAACAAAGTCACCAAGCAGGAACCTCCTCTAGTTGATGATGTGCTGGGACCATCACACTTTGTAGGTCTCAGTTGTTAGTTAGTAAAAACAAAGTCACCAAGCAGGAACCTCCTCTAGTTGATGATGTGCTGGGAGCATCACACTTTGTAGGTCTCAGTTGTTAGTTAGTAAAAACAAAGTCACCAAGCAGGAACCTCTAGTTGATGATGTGCTGGGACCATCACACTTTGTAGGTCTCAGTTGTTAGTTAGTAAAAACAAAGTCACCAAGCAGGAACCTCCTCTAGTTGATGATGTGCTGGGAGCATCACACTTTGTAGGTCTCAGTTGTTAGTTAGTAAAAACAAAGTCACCAAGCAGGAACCTCTAGTTGATGATGTGCTGGGACCATCACACTTTGTAGGTCTCAGTTGTTAGTTAGTAAAAACAAAGTCACCAAGCAGGAACCTCCTCTAGTTGATGATGTGCTGGGATCATCACACTTTGTAGGTCTCAGTTGTTAGTTAGTAAAAACAAAGTCACCAAGCAGGAACCTCCTCTAGTTGATGATGTGCTGGGACCATCACACTTTGTAGGTCTCAGTTGTTAGTTAGTAAAAACAAAGTCACCAAGCAGGAACCTCCTCTAGTTGATGATGTGCTGGGACCATCACACTTTGTAGGTCTCAGTTGTTAGTTAGTAAAAACAAAGTCACCAAGCAGGAACCTCCTCTAGTTGATGATGTGCTGGGAGCATCACACTTTGTAGGTCTCAGTGCTGAGAGGAATCGGTGGTCAGTCTTGTCCTCACTTAGTGGACAATGAACACATGCATCAAACCTTCATCTGGCCGCACTCATGGCATTAGCACAATAGCCCTCTAGTGACTCCACTAACTCATCCATTGTTTTTTTAGTTTGTTTACACCCTGACTTTATTATGTCATTCTTTTCTTATGTGATTCATTTGTCATGCCATTCCTTTATTATGTGACTGCTTTGTTATGCCATTCCTGTGTTATGCTGTTCATTTGTTACACCACATATATTTTATGCCATTCCTTTGTTAGCATGTTTGCTTGCTGTGTTATTTGTGTGTGGTGTTATTTCTCTGTTTGGTATGTCACTCACATGATACTAACTCAGTGTCTAGTGAATTAGCAACCAGACTATTATGACCCGCATAGTCTCAGAAACTTCTGTTGAAAGGGTGTCAGATGTTTTCACACATACTATGCCTTAGTATGTTGAGGTGAGATGACCAGTTCTCTTCCTCGCCACTTTTCATGAGGCTAGATTTATTTGATAAGCTTTTAGGCATGATGCGACAGTGCATGGAGTTTTCTGTATGATGATCAACGTTGGGCCACACTCTACATAAAGTCAGTGCACTAACCTCTGTGCTGGCACAGCAGTTCTGAGACACTGTGTGTGTGTCTGTCTGTCTGTCTGTCTGTATGTCTCTGTCTCTCTCTCTCTCTCTCTCTCTCTCTCTCTCTCTCTCTCTCTCTCTCTCTCTCTCTCTCTCTCTCTCTCTCTCTCTCTCTCTCTCTCTCTCTCTCTCTCTCTCTCTTCTCTCTCTCTGTATGTGTGTCAGATATACTTCGCTTATGAGCTATATCAATATAATCCTGATGTGTGGAAGTGAATCATGGACAGTTAGTGGAATTATGTGGAAGCTGTGGAGATATGGTATTTTAGAAGAATGATAAAACACTGAGGACAGATAAAAAGATCAATGGAGATATCTTGAAGAAAAGTGAACTCACAAAGAGAACTGCGTGCTGGCATCAGGAGAAGACATTCCACAATCTGTGGGCATGTGATAAGCTGGCAAGAGCTGGAGTACATTGTGACAATGGGAAGTTTCCAGGGGACAAGAGGCAAGGGAAGACCAACAGCAACGATGCTGGACAATTGGTAATATGGCACGGAGGAACATTAGTATCATAAAAGATTGGCATTACATGAAACAGAAGGCTGTGGACAAACATGATCACCAACGCCATACAGCATAGACTACAAGAAGAAGAAGCCAGACATTACACTAATGACTAAGTTAGTGCAGCATGTCTGAGTCTGTGTGTTTTATTCACTGGACACTGGTGTCATTGTGTGCTGACACCTTGCTGTAGTCTGTGTGTTTTATTCACTGGACACTGGTGTCATTGTGTGCTGACACCTTGCTGTATCTGATATTGCACCAGTAATCACCTGACAGCTCAACCCACTTTCCATTTTTTCTCTGTTGCTAGTTGATGTTCATTGTGTGCTGACACCTTGCTGTATCTGATATTACACCAGTAATCACCTGCTAGTTGATGTTCATTGTTTGCTGACACCTTGCTGTAGTCTGATATTGCACCAGTAATCACCTGACAGCTCAACCCACTTTCCATTTTTTCTCTGTTGCTAGTTGATGTTCATTGTTTGCTGACACCTTGCTGTAGTCTGATATTGCACCAGTAATCACCTGACAGCTCAACCCACTTTCCATTTTCTCTCTGTTGCTAGTTGATGTTCATTTTGCTTCTTCTTACAGGACCAGGACACTAACCAGAGGTAGGTCTCATTGTGCTCTCGTGTGTTATGTTTGTTACAGGAGTCCAGCCATTCACTCAGAATTACACCCAGAAGCTTCAGGATGGCAAACACATACAAATACAGGCAAACGGTTCAGTCATAGTATTTATCAACAGAACAACAAATACAAAATAACAACACTTGACAACAGAAATACTTATCTGAACATAATCCAGTCAATGAAACTGAAATGTTTATGTTTTCACATATGCTGAGTTTATATTTAGACATCCATGACAATTCTACCAGTAAACCCCAATTGTCTATAACTTGTTGGATTGCCAACAGTTGTGACCTGTGTTTATCCTGTGGTGTCAGTGGTCTAGGCTCAACCATCAGCGGAAGCTGGGTTCTTGTTTCCAACTCATGCAGCTGTGGGCTGAACTGAACTTCATGTTGCTGCTGCCCGGTCATCTTCCAGCAGCTGTCTGGGAAGGGAATGCCGCAAGAAAAGAAGCTGACCATCCCACCTCATTATGCCATGACTGAGTATATATCAAGCTGTAATATTTCACAGGCTATAAAATCTCCTGTACCTTTTTCTTGTATCCAGTACTTTAGATAGTCTCACAATGGTCTCATCTTGTGGCTCAGTTCATTATCAGCATCATCATCATTAGCTATGTCCAGCCTTTCAGGCAACCATTGTCGTTCACATGCATGTCTTCTGTGTCTTTGATGTTGTGGTACAGGTCATCTTGATGTTGTGCAGGTCACCTTGATGTTGTGGTACAGCTCATCTTGATGTTGTGCTGTAGGTCATCTTGATGTTGTAGTACAGGTCATCTTGATGTTGTGGTATAGGTCATCTTGATGTTGTGCTGTAGGTCATCTTGATGTTGTGCTGTAGGTCATCTTGATGTTGTGGTATAGGTCATCTTGATGTTGTGCAGGTCATCTTGATGTTGTGGCACAGGTCATCTTGATGTTGTGCTGTAGGTCATCTTGATGTTGTAGTACAGGTCATCTTGATGTTGTAGTATAGGTCATCTTGATGTTGTGGTATAGGTCATCTTGATGTTGTGGTACAGGTCATCTTGATGTTGTGGTACAGGTCATCTTGATGTTGTGGTACAGGTCATCTTGATGTTGTGCTGTAGATCATCTTGATGTTGTGCTGTAGGTCATCTTGATGTTGTGCTGTAGGTCATCTTGATGTTGTGCTGTAGGTCACCTTGATGTTGTGCTGTAGGTTATCTTGATGTCGTGCTGCAGGTTATCTTGATGTCGTGCTGCAGGTCATCTTGATGTTGTGCTGTAGGTCATCTTGATGTTGTGCTGTAGGTCATCTTGATGTTGTGCTGTAGGTCACCTTGATGTGCTGCAGGTCATCTTGATGTTGTGCTGTAGGTCACCTTGATGTTGTGCTGTAGGTCATCTTGATGTTGTGGCACAGGTCATCTTGATGTTGTGTTGTAGGTCATCTTGATGTTGTGCTGTAGGTCATCTTGATGTTGTGGCACAGGTCATCTTGATGTTGTGCTGTAGGTCACCTTGATGTGCTGCAGGTCATCTTGATGTTGTGCTGTAGGTCATCTTGATATTGTGCTGTAGGTCATCTTGATGTTGTGGTACAGCTCATCTTGATGTTGTGCTGTAGGTCATCTTGATGTTGTAGTACAGGTCATCTTGATGTTGTGGTATAGGTCATCTTGATGTTGTGCTGTAGGTCACCTTGATGTTGTGCTGTAGGTCATCTTGATGTTGTGGTATAGGTCATCTTGATGTTGTGCAGGTCATCTTGATGTTGTGGCACAGGTCATCTTGATGTTGTGCTGTAGGTCATCTTGATGTTGTAGTACAGGTCATCTTGATGTTGTAGTATAGGTCATCTTGATGTTGTGGTATAGGTCATCTTGATGTTGTGGTACAGGTCATCTTGATGTTGTGGTACAGGTCATCTTGATGTTGTGGTATAGGTCATCTTGATGTTGTGCTGTAGATCATCTTGATGTTGTGCTGTAGGTCATCTTGATGTTGTGGTATAGGTCATCTTGATGTTGTGGTACAGGTCATCTTCATGTTGTGCTGTAGGTCATCTTGATGTTGTGGCACAGGTCATCTTGATGTTGTGCTGTAGGTCATCTTGATGTTGTGCTGTAGGTCATCTTGATGTTGTGCTGTAGGTCACCTTGATGTTGTGCTGTAGGTTATCTTGATGTCGTGCTGCAGGTTATCTTGATGTCGTGCTGTAGGTCATCTTGATGTTGTGCTGTAGGTCATCTTGATGTTGTGCTGTAGGTCATCTTGATGTTGTGCTGTAGGTCACCTTGATGTGCTGCAGGTCATCTTGATGTTGTGCTGTAGGTCACCTTGATGTTGTGCTGTAGATCATCTTGATGTTGTGGCACAGGTCATCTTGATGTTGTGTTGTAGGTCATCTTGATGTTGTGCTGTAGGTCATCTTGATGTTGTGGCACAGGTCACCTTGATGTTGTGCTGTAGGTCACCTTGATGTGCTGCAGGTCATCTTGATGTTGTGCTGTAGGTCACCTTGATGTTGTGCTGTAGGTCATCTTGATGTTGTGGCACAGGTCATCTTGATGTTGTGTTGTAGGTCATCTTGATGTTGTGCTGTAGGTCATCTTGATGTTGTGGCACAGGTCATCTTGATGTGTGCTGTAGGTCATCTTGATGTTGTGCTGTAGGTCATCTTGATGTTGTGCTGTAGGTCATCTTGATGTTGTGCTGTAGGTCATCTTGATGTTGTGCTGTAGGTCACCTTGATGTGCTGCAGGTCATCTTGATGTTGTGCTGTAGGTCACCTTGATGTTGTGCTGTAGGTCATCTTGATGTTGTGGCACAGGTCATCTTGATGTTGTGTTGTAGGTCATCTTGATGTTGTGCTGTAGGTCATCTTGATGTTGTGGCACAGGTCATCTTGATGTTGTGCTGTAGGTCACCTTGATGTGCTGCAGGTCATCTTGATGTTGTGCTGTAGGTCATCTTGATATTGTGCTGTAGGTCATCTTGATGTTGTGGTACAGCTCATCTTGATGTTGTGCTGTAGGTCATCTTGATGTTGTAGTACAGGTCATCTTGATGTTGTGGTATAGGTCATCTTGATGTTGTGCTGTAGGTCACCTTGATGTTGTGCTGTAGGTCATCTTGATGTTGTGGTATAGGTCATCTTGATGTTGTGCAGGTCATCTTGATGTTGTGGCACAGGTCATCTTGATGTTGTGCTGTAGGTCATCTTGATGTTGTAGTACAGGTCATCTTGATGTTGTAGTATAGGTCATCTTGATGTTGTGGTATAGGTCATCTTGATGTTGTGGTACAGGTCATCTTGATGTTGTGGTACAGGTCATCTTGATGTTGTGGTATAGGTCATCTTGATGTTGTGCTGTAGATCATCTTGATGTTGTGCTGTAGGTCATCTTGATGTTGTCCTATAGGTCATCTTGATGTTGTGGTACAGGTCATCTTCATGTTGTGCTGTAGGTCATCTTGATGTTGTGGCACAGGTCATCTTGATGTTGTGCTGTAGGTCATCTTGATGTTGTGCTGTAGGTCATCTTGATGTTGTGCTGTAGGTCACCTTGATGTTGTGCTGTAGGTTATCTTGATGTCGTGCTGCAGGTTATCTTGATGTCGTGCTGTAGGTCATCTTGATGTTGTGCTGTAGGTCATCTTGATGTTGTGCTGTAGGTCATCTTGATGTTGTGCTGTAGGTCACCTTGATGTGCTGCAGGTCATCTTGATGTTGTGCTGTAGGTCACCTTGATGTTGTGCTGTAGATCATCTTGATGTTGTGGCACAGGTCATCTTGATGTTGTGTTGTAGGTCATCTTGATGTTGTGCTGTAGGTCATCTTGATGTTGTGGCACAGGTCATCTTGATGTTGTGCTGTAGGTCACCTTGATGTGCTGCAGGTCATCTTGATGTTGTGCTGTAGGTCACCTTGATGTTGTGCTGTAGGTCATCTTGATGTTGTGGCACAGGTCATCTTGATGTTGTGTTGTAGGTCATCTTGATGTTGTGCTGTAGGTCATCTTGATGTTGTGGCACAGGTCATCTTGATGTTGTGCTGTAGGTCATCTTGATGTTGTGCTGTAGGTCATCTTGATGTTGTGCTGTAGGTCATCTTGATGTTGTGCTGTAGGTCATCTTGATGATGTGGCACAGGTGATCTTGATGTTGTGCTGTAGGTCATCTTGATGTGCTGTAGGTCATCTTGATGTTGTGGCACAGGTCATCTTGATGTTGTGCTGTAGGTCATCTTGATGTTGTGCTGTAGGTCATCTTGATGTTGTGGCACAGGTCATCTTGATGTTGTGCTGTAGGTCATCTTGATGTTGTGGCACAGGTCATCTTGATGTTGTGCTGTAGGTCATCTTGATGTTGTGCTGTAGATCATCTTGATATTGTGGTATAGGTCATCTTGATGTTGTAGTACAGGTCATCTTGATGTTGTGCTGTAGGTCATCTTGATGTTGTGCTGTAGGTCATCTTGATGTTGTGGCACAGGTCATCTTGATGTTGTGCTGTAGGTCATCTTGATGTTGTGGCACAGGTCATCTTTATGTTGTGCTGTAGGTCATCTTTATGTTGTGTTGTAGGTCATCTTTATGTTGTGCTGTAGGTCATCTTGATGTTGTGGTACAGGTCATCTTTATGTTGTGCTGTAGGTCATCTTGATGTTGTGGTACAGGTCATCTTGATGTTGTGCTGTAGGTCATCTTGATGTTGTGCTGTAGGTCATCTTGATGTTGTGCTGTAGGTCATCTTGATGTTGTGCTGTAGGTCATCTTGATGTTGTGCTGTAGGTCATCTTGATGTTGTGCTGTAGGTCATCTTGATGTTGTGCTCTAGTTCATCTTGATGTTGTGGTATAGGTCATCTTGATGTTGTGGCACAGGTCATCTTGATGTTGTGCTGTAGATCATCTTGATGTTGTGGTATAGGTCATCTTGATGTTGTGGCACAGGTCATCTTGATGTTGTGCTGTAGGTCATCTTGATGTTGTGGTAAGGTAATCTTGATGGTGTGCTGTAGGTCATCTTGATGTTGTGGCACAGGTCATCTTGATGTTGTGCTGTAGGTCATCTTGATGTTGTGGTATAGGTCACCTTGATGTTGTTCTGTAGGTCATCTTGATGTTGTGCTGTAGGTCATCTTGATGTTGTGCTGTAGGTCATCTTGATGTTGTGCTGTAGGTCATCTTGATGTTGTGCTGTAGGTCATCTTGATGTTGTACAGGTCATCTTGATGTTGTGCTGTAGGTCATCTTGATGTTGTGCTGTAGGTCATCTTGATGTTATGGTATAGGTCATCTTGATGTTGTGGCACAGGTCATCTTGATGTTGTGCTGTAGGTCATCTTGATGTTGTGGTACAGGTCATCTTGATGTTGTGCTGTAGGTCATCTTGATATTGTGCTGCTGGTCATCTTGCACACTGAAGGCAAAATTCGGTGATTGGTGAAGACATCAGGTACAACCCTGAAGAGAGGTTGAGGGATTGGTGAAGACCTCGGGCACAACCTTGAAGACAAACTGGGGCATTGGTGAAGAACTCAGACACATCCCTGAATGCAAGCTGGGCGATTGGTGAAGAACTCTGACACATCCCTGAATGCAAGCTGGGGGATTGGTGAAGAACTCAGACACATCCCTGAATGCAAGCTGGGGGATTGGTGAAGAACTCAGACACATCCCTGAGGACAAACTGAGGGAATTGGTCAAGACCCCAGTGTCACATTTCTGAAAGCACACTGGGGGGTTGGTGAAGATCTCAGGCACACCGCTGTGTTCATGGCCTATGCTGGGACAGACACATAACAGACACTGATCATTGAAGAAGACGAATGAGGGGGCTTCACAACTACAGCTTCCAGTGACAGCCACTTGCAGGTGAGGTGGCTAGAATGTCCATGTGGGCTATTAGCAGGTTGCTAGTTTGCACTTTTACCTCTTCAGAAGAAGAGCTTGCCAAGCCTAGCACTGTTAGCTACAGTGTCAGATGATCAGATGCATGGACTTCCTTGCCTACCATGCAACCAGCAAATGACAAGTAAAATATTAGTATTTGGTGTTTAAAGTAGAATGCCAGAATGCCCACCGTTGATGGTTGATGTCTAGGAATTTATCCACTCTGTGTGAAGGTTCATTTTTATTACACACAGATACATCCATACATGCTGGAGTCTCAGCACAGTGCACCAATTCTGTAGCACCAGTGAGGTTCCAGATATGTTGACACCAAAATCACACATCTCATATTTATTATTATGCTTGTTTTATGATAGATATTCTAATTTTGAAATTTAATCTGAGAAATGACTTATTCAATTTGCTCTTCTTGATTTCCAACTGTCGAGGAATTTTTTTTTACCAATGCAACCTATACATGACGGGTCCTATGAGTGTTTTTGTCCTTGTGAGAGAAGGGTAAATGTCTGATCCATGCCCCTGGAAACTAAAGGCACTATACCACACTTTTCTTGGTTTGTAAAGATCCAATGAGTCCACACTGAAAATTGAACCACATATGTGTGAGTTAGAGATGGACATTGCCCCTCTTAGCCACTCCACCTACATTGTTTCTTTAATGGATGTGTAAATAAATAACAGTAATCTAAGACGTCACCATATCAAGCCACAGAATGTGGCTCATGGGCGTCAGAAACTCACCTGGAAACCACAGGCTCTGGCTAGTAGACATGAATTCATCATAAGAAATGATGAGCAGGCAAAATGTTTTATTACATATAACATCTGTTGTGGTTGTGAGTAGTCTTTGGTGCATCTGTAGTAGTTATGAATATTCTGTGGTACAACTGCATGCCACTTGAGGTGTCATATGCTAGATGTTAATGCTGTTGCTGTGTCTTCCCCTGAAGCTTCCAGCCCGAGCCATCCTTGAGAGCAACAAAAGCCATGCTACTGACCAGCACCGGGGATCAGCTGGATCTGATTGGCAAGAATCTCAAGACCTTACTTGTGAGTAGTAGACCTCTCATGACCTGTGTGAGCAGTAGACCTCTCATGACCTGCGTGGGTAGTTCATTGGTTGCTGGTCACACATTCACCATTTGTCCTACTGTAATACAGTATGTTGGTAGTTTGTTGGTTGCTGGACATACAATCATCATTTGTCCTACTGTACAATGTGTGAGTAGTTTATTATTTGCTTGTAACACATTCACCATTTATCCTACTATATTACAATGTGTGGGTAGTTTACTAGTCATATATTTCACCATTTGTCCTACTGTACTACAATGTATGGGCAGTTTACTGATCATGTATTCACCATTTGTCCTACTGTACTACAATGTGTGGATAGTTTACCAGTCATATATTTCACCATTTGTCCTACTGTACTACAATGTGTGGGTAGTTTACCAGTCATATATTTCACCATTTGTCCTACTGTACTACAATGTGTGGGTAGTTTACCAGTCATATATTTCACCATTTGTCCTACTGTACTACAATGTGTGGGTAGTTTATTAGTTGCTTGTAACACATTCACCATTTGTCCTACTATACTACAATGTGTGGGTAGTTTATTAGTCATATATTTCACCATTTGTCCTACTGTACTACAATGTGTGGGTAGTTTACCAGTCATATATTTCACCATTTGTCCTACTGTACTACAATGTGTGGGTAGTTTACCAGTCATATATTTCACCATTTGTCCTACTATACTACAGTGTGTGGGTAGTTTACCAGTCATATATTTCACCATTTGTCCTACTGTACTACAATGTGTGGGTAGTTTACTAGTCATATATTTCACCATTTGTCCTACTGTACTACAATGTGTGGGTAGTTTACTAGTCATATATTTCACCATTTGTCCTACTATACTACAATGTGTGGGTAGTTTACCAGTCATATATTTCACCATTTGTCCTACTGTACTACAATGTGTGGGTAGTTTATTAGTTGCTTGTAACACATTCACCATTTGTCCTACTATACTACAATGTGTGGGTAGTTTACCAGTCATATATTTCACCATTTGTCCTACTGTACTACAATGTATGGGCAGTTTACTGATCATGTATTCACCATTTGTCCTACTGTACTACAATGTGTGGGTAGTTTACCAGTCATATATTTCACCATTTGTCCTACTGTACTACAATGTGTGGGTAGTTTACTAGTCATATATTTCACCATTTGTCCTACTATACTACAATGTGTGGGTAGTTTACTAGTCATATATTTCACCATTTGTCCTACTGTACTACAATGTGTGGGTAGTTTACTAGTCATATATTTCACCATTTGTCCTACTATACTACAATGTGTGGGTAGTTTACTAGTCATATATTTCACCATTTGTCCTACTGTACTACAATGTGTGGGTAGTTTACTAGTCATATATTTCACCATTTGTCCTACTGTACTACAATGTGTGGGTAGTTTACTAGTCATATATTTCACCATTTGTCCTACTGTACTACAATGTGTGGGTAGTTTACTAGTCATATATTTCACCATTTGTCCTACTATACTACAATGTGTGGGTAGTTTACTAGTCATATATTTCACCATTTGTCCTACTGTACTACAATGTGTGGGTAGTTTACTGATCATGTATTCACCATTTGTCCTACTATACTACAATGTGTGGGTAGTTTACCAGTCATATATTTCACCATTTGTCCTACTGTACTACAATGTGTGGGTAGTTTATTAGTTGCTTGTAACACATTCACCATTTGTCCTACTATACTACAATGTGTGGGTAGTTTACTAGTCATATATTTCACCATTTGTCCTACTATACTACAATGTGTGGGTAGTTTACTAGTCATATATTTCACCATTTGTCCTACTGTACTACAATGTGTGGGTAGTTTACCAGTCATATATTCCACCATTTGTCCTACTGTACTACAATGTGTGGGTAGTTTACTGATCATGTATTCACCATTTGTCCTAATGTACTACAATGTGTGGGTAGTTACTGATCATATATTCACCATTTGTCCTAATGTAATACAGACTACAGAAATGGTTATGTGATATACAAAACACTGTTGACTTAATAAGGCAGAGTTGGCCTCATTTCAGGAACATCTAAAGGTATTTAGCAGGATTATGAGTCAAACCTGAGATTTGACTACAAACTACAGACTTCCTACCACAAAAATTGCCATGCGCTACATTTACTGTCCTTATCTCTGTTTCAGCAAGCGTCCAGAATTTTATCGAAGGAAATGGATGCTAAACTGGTCCGAATAGAGTCGATGCATGATGATGAGCTAGACAAGGTAAATCTGTCATCAGTCTCTAGGATACATTTACACCAGTTATTCTTCACCTGTGTATTGCCATGACCCATAAGGGTAGCCAGGAATAGTAGCACTGCAACCTACCATGCATGTCCAAGGAGACTAAGGAGGGTTGGCATAACCCGGCTACCTCGCTGTCATGGGCTCCCGGTCTGGAAAGGATGTCAGGAAACTTGCTGAGAAGTCAGGCAGTGGGTATGATTTTGACCACGTCCCCCATCGAGTCCCAAGAGGGGTGGAAATATGGGGCTAGCACCATATACCCAATCTGAGTCCGGGTGTGAGACAGGGCTTTGTACTTTACAAGAAAACAGCACATGGGTGGCACTGGGAGCTGGACATGGTACACAATACAATGTTGTACTTGACCAGAACACAGCACATCGATGGCACTGGGAGCTGGACATGGTACACAATACAATGTTGTACTTGACCAGAACACAGCACATCGATGGCACTGGGAGCTGGACATGGTACACAATACAATGTTGTACTTGACCAGAACACAGCACATCGATGGCACTGGGAGCTGGACATGGTACACAATACAATGTTGTACTTGACCAGAACACAGCACATCGATGGCACTGGGAGCTGGACATGGTACACAATACAATGTTGTACTTGACCAGAACACAGCATGTGGGTGGCACTGGGAGCTGGACATGGTACACAATACAATGTTGTACTTGACCAGAACACAGCACATCGATGGCACTGGGAGCTGGACATGGTACACAATACAATGTTGTACTTGACTAGAACACAGCACATGGGTGGCACTGGGAGCTGTACATGGTACACAATACAGTGTTGTACTTGACCAGAACACAGCATGTGGGTGGCACTGGGAGCTGGACATGGTACACAGTACAATGTTGTACTTGAGTAGAACACAGCACATGGGTGGCACTGGGAGCTGGACATGGTTCACAATACAATGTTGTACTTGAGTAGAACACAGCACATGGGTGGCACTGGGAGCTGGACATGGTACACAATACAATGTTGTACTTGACTAGAACACAGCACATGGGTGGTACTGGGAGCTGGACATGGTACACAGTACAATGTTGTACTTGAGTAGAACACAGCACATGGGTGGCACTGGGAGCTGGACATGGTACACAGTACAATGTTGTACTTGACCAGAACACAGCACATGGATGGCACTGGGAGCTGGACATGGTACACAATACAATGTTGTACTTGACCAGAACACAGCACATCGATGGCACTGGGAGCTGGACATGGTACACAGTACAATGTTGTACTTGAGTAGAACACAGCACATGGGTGGCACTGGGAGCTGGACATGGTTCACAATACAATGTTGTACTTGACTAGAACACAGCACATGGGTGGTACTGGGAGCTGGACATGGTACACAATACAATGTTGTACTTGACTAGAACACAGCACATGGGTGGTACTGGGAGCTGGACATGGTACACAATACAATGTTGTACTTGACTAGAACACAGCACATGGGTGGCACTGGGAGTTGGACATGGTACACAATACAATGTTGTACTTGACCAGAACACAGCATGTGGGTGGCACTGGGAGCTGGACATGGTACACAGTACAATGTTGTACTTGAGTAGAACACAGCACATGGGTGGCACTGGGAGCTGGACATGGTTCACAATACAATGTTGTACTTGAGTAGAACACAGCACATGGGTGGTACTGGGAGCTGGACATGGTACACAATACAATGTTGTACTTGACTAGAACACAGCACATGGGTGGTACTGGGAGCTGTACATGTACACAATACAATGTTGTACTTGACTAGAACACAGCACATGGGTGGTACTGGGAGCTGGACATGGTACACAATACAATGTTGTACTTGACTAGAACACAGCACATGGGTGGTACTGGGAGCTGGACATGGTACACAATACAATGTTGTACTTGACTAGAACACAGCACATGGATGGCACTGGGAGCTGGACATGGTACACAATACAATGTTGTACTTGACTAGAACACAGCACATGGGTGGCACTGGGAGCTGGACATGGTACACAATACAATGTTGTACTTGACTAGAACACAGCACATGGGTGGCACTGGGAGCTGGACATGGTACACAATACAATGTTGTACTTGACTAGAACACAGCACATCAATGGCACTGGGAGCTGGACATGGTACACAATACAATGTTGTACTTGACCAGAACACAGCACATGGGTGGCACTGGGAGCTGGACATGGTACACAATACAATGTTGTACTTGACTAGAACACAGCACATGGCTGGCACTGGGAGCTGGACATGGTACACAATACAGTATTGACATTGTGTGTGGAGCGGAGGTTTCACACAGTAGTTTCAGGTACTACGTTGAGGGAAAGCTATAGTAGAACAGAGGATTTTGACGCCAGTGATTCCACATCGCTTTCCAGGATGAAAGACCTGGGAGTAAGAATCGGCACAGCCAGACGCGAGAGGTACATCGGGAAAACAAAGCGCCTCGTCAACCAACACAGAACTGGCACTATTAGCCACCGGACGCTGATGCATATGCTGGGGGGAGGATCTGAGCACCTATGGACATGTCCGGAATGCAACGAAGATACCCCAACTGATAACTAACTATAACTATAACTATAGTAGTGCAGTGTTGACATGTGTGGAGCGGAAGTTTAAAACAATAGTTTCAGGAATATGTTGAGGGAAAGCTATAGTAGTACAATATTGACATTGTGTGTAGAGCCGAGGTTTCACACAATAGTTTTAGGTACTACGTTGAGGGAAAGCTATAGTAGTACAGTGGCTAGCATGCTTGCCTGTTGATGCAGTGGTCCTGTGTTCGAATCAAGATTTTTCAAAGTGGTCCTGGGTATGTTGATCAGGTCACAAACAATTCCAATTCCAATGTTCAAAACAAAAATTCCAAATTCGGCCTCGTCTAACCTGCTTCATCAGCTGTGGATATTGTTGAGAGCCGTGGTTTTTGTGGGTTCATTCACCCTAATTCTTGTCTTGTAAGTCCTATCTCGGACTGATTATGTTGGTTTGTGTCTGTGACGTCAGCTGGGGGGGGGGGGGGGGGGGGGGGGGGGGGGGGGGGGGGTCGTTTGGCGGCTATCCTTTATGCTTGTCTGCACTTGCGAATCTCTTTGTTGGTGCAGGCTTCTGGCTCGCCTCGGTACAGTCCTTATAAGGACATTTTATTTGGTCTTTTTGTCTCCTTTTTTGTGTAGTTTCTGTAGGAGCTTTTCGGTGTTTCCGTTTTCCTCCTTGCGCCTGTTTTCACTTATGAGTTTGAGTTTCTGCTGCCTTTTTATTTTTTCCTCTGCGGTCAGGAATGGTTTTCTCTCTCCGTCTTCTATGTAGTATGAGCAGTCGGCAAAATCAGGTTCGAAGTATGTAGTTGGGTATTCTACCGGTCTCCTGAGTTTCTTGGGTTTCTTCTTTTCTCATTCGTCCCAACACCTTTTGAATTCCTGGCGCCTGAGTTCCTCCACTCTTGCATCTGCTAGTAGCTCCTCCAAAGTAGGTTCTCGTGGTCTCTCCGTGCCATCATCAGGGTGCTCATCTCAGTTTTCTTCGGGTGTCTGGCGGGATATTGTCGTGGCTAGGCTGTTGGCTTTATCTTGCAGTTCCGTCTCGGTCTCTTCTTGGATTCCATCTTACGGTTTCTCTGTGTTCTTTTCTGTTTCTTGTGCTGGTTTTATTTGGGTTGGCTCCCTTTCAGTTGTTAGCATTTCTCTTACCGCTTTGATGTCTCGTAGAATCTCCTCATTTATCTTTATCATCTGCCTCATGTTCTCCACCTCTTGTTTGATATCCCGCTGGATCTACTTTATTTCGGCAATAAGTTTCCCATTGTCGCTGGTTGGTGCCAATGTTTGCAGTAGCTTGACTTGCTTCTTTAACTCATCAATCTGGCTTTGCGGTTGCTCTTTCTCGGCTTGTGAGGTGCAGGTTGCTGTCTTGCACCTCTGCATTGCGTCCTTATATGGTGTCTTTGTGGTGATGGCGATCTTTAAGACGTCTCTGTGTCTTTGGAGGTACGGACAGCCTAAGTATCTTGTTTCATGCTTGCCGAGGCAGTTGGCGCACTTTCGTTTGTTGTTGGGTGCTCGGAAGTCCGTGTCCAGCTTGGCCAGCGGACACTCCTTGAAGACGTGGTGATCGGCGCAGTACCAGCATATTTCCGTTTTTCTACGACATGCTGCTTTGCTGTGGCCAGCCTTCTGGCATCTGGAACATTGATTGACTCTTGGGATGAATCTCTCTGGCTGCTGCGTTCTCTTCTTGATTGATACTGTGGTCAGCATCTCGCTGCCCTCTGTCATCACCACTGCCAAGGTTGTAGGAATCTTGGAGTAGGTGAGGAGCCGCTCCGCCTTCAAGAATCGGATGTCTAGATTCTCTTCTTGAAGCTGCTTCATGATTTCTTCGTCTGATAGCTCCACTTGGATATGCTTGACTACCCACTTGCTTGTCGGTGAGTCGGTGTTTCCGACTCTGGTGTCTTTCTCCTCCCTCTGCTTCTCAGTCACAAACATCATACCTGCGTACTTTTATAGGTAGTTATTTTCAGTCTATTTGATGAAGAACTGAGATCCGAGCACTTGGGATAGACTTGGTGATAGCCAGAAAATGCTGTCAGATGTTGATGATTGTAGTGCTGTGTGGCGTCTGCAAAGACATCCAAGACTCTGATGATCGTATGAGATGGATGCCCATGTATATTAGCATGGTACATGATGATGGCCTGGGATTTAAGTTTGCCATGATGGGTGTTGAGACAGTCCTGTACTTATCACTGTGAGCAGCAGCTGGCCGCAATGGTGAAGCAGTTGACATTTGCTGCGACACTACCTGAATTAAAACTGAAAAAGATGTGAGAGGTCAAGCCCAGAGATGAGTGTAGAACCAGTCTGGGAGTGGTGTATTCTGTGACACCCAGTTATTTACAGCCAATTCAGATTTCAGGCAGAATCTGTGCAGGAGCTACAGTGATTGAAATCATTAAATGTCATTTTCAGTATAACACCAGTTATCTTGGTTTGTGTATGTTGAATGAAATAATATATGAGAGGAATTATAGAAGAAGGGCAGAATATCAGATGGGCCTGCATGTCTAGTTCTTTACCCTATGAAAATAAAGATTGTTCGTTCGTTCGTTCGTATGTCTCATGTACCCATCTGTACAATCTACTTTTAAGGTAACATGGGTACGGTGCATGCCCCTCTTGTGATCACACGGCTGCACCCCGTCTTATAACATGGATACCTGGACTGCATGATATGACCACATCAGCCACAAGTGCTGTTTGGTCAATAAAATGTAACCCTGGTAACATGTCCACAATTACCTTGAAGGCTGGTGGGCTATCTTCCAAAGCTCAATCACTGGGATATTGAAGACAGCCAGAGGGGACAATAAATAACAGCTTGGGTGCCTGGTGACATGTCTCTGGGTGAATCTTCTTGACTATGGCTGGGGGAGTGGGCAATCCAGTATAGTAACAAGTAAAATATGCAGGTGGTTGCAATAACCACCGCTGAGGACAGGATGGGCGGATGAGTGGTCATGATGGAGCTGCCAGGTTCCTGTTACCCGCAGGTCCATTAGTTGGAGGTGGTTACAATGACCACAGGCGAGGACAGGATGGGTGGGTGAAGTGTCATGATGGAGCTGCCAGGTTCCTGTTACCCGCAGGTCCATTAGTTGGAGGTGGTTACAATGACCACAGGCGAGGACAAGATGGGTGGGTAAGTGGTCATGATGGAGCTGTCAGGTTCCTGTTACCCGCAGGTCCATTAGTTGGAGGTGGTTACAATGACCACAGGCGAGGACAAGATGGGTGGGTAAGTGGTCATGATGGAGCTGCCAGGTTCCTGTTACCTGCAGGTCCATTTGTTGGAGGTGGTTACAATGACCCCGCAGGCGAGTACAGAATGGGTGGGTGCATTGTCATGATGGAGCTGTAAGGTTCTTGTTACCCACATGTCCATTTATTCATATTCTTCACATTCTTGGCCAAACAAAATATTGCACTGGTGTTTTTAAGCTGCCTATTTGGAATTTTTGGCTGCTCCCAAACCTCAAAATGCCACTTCCCAACCTCAAAATACCTATCCTCAACCTCAAAATGTCGCTGACAGGGACTCAGTTTGAGTCTGAGGAAGACATTGTGTGGAATGTGTAGGCAATGCTCAACTCCATTCCTAAGGCGTTAGTTGCATGTCCATTTATGGAAGCTGCAATCAACCCCAGAATTTATTGGCTGTTTGTGATGTACTAGACAATAGTAGATTAGTAGTTTGCCATTGCTTTATACACAGCTGACACCTCATACTATTGCAAATAACTCAAAGCAGTCTACCTTCAAAAGGTCTGCAGCTGATTTGGAAGCCTAATTGGGTGTCTCAGGGAAGGATGACACTTCATGTCTCAGTATCCCCTAAACCCCAGTGCCAGTGGCTGCTGAGGAAGCCTGCGTGGCATGCTTGCTTCTGTGGCTGGGAGAGGTGTCTACAACCCCGAGGGGATGACGTTGAAGGAGAATAGGGTTCACACCTCCATGGAAGTCATTCTGTGACTGGCCAAAGATCTGATACTTTTTAACAGACCCGACACACACCTCTCCACTTCTGCTGAGACTGAGTGCTCATAAGCTTGTCCGGAGTGCAGTGGCATGATTGTTCTAGATAAAACATGCCATTACAGCATGAAGACTGTTGTGTGGCATGATTGTTCTAGATAAAACATGCCTTCAAAGCATGGGGACTGTTGTGTGGCATGATTGTTCTAGATAACACATGCCTTGAAAGCATGGGGACTGTTGTGTGGCATGATTGTTCTAGATAACACATGCCATGACAGCATGAAGACTGTGTTGTGTGGCATGATTGTTCTAGATAAGACATGCAATGACAGCATGGGGACTGTTGTGTGGCATGATTGTTCTAGATAACACATGCCATGACAGCATGGAGACTGTATTGTGTGGCATGATTGTTCTGGATAACAAACGCCATGACAGCATGAAGGCTGTATTGTGTGGGATGATTGTTCTAGATAACAAATGCCATGACAGCATGAAGGCTGTATTGTGTGGGATGATTGTTCTAGATAACAAATGCCATGACAGCATGAAGGCTGTATTGTGTGGCATGATTGTTCTAGATAACAAATGCCATGACAGCATGAAGGCTGTGTTGTGTGGCATGATTGTTCTAGATAACACATGCCATGACAGCATGGAGACTGTATTGTGTGGCATGATTGTTCTAGATAACACATGCCATGACAGCATGAAGACTGTATTGTGTGGCATGATTGTTCTGGATAACAAACACCATGACAGCATGAAGGCTGTATTGTGTGGCATGATTGTTCTAGATAACAAATGCCATGACAGCATGAAGGCTGTGTTGTGTGGCATGATTGTTCTAGATAACAAATGCCATGAAAGCATGAAGGCTGTATTGTGTGGCATGATTGTTCTAGATAACAAATGCCATGACAGCATGAAGGCTGTTGTGTGGCATGATTGTTCTAGATAACACATGGTATGAAGGCTGCATTGTGTGGCATGATTGTTCTAGATTACACATGCCATGTCAGCATGAAGGCTGTATTGTGTGGCATGATTGTTCTGGATAACAAACGCCATGACAGCATGAAGGCTGTATTGTGTGGCATGATTGTTCTGGATAACAAACGCCATGTCAGCATGAAGGCTGTATTGTGTGGCATGATTGTTCTGGATAACAAATGCCATGACAGCATGAAGGCTGTGTTGTGTAGCATGATTGTTCTAGATAACAAATGCCATGACAGGATGAAGGCTGTATTGTGTGGCATGATTGTTCTAGATAACAAATGCCATGACAGCATGAAGGCTGTATTGTGTGGCATGATTGTTCTAGATAACAAATGCCATGACAGCATGAAGGCTGTTGTGTGGCATGATTGTTCTAGATAACACATGGTATGAAGGCTGCATTGTGTGGCATGATTGTTCTAGATTACACATGCCATGTCAGCATGAAGGCTGTATTGTGTGGCATGATTGTTCAACATAACAAATGCCATGACAGCATGAAGGCTGTATTGTGTGGCATGATTGTTCTAGTTAACAAATGCCATGACAGCATGAAGGCTGTATTGTGTGGCATGATTGTTCTAGATAACAAATGCCATGACAGGATGAAGGCTGTATTGTGTGGCATGATTGTTCTAGATAACAAATGCCATGACAGCATGAAGGCTGTATTGTGTGGCATGATTGTTCTAGATAACAAATGCCATGACAGCGTGAAATTGTATTGTGTGGCATGATTGTTCTAGATAACACATGCCATGGCAGCATGAAGGCTGCATTGTGTGGCATGATTGTTCTAGATAACACATGCCATGACAGCATGGAGACTGTTGTGTGGCATGATTGTTCTAGATAACACATGCCATGACAGCATGAAAACTGTTGTGTATCATGATTGTTCTAGTTAACAAATGCCATGAAAGCATGAAGACTGCATTGTGTGGCATGATTGTTCTAGATAAATGCCATGAAAGCTGACAGTAAATTCAATCTAACACAGGATGAAACTCTGTCTTGCGCCTGTGGTCCAGAAACCAATGAGGTTGCTGTCCCAGATGAGGCCAGTGATTCGTGTGTTACCGGCTATTTTCCTCAGCAGAGGAGATGGAACACAAGTGAGTCTGTTCATCCTTCTGTGTTGCATCATTTTCTTCTGCCTTTAAGCTCCTCATAGGGCATAGGTCCTTGAGTGTCTCTTCAAAAGACTTCTTTATCTTGCTTTCTCTTGTAGTTCTTTCCATGTCCTTTCCCTATTTCTCATTCCCCGTTGGTGGACGAAGGTATCTCTCAGCTAGTGAGAGCTTTCTGCGCACATCATTATTCTGAAAGAGAAGAGAAGCATTCTTTAATTTTGTCTGGCTTGGTAATATTTCTGTATTGTTTTCCTGAAAGCCTGTTCATGGCTGACTTTTGTGGCTGACGTTTGACATTGCTGGTGCAAATGGAAACAGAGGAAGAAGGACAGAGGGAATGGCAGAGTCCATAAACGGGAAATCTGCTGTTTATACTTGACCTCGACACAGCAAGGTACAAGAGGAACAAGATGAGATGAGCAAGTGCAGCCCTATACTGCCATCTGACTGTCTTGACAAATGATAATTTGTTACACTGCACTTCAAAAAATGCATAATAACTACACCCCATGGTGGTAGAAGACCAGGGATGGAATTATACCTCTATTTAGCACACGGCCTGGGCTCGGTAGCTCAGTCATATCTGACTCAGACCTGACACTGAAGTGCAGCGCAGTAGTGGAAATATAATCATATTGTGCATAATATCAAACTGTACCAGCTGTATGCATACACCTGCATTCCATGAAACAATTGTCTAGTCCACAAGGAGACAGGTGGGGAACTGGTATACATATATTTTGATGTAGAGTGTTTCAAGTAGTGGTATCTGTATGTTTGTAGACAGGTGGGGAACTGGTATACATATATTTTGATGTAGAGTGTTTCAAGTAGTGGTATCTGTATGTTTGTAGACAGGTGGGGAACTGGTATACATATATTTGATGTAGAGTGTTTCAAGTAGTGGTATCTGTATGTTTGTAGACAGGTGGGGAACTGGTATACATATATTTTGATGTAGAGTGTTTCAAGTAGTGGTATCTGTATGTTTGTAGACAGGTGGGGAACTGGTATACATATATTTTGATGTAGAGTGTTTCAAGTAGTGGTATGTGTGTGTTTGTAGACAGGTGGGGAACTGGTATACATATATTTTGATGTAGAGTGTTTCAAGTATTGGTATCTGTGTGTTTGTAGACAGGTGGGAAACTGGTATACATATATTTTGATGTAGAGTGTTTCAAGTAGTGGTATCTGTATGTTTGTAGACAGGTGGGGAACTGGTATACATATATTTTGATGTAGAGTGTTTCAAGTAGTGGTATCTGTGTGTTTGTAGACAGGTGGGAAACTGGTATACATATATTTTGATGTAGAGTGTTTCAAGTAGTGGTATGTGTGTGTTTGTAGACAGGTGGGAAACTGGTATACATATATTTTGATGTAGAGTGTTTCAAGTAGTGGTATGTGTGTGTTTGTAGACAGGTGGGGAACTGGTATACATATATTTTGATGTAGAGTGTTTCAAGTAGTGGTATGTGTGTGTTTGTAGACAGGTGGGGAACTGGTATACATATATTTTGATGTAGAGTGTTTCAAGTAGTGGTATATGTGTGTTTGTAGCTTGCGTGCTTCAGGGGCTTTGGCTGCAATGTCCATTTTGTTACTGGTGATCGTATTCTAGTCCAGATTACCATCTACTTCTTGTGTTTGGTGATTCATTGATTGTACACAATATAACATATTAGTGTAGGTGATGAGCAGCTGGCCGAATGGCTAGAAAGCTGGATTCTCCTTCAGGGGACCCGGGTTCAAATCCTCAGTAAAGTGAGGGGTGTTTTTCTGTTGGGGGGAAAAAAGAAAGCTCTAACCTGCACAGTTCACTGTGACTGTACTAGCCAGGTGGCCTTTATTCCTCAGGCTGAAGACCCCCCTGCCATACACTGCAAGGTACTAAATTGGCAGTAAATGACTTTTTCTTTTTGGTGTAGTTGATAGGGAACTACACTAATAACGTCTCTGGTCCCCAACATGAAGGATTAGCGTTAAAGCCTGTGGAGTGTTTATGCTTGTGGAAACAGTTTGCCTACGCATTTTTCTCATGTTGGACTGGTAGTGCACAGTTCCATCACCCTGCTACTGAGTTGAGTGCGTGGCGTGACACTGAGCTGTGAATTTCGTGTGTAGTGCTTTTACATCTGTCTGCGCTTGTTTGTAGCGTGGACTGCATGTTCAAAAATATGGCGGCCGGCCGGTCACTGAACTAACTGGGTTATCTTATGCAGTAATGAATGGTTGCTGGTTTTTTTTTAGTGAGTGCCGCCTCTTTCGACAGTGAACTGTATTTTTCGGCAGACTTTTGTGTTGACATTCTGGCGGCAGCATTATGCATAGTGTACCTGTGAGGGCTATTGGTTTGTTGAGACTCCTGTCTGTTCCACTTTTCACATGGGCCAGTGATGAGCATTTTGTGTGATATTCACTGGCACAGAAACGGAGCATTATGGGGGCGACCCCTTGCCGTGAAGTTGGAACTGCGACTAACTAACTGATAATGTCTTGAGTCTGTCGGGCAAGGGTCAAGGCCTGTGTTCATCGTCCATCAACAGGGGAAAAGAGTGGCCACCCATTCCTCCCGACTCTCAGGCCTGCAACATTGGATGACTCTGCCACATCAGACTCCTGTTTGACTACACAGTAGAAACGTCATGTGCCATGAGATCATCCACTCACATGTACAGTCTGGATGTAGTCTTGACACAGTCTGGATGTAGTCTTGACACAGTCTGGATGTAGTCTTGACACAGTCTGGATGTAGTCTTGGTACAGTCTGGATGTAGTCTTGGTACAGTCTGGATGTAGTCTTGGTACAGCCCAGGCTTGACTCTGTTGACTGCACGTTGTACCAAAGCCCAGAGTGATAGTGCTGTCCATGAACACAATATATAGATAGCACCAAGTGAAAGCTTGACATCAAAGTGTCATGGAATGACAAGAGTGTATTATAGAAGTACAATAGTTTGGTGACATGTCCGCTTGTGACTCTATACGATAGCCTCATGATTGCATGAACTATTATTGGGCATTTAACCTGGATAATGTGGCACATAGTTCTCAGCTGTGTTGTGTGGGTAGTAATATCTTACACATAGTTCTCAGCTGCGTTGTGTGGGTAATAATATCTTACACATTGTTCTCAGCTGTGTTGTGTGGGGTAGTGAGATCTTACACATAGTTCTCAGCTGTGTTGTGTGGGGTAGTGAGATCTTACACATAGTTCTCAGCTGTGTTGTGTGGGGTAGTGAGATCTTACACATAGTTCTCAGCTGTGTTGCGTGGGTAATAATATCTTACACATTGTTCTCAGCTGTGTTGTGTGGGTAATAATATCTTACACATTGTTCTCAGCTGTGTTGTGTGGGTAGTAATATCTTACACATTGTTCTCAGCTGTGTTGTGTGGGTATTGAGATCTTACATATAGTTCTCAGCTGTGTTGTGTGGGGTAGTGAGATCTTACATATAGTTCTCAGCTGTGTTGTGTGGGTAGTAATATCTTACACATTGTTCTCAGCTGTGTTGTGTGGGGTATTGAGATCTTACATATAGTTCTCAGCTGTGTTGTGTGGGGTAGTGAGATCTTACATATAGTTCTCAGCTGTGTTGTGTGGATAGTAATATCTTACACATTGTTCTCAGCTGTGTTGTGTGGGTATTGAGATCTTACATATAGTTCTCAGCTGTGTTGTGTGGGTAGTAATACCTTATGCATAGTTCTCAGCTGTGTTGTGTGGGTATTGAGATCTTACATATAGTTCTCAGCTGTGTTGTGTGGGGTAGTGAGATCTTACATATAGTTCTCAGCTGTGTTGTGTGGGGTAGTGAGATCTTACATATAGTTCTCAGCTGTGTTGTGTGGGGTCGTGAGATCTTACATATAGTTCTAAGCTTTGTTATGTGGAGTAATGAGATCTTACATATAGGTCTAAGCTTTGTTATGTGGAGTAATGAGATCTTACAAATAGTTCTCAGCTGTGTGTGCCCATTCACATGTGCTGATAACCAGACTCATGTATCACTGTTGATATATTTGTCAGTCAGTGGTCACTTTCATCATAGTCAGTGGTCACTTTCATCATAGTCAGTGGTCACTTTCATCATAGTCAGTGGTCACTTTCATCATAGTCAGTGGTCACTTTCATCATAGTCAGTGGTCACTTTCATCATAGTCAGTGGTCACTTTCATCATAGTCAGTGGTCACTTTCATCATAGTCAGTGGTAACTTTCATCATAGTCAGTGGTCACTGCCATCATAGTCAGTGGTCACTTTCATCATAGTCAGTGGTCACTTTCATCATAGTCAGTGGTCACTTTCATCATAGTCAGTGGTCACTTTCATCATAGTCAGTGGTCACTTTCATCATAGTCAGTGGTCACTGCCATCATAGTCAGTGGTCACTGCCATCATAGTCAGTGGTCACTGCCATCATAGTCAGTGGTCACTGCCATCATAGTCAGTGGTCACTGCGTGGCATGGTGTCTGCCTCGAGTGCTGGAGGTACCAGGTTCAAACCCCGGTGAGGACCGAGATTTTTTTTTCACGTGGACTTCTAGTAGTCCTGGTCTCTGGGTAGTGAGATCGGACGCCCGTGTGTATTGTTGCGCACATAAAAAATCCCTTGGCAGTTGGAAATCGAAAAAGAGTACCCTAACGGCGCTGCCCAGGTAAAATTTCGAGTTAAAAATCTACCCCAAGTATTTCAGGATCCTTACCAGTGCTGCAGAGTTTGTGCACTGAGCTGAGTTTCTCCAGACTCAGGTTTGAGTTAGGAGGAGAATGGAGCACTTATGGGTTACACCCGTGTGCCATGATGTTGATCCATCGATTAAACTAAACTAAACTAAACTGAGATCATCCACTGTGACTAACTGAGCAAATCAGTCAAGCCCAGAGTGTCGACAATACTATTCAGTCAGCCATATCAGTTTCCAGTTGTTACTGATGTCAGCTGATTATTAAAGTAATGACTGTGAGTGTTTCTGGCATTTCCTCTTTGCACAAAGTAGATCTGCATGATAATAAAGATGTGTCAGACATAGAAGTAGTAGTCAGAGATCATCATTTGCGTTGCCACCAGCATGAGATGAGACAGATGTGTATATCTCTGGCCTTGTCACCAGCATGAGATGAGACAGATGTGTATATCTCTGGCCTTGTCACCAGCAGAATGAATCATGAACATTGTCAATGTCTGATATAGAACAAGTCATGAATATTGTCAATGTTTGCTTATTATCCCCTGACAATGAATGATGTGCTGTTTGCAGGTTGGCATTATTCCAAGGATGAATTGCTGCTGCTCAGTAGGTCCACGCTGTCTCACCAGGCTCCACCCATGTGGCATTTGATTTCCGGCGCATACATAGAATGCTGCATCCCTGCACACAAGGTAACTAACTGCCTGGACTTGTGTACCCAAACCTTGTTGAACATAGAATAGGTACAATGGACCTGAGGCTGCTGGGCTCTGGAGTTAGATCGGGCAGTTGTAATGCTCTGTGATCCCCAGATGGCAAACCCTTCAGCTGCAGGAGGGCCCATGATTCCATATCCTACTACAGGAGGGCCCATGATCCCACATCCTACTACAGGAGGGCCCATGATCCCACATCCTACTGCTGGAGGACCCATGATCCCACATCCTACTACAGGAGGGCCCATGATCCCACATCCTACTGCAGGAGGGCCCATGATCCCACATCCTACTGCAAGATGGCCCTGCCAAGCAGCAGCACAGATGATATGACAAAAAATAAACCTAGTGAAGAAATCGCGAACCAAATAGTGGTAGAAACTAGGAGGCTACGTAAAAAACAGAATACATCAGAAACATTGTCAACACCAACAAACAGTCAGATCTCAGCTTGTACGACGAGGCAGCTCGATTCGATTCTCAGCAAGGAGAGAACTTATATACTGGTTGAACACTTACTCTGATGGCCAACAGATATTAGAAAGAAGAACGAGGCTATTAATGCAAGATGTATAACGATCAGAAAGCCACGGACAAATGCGACAATATTGGAACGGGACTCAGCAAGTTGAAACAGGCTGACGCATAGATAGGATAGCCAAGGACAGAAGCACCGGGACATGATGATTACAGATATTTAATATCTTCGATTGTTTATGATTCAATTTAATAATGTTTCTTTACCATCCCACCTGGTCATAACAGGCACGGTAATTATAAATCGGAACTGATGTATTGAATTGTGAATCTGTAACCTGTTCGACTCTGGCAAATAAATATTGCCTCTATTATTGCATCAACCGGCTTCGAGTACTTGATTGCTACATTGATCATGTTTCTGGACTCTGTTGTACTGCAGAATTCCCTGGACCGTTGCACGTTTGATCAAGTTCACATTGTTTATTGAAAGTTACAGATGTTTGCGTTCATTGTTCTTAATCGCAGTATAGCAGGCCCATGATCCCACATCCTACTATAGGAGGGCCCATGATCCCACATCCTACTACAGTAGGGCCCATGATCCCACAAACACAGCTTAAATTGTTTAACAAGATTATCTGGCGTAAATCAACGAGTCGAGAACCATTGCGCGTTGCCATTACTAACATGATTAAAAACAAACAACTTTCATAAAGTCTCTGTTTGGCTGGTTTCTTTACATATGTTGTTCATAACATATATAGACAACATATGTAAAGAAACTAGCCAAACAGAGACAGCAAGAATACCGCATGATGAGAACACAGAATAAGAACCAACTGCATATCTAACCATTAGAGAACTCCTGTTTGCGGACGACCAAGCACTAATAGTAAAATCAGAAGCTGAATTACAAGACCACATGAATAGTCTAAAGGAAATGTGTAGGGAACATAACATGAAAATTATCACAAGCAAAACAGAGGTAATGATTATAACTAAAGAAGAACAAACAGCAACAATTCACCTAAACGAACATCCCTTGAAACAAGTAAAGAGTTTCAAGTACCTTGAAAGTATAATATCATCAAATGGCAAATCAGAAGACGAGATCGAAAATAGATGCAACAAGGCGAAGCAACTCATTGGACAAATGGCACCAATACTAAGGAACAAACATGTATCAATAACTACAAAGAAAGCACTTTACAACACAATCTTCCTACCAACTCTATGCTACCAATGCCAGACCTTTACAATGACAGAAAAAGAGAAAAGAAATATCACAACAACAGAAATGAGATTCCTGAGAAGAATACTCAATGTATCAAGAAGAGATAAGATCAGAAATGAAGAAATCAGGACTAAAGTGGGGGTTAAAGCAGCACTAGATTTTATTAGAAAGCAGCAAGTCAAATGGTTTGGCCATGCAATTTGGTTACCACTCAACAGCATACCACAGATGGTACCACAGACCAGATGGAAACAGAGGAAGAGGCTGACCACGTAAATGATGGACGGAGGGAATAGCAGAGTCCATGGGAATATCGATACATGAAGCCCATAATTGGGCACTCTCACAATGTTTATACTTCACCTCGACACCGCAAGGTACAAGAGGAACATGATGAGATGAGATGAGAGTGGCATCAGTGTTGTGTGATGATGTGCAGATTGTGAATTCTGCATGTAACTGATTCTTTTTTGACAAATGGCAATCTCCATGATCACGGGACTAGGATACTGACTGTGCCATTTGTGGTGGATGACCTGATCAGGACTGTTTTGTCTGGTGTGAATTGCGCAAGTGTGTTGAATGCTGGAGTCATCAAACATGTGATTTATTTTGTAGTTCTATCCTGATGGTTCTCAGCTATCACCACGAGTTTCATATCAAGCATAACTAATGTGAAACCTCAAAACCTGGCGGGGACATCAGGACAGGCAGAAGAGGACAGTTTGATCAAAATATTCTGCCACAGGTTAGGAAAGGAAAGCCTAAACAAAAGATTGTACCAGTATATAAGAGTAAAGTCTGAATTGTGGTCTAGTTCCATCATATCCTAATATTATAACATTAGAAAACATTTTCTGTGCTTCTTCTGCCTAATATGGTGGATTCCCCTTGCCTCACAGATTTAACAGACTGAAGCAAATTGTTCAGGAATGTTCTAATGGCTAATTCTGTGTATTTCATATTTCCAGGTGAGGAAGTATTTCGAGCCTTCAGAGTTTCACTATCATGATGGGTCCCTGGTTGTAGAAAAAAATTGGAACTGATCCTCAAGGCTTTTATTGTTTGTATCCATACAGCTTGATTTCTGCAGGAACCTGTTGCCGTGAAGTATACAGATGCCTGCAACTTTAGACTTATTTCTGTAAGGACCTGTACCTTGAAGTATATCTATTCTTGCAACTTTAGAATGTGATATCTGTAAGAACTGTTGCCATAAAGTATATTGATTCTTACAACTTTAGAATTTGATATCTGTATGGATCTGTTGCCATGAAGTATACTGATTCTTACAACTTTAGAGTGTGATATCTGTAGGGACTATTGCCTTGAAGTATACCTATTCTTGCAACTTTACAGTGTCATTTCTGTAAGGACAGTTGCCTTGAAGTATACCATTCCTGCAACTTTAAATTGTGATTTCTCTCGTGGCTTGTTGCTGTACAGATAATCATGAACAAAAATTGTGGATTTCTATCTTTACCAAATGAAATATGCTGGAGATGGTGCTGTGTAGATGACTGAAGAAAGTTTATTTCTGCAATTATTGCAGAATAATTTTCATTTGAGTTTGGCACACTAAGAAGAATTTTATGATTTATTTTGTATTTTTTGCATTCACTCACTTTTGAACTCAACCATCATAAATACATGTATTACTACTTCTAATGCACTGGACAAATTTTTGCATGTGAATTAGCTTTCCCTGTTGCCATTGTCCCTCACCATCAAGCCAACCCACTCTAACTTCAGAGGTACTTGTAATTTATGTCCCCAAGTCAAGGACAAGTAGTCTGCATATTAGTCCAACTTAAAAGTGTAGGGGTTGATCCCGCTACTTCGACATCAGTACACCAGATGTTTAAGAGCAAATACTCTTATCTCTTCAGCATAATGACCACAATGATGTTTATATTGCTTACAGAATTGTTGTTGAGTTTGACCAGAAAAGAAGACCATGCATATTTTTTTTAATGTATATTTGCAGCCTTTGCTTTCTGATTTCTGTAGAGGTTTCTTGGCATCAAGAAAATTGATATTTCAAATACTCTCTATAATTTCTATAGACGTTTATTGGCACCAAGAGAATTTTCAAATATTCACTCTATAATATATGTAGAAATTTTTTAATGTCTAGAAAAATGATGTTTCAAATCTTCATTCTATCAAGTCTGTAGATATTTGTTGACATCAAGACAATTGATGTTTCAAATCAATGTAAAATTTAGCAGTGTGGTGCTGTAAAGACGTTATTGAAGAAAATTGAGGTTTGGCTGAACTTGATCAAGTTCACAGTTGTGCGGGTAGAATGAGCTCAGATTTAATAGAACACATGGTTATTGTGAGAGATTATCAAACTTATTCATTTGGGGGGAGGGGGTGACATTGTAAGAATTTATCCTCTGTAAAAATTCATTAATTGAATGAATTCAACTTAGAATAGAGAATTCATCCAACCTTAGAATTCAGCTTAAATAGAATAACAATTTCTATGTTAGGATATATATTCCATTCAAATATTCAACATTCCATACAAAAATTGAAACATTCCAAGAAAGACCTGGATAATTCATTTGCTTATCTGTACATTAGTAAAGGTAAACATGCTATAACACTATACGGAACAGTGTTGTCACAACACTGTCATGAGACTTGACCCTGCCCTTTCTGTTACCTGAGGCTTTCAGGTAATCATGTTTAATCAGTTGTGGATAGATGCACATTGTCTGCTGCCAGGTCTGATCTCATGTGTGCGTATCCAATAAAGGAATCCTCACATAAAGGACTCTACATGTCTTAAGGTGCATTAGCTATATGAGATCCAGCATAGAAGAGGACAGACTAATGATACCTCTAGACTCCTGCATAGAAGAGGGCAGACTAGTAAGTGATACCTCTGGACTCCAGGATAAAAGAGGGCAGACTAATGATACTTCTAGACTCCTGCATAGAAAAGGGCAGACTAGTAAGTGATACCTCTGGACTCCAGGATAAAAGAGGGCAGACTAATGATACTTCTAGACTCCTGCATAGAAAAGGGCAGACTAGTAAGTGATACCTCTGGACTCCAGGATAAAAGAGGGCAGACTAATGATACTTCTAGACTCCAGGATAGAAGGGGGCAGACTAATGATACCTTTAGACTCCAGCATAGAAGAGCACAGATCAAACAAGACTGTCATACCTCTACACACCAGATAGAAGAAGAAAGGTGAACAAATAAGAAAACTGTGCTTCTGTGATGATCTTGTGTTGCCGGTACAAGTCATGACTACTGCTGTGATGTTTGTACATATTTGTTGCATGCACCATCAGGATCCTGTAGTCACGTGTGCATTAACGTATTCACAGAATATGTACACCCAGTATCCTGCCTGTTTGTACTGACATGGCAGTGAGAATGATTACATGTTTCATATCTTGATATGACATGAATTGATCTACGTCAGTGAAGACCGCAAGTTATGGAGAAGCATGATCACCCACACCAGCCGGCAGACTCCAAACATCATCCCCTGCCCACACCAGCCGGCAGACTCCAAACACCATCCCCTGCCCACACCAGCCGGCAGACTCCAAACACCATCCCCCGCGTTCCTCTTTTTGGTGATCGGTCAACATCCGTGGTACCCACTGTGAACACACCTTCTGATATTGCAGTTTCTTACAAACGACCTTTTGAATTGTCCCAATTGACACATCAAATTCTTTCACTAGCGAACGTATGCTTCAACAACGTTTCATCTGTACTGCTGCATCAATTTTGGCGATGGTTTTTCTTGTTGCAACAATATGCGCTTGACCCAGCCGTCGAAGATCTGTCATGAACTGACGTCCTTTCTGAAACATTCGTGCCCAGTCTGTCACTGTTGTCTTCAACACATATTTGTTACCGTACACTGCCTGCATTCTTCGATGAATGTCCACTGGTCAACATCCTTCAAATGAATCACTGCTCTTTGAGCTTCTTTGGATGGATTTTAGATCAACCCGGCCATTTTCTCAATGGTCAGAAACAGAAACTATGTATCATGGAACGATAAGCACGTGGTCTTTTATTCATTGGTCAGTACTTATCATATGACTATGAAATTATCATGTTCAACGTATGCAATTATCTATGGAGGGGCACGAGCAGATTTCAAATGAACGCTCCTTATATCAAAAACCTTTTCAAAGTCCAGAAATCCAGTATCAAGGGGTGAGTTTAATTGTATATTTTGCTTTATTATAATGTGCAAAGTGACTATCTGGTTATTGCACAATCAGTTTGGTCAAAGTGACTATCTGGTTATTGCACAATTAGTTTTGTCAACAGCCTGCTTGTTCACCCGTAGTTGTTTGTCATTGGCATCTCGTAGTCTCTCCAGAATGAAAATACTTATTTTCCCAGGAACTGAGAGTAACATTATTCCTCTAATAACATTCACACTCCTGCAAATCCCCTTTCCTTGGTAGCTTCACCAGTCATCCTTCTGTCCAGTCTGCTGGTGTTGCTTCAGTTTTCCAGATTCTGCTCATTTGTGCAATAATTCAGTTGAAGTTTTTATGTTAGTTTTATCAGCATCTTCTGGGATTCCATCTGGACCAGCAGCTTTCCCATCCTTCAGAAGTTTAATAGCTTTACTTATCTCTTTTTTAGATTGCTCACCACTTCTGCAAAATGGATATCTGAAAGGTCATCTGGGTCTGATCTATTCAGGAGTCAGATTCAGCTCATCTGTTCAATTGATCTTTGTCAGTGAGAACCTTCCCATTTCTATTTTTTATTAGTCCATTTGATTGATTCTATTTTACTGCTATCTTTTTTTTGTGGTACTCTAAAGGTATCTCAGATGTTCTTTTGATTCTTTTGCTAGATCATCTATTGATTGTCTTATCTGCTTCTTAACTTCTTTATTACTTTCTGCATATTTTTCAGTCTTTCATAGCTCTGGTTTTGCTATTATTTAAATAACTTATTTTTCCCTCTTTTTTTCTTTGAGGTTTGTGGTGTTACCCATGCATTATATTTTCCTTCTCTTTTGCCAAAGACTTCACCTCAGTCTTCCCTGGTAGTTTTGTCTTCTTCTCTGTAATGTTGCCGTACCTTACAGTATTCTTTGGTAATTTTTCATCTGTCCTGAAATGCTACCGTACCTACAGTATTCTTCGGTCATTTGTCATCTGCCCTGTAACGTTGCCATACCTTACAATATTTTTTGGTCATTTCTTTTCTAGTGTCTAATGTGGCAACACTTTACAATTCTTATGTCTATTCTCTGCAGTGCTATCCTACATTAATACAAGAATAAGCAGCAGCTGCAGCAGGATATAACAATATGAATTGGAAACAAATAGGTATATTTAGTTCCTGCGAGAAGGAAACGTACTAAACACAAACACGTTGCACATACCTTACAAGGAGATCCATCGTATCTGAAAATACAGGTGAAAATCCAAAATCAGAATCAATAAATATATAAAAGGAATAATACAATAAAATACACACAAATGCGTACAATACGACACACAGGACGGCCGACGTTTGTCAAGGACAGGACAACACAGATAGATAAAACAACGAAATACAAAAAACAAGAAAGCACAACTATTCGGTTGAGTAGTTGTGCTTTTTTGTTTTTTGTATTTCGTTGTTTTATCTGTGTTGTCCTGTCCTTGACAAAGATTCTGAGAATCGAAACGTCGGCCGTCCTGTGTGTCGTATTGTACGCATTTGTGTGTATTTTATTTTATTATTCATTTTATATATTTATTGATTGCTTCTGATTTTGGATTTTCACCTGTATTTCGGGATACGATGGATCTACTTGTAAGGTATGTGCAACGTGTTTGTGTTTAGTGCGTTTCTTCTTGCAGAGCTAAATATACCTATTTGTTTCCAATACATATACAGTTCTGTGTTACAATATCAGTATAGTAGTACAGTACAATCCAATTACATCATTGTAACATTACATTTCTCTGTTGTGGCATCAGTATAACATTACAGTTTTATGTTGTGACATCATTATAACATAATCCTATCCTACTAGATCATCATAACATTATGATGCTATCCTACTACATCATTATAACATTATGATGCTATCCTACTAGATTATTATAACGTTACAGTACTGAGACCATCTAACCCTGCAATATATCCAAAGACCAGTTGACATTGATTCATTCTAATCCATGTTATTTGTTATAAAGTTCCACTGTTTCCAATATTTCTGTTGAATAAAGTTCTCTTTTTTCACGATTAATAAAACACTCATGGTGAGATCTCAGCATTTTGTTTACTGGTTCCTGGGATGTGCCAGTTTTCTTACTGTAATTGTGTGGAGACAGCACCTGATTGATTGATTGATGGATGATGTGAAATGTGTGTCAATATATTCTGAACTGTGTTTGTTTGTATCCGTTTTTGTTTTAGCTTCAAGCCTTGGCTACGTGAAGCGGGCACGTAAATAACAACCATGTTTATGATTTATGTGGCTAAAGTTGCCAATTTGACATCGTGCTGCAGCGATCCTTGAACGGACACTCGTAATACCAGATCCTGAGTGGCAATAATCCCGTTTCTTGGTAGTTTCAAATAAGTAAACCATTTTTGTATCGAGGCCAGGCAATAAGTGAACAAATTAAGAGGATGGGATTGATCTGTTTTATTCAAGAACGTGTTACATATTCTCACAGACACATAACTAGCTTAAACTTATCTGTTGCTGCAATAGTGGCACTTGGTCCACCAAAAGTACTGGAGAGTTTTGGAATTGCAATCTTAATCTCACAAATTAAGGAAAGGAAAGTCCCAACTGCACCTCCACATGGTAGAGGGTCACACACACACACCACTGGGTGGCAAACACAACGCTAGGGGACCGAGCTGGTGGATAACTCTGCAGCTGAGCAGATCACGGCACTCGCTTGTTCTCTTTCTCTCTCTCTCTCTCTCTCTCTCTCTCTCTCTCTCTCTCTCTCTCTCTCTCTCTCTCTCTCTCTCTCTCTCTCTCTCTCTCTCTCTCTCTCTCTCTCTCTCTCTCTCTCTCTCTCTCTCTCTCATCATGTTCCTCTTGTACCTTGCGGTGTCGAGGTGAAGTATAAACTTCGTGAGAGTGCCCGGTTATGGGCTTCGTATATCGACATTCCCGTGGATTCTGTTATTCCCTCCGTCCAACGTTTATGTGGTCGGCCTCTTCCTCTGTTTCCCATCTGGTCTGTACATCATTGCTTGTGGCATGCTGTTGACTGGTAACCTACTTGCATGGCCAAACCATTTGACTTGCTGCTTTCTAATAAAATCTAGAGCAGCTTTAACCCCACTTTAGTCCTGATTTCTTCATTTCTGATCTTATCTCTTCTTGATACGTTGAGTATTCTTCTCAGGAACCTCATTTCTGTTGTTGTGATTTTTCTTTTTTCTTTTTCTGTCATTGTCCAGGTTTGGCATTGGTAGCACAGAGTTGGTAGGAAGATTGTGTTGTAAAGTGCTTTCTTAGTAGTTATTGATACATGTTTGTTCCTGACAGTCGGAAATGGCTGTCAAAATCGGAGGTAGAATACTCATTTGTGTTGATGTGGAAGGCAAGGGAAAACTACAAAATTATCTTTCCAATGAAATTTTTATTTGTAAAACAATGCGGACTAATACCATGAAATATTAAATGACAAAATAGTTCTAACAAGAACTAGGAATAAAAGTATAACAAAACAAAATCAAAGTTAGACGAATAAAATGTTTTGAGCACATAGAAACACAATACTTACAAACAATGTAATACCTTAGTTAATGTCAACACAGACTACAAATAAACTGATATTGTTGGAATGTGGAGCATCAGTTATCCCCACGGTAATCGCACGTTTAAAGCCAAGTCTCTGCACAAAACTGGCTGGGACCGCCTAACTGTTAATGCCTCACAGCAATTGTTTATTGATCGTCGATTAATATACGGACGTTTTTACCGTTTTGTTAACTATGTGATGGCTATTAACCAGATGTATCGAAATCGTAATACTGTGACAAACACAGTATACTAGGGGAAAGTGGCAAAAAGGCATAACAGCTACAACCCATGGTAGTAGGGAATATGACTGATCAGACCGTAGCACAAAGCCTGGACTGAATTATATGACTGATCAGACCGTAGCACAAAGCCTGGACTGAATTATATGACTGATCAGACCGTAGCACAAAGCTTGGACTGAATTATATGACTGATCAGACCATAGCACAAAACCTGGGCTGAATTATATGACTGATCAGACCATAGCACAAAGCCTGGACTGAATTATATGACTGATCAGACCATAGCATACAGCCTGGGCTGAATTATATGACTGATCAGACCATAGCACAAAACCTGGGCTGAATTATATGACTGATCAGATCATAGCACAAAATCTGGGCTGAATTATATGACTGATCAGACCGTAGCACAAAGCCTGGACTGAATTATATGACTGATCAGACCATAGCACAAAGCCTGGACTGAATTATAAAAAAATGTTGCCCTCCCACCTTAATTTTATCAAGTGCACGCCACTGAATTTTCTATTCCAAACCCATTTTTTTTGCTTCGCCCTTCAACAAACCTCTGGAAATTTAGTTTATAAAACAAACCCCTTTTAAATTTAAAGCTTGGTGAAAACCTTTCTGATTATTCCGACAGGTCCAAAGTGGGCCGAAATTTTAAAGACTTCCCGACCAAACCCCTGGGGTTTAATTAATGACTTCCCGACCGGCCAAAGTGGCCGAAATTTTAAAGACTGACAGGCCCTCCCAGTGGCCAATTAATGACTTCCCGACAGGCCAAAGTGGCCGAAATTTTATGACTGACAGGCCATAGAAAGGGCCGACTAATTATTGACTGACAGACCATAGAAAAAGGGCCGAATTTTATGACTTCCCGACAAAACCAAATGGGCCGAAATTTTATGACTTCAACCTACCAAAGTGGCCGAATTTACCCCATTTTTATCCCAAAATTTAAAAATGTGCCATCTCCCCCCATGAAGGTTTTTTTCCCTAGTTTTTTCCGTCATTTATCAAAATCCAGCAAATTTCCCTTTAAAATTTCCATCTTTAAAACCTTTTATCCATTTCCCGACAGGTCCATAGATGCGCCGATCTACCCCATCGCACTCCAGACAAGGGCCCTCCCTAGATTTCCCCATCTACCTCATCCACTCCAGACAAGGGCCAAGATGCCCCATCTACCTCATTCCCCTCCAGACAAGGGTTTTAGATGTGCCGATTTACCCCATCCAAAACCCCGACAGGTTTATAGATGTGCTGATCTACCTCATCACACTCCAGACAGATCCATAGATGTGCCGATGTACCTCATCACACTCCAGACAAGTTTATAGATGTGCTGATTTACCCCATCATACTCCAGACAGGTTTATAGATGTGCCGATCTACCTCATCGCACTCCAGACAAGTTCATAGATGTGCTGATCTACCTCATCACACTCCAGACAGATCCATAGATGTGCCGATCTACCTCATCGCACTCCAGACAAGTTTATAGATGTGCTGATTTACCCCATCATACTCCAGACAGGTTTATAGATGTGCCGATCTACCTCATCGCACTCCAGACAAGTTCATAGATGTGCTGATCTACCTCATCACACTTCAGACAGATCCGTAGATGTGCCGATCTACCTTATCACACTCCAGACAGGTTTATAGATGTGCTGATTTACCCCATCATACTCCAGACAGGTTTATAGATGTGCTGATTTACCCCATCATACTCCAGACAGGTTTATAGATGCACCGATCTACCTCATCACACTCCAGACAGGTCCATAGATGCACCGATCTACCTCATCGCACTCCAGACAGGTCCCTCCCTAGATGTGCCTATCTACCTCATCGCACTCCAGACAGGTCCATAGATGCGCTGATCTACCTCATCACACTCCAGACAGGTCCATAGATGCACCGATCTACCTCATCGCACTCCAGACAGGTCCCTCCCTAGATGTGCCGATCTACCTCATTGCACTCCAGACAGATCCATAGATGTGCCGATCTACCTCATCACACTCCAGACAGGTCCATAGATGCACCGATTTACCTCATCGCACTCCAGACAAGCCCCTCCCTAGATGTGCCGATCTACCTCATCGCACTCCAGACAAGTCCCTCCCTAGATGTGCCGATCTAACCCATCACACTCCAGACAGGTGTATAGATGTGCTGATCTACCTCATCACACTCCAGACAGATCCATAGATGTGCCGATTTACCTCATCACATTCCAGACAAGTTTATAGATGTGCTGATTTACCCCATCATACTCCAGACAGGTTTATAGATGTGCCGATCTACCTCATCGCACTCCAGACAAGTTCATAGATGTGCTGATCTACCTCATCACACTCCAGACAGATCCATAGATGCACCGATTTACCTCATCGCACTCCAGACAAGTCCCTCCCTAGATGTGCCGATCTACCTCATCGCACTCCAGACAAGCCCTCCCTAGATGTGCCTATCTACCTCATCGCACTCCAGACAAGTCCCTCCATAGATGCGCCGATCTACCTCGTCACACTTCAGACAAGTCCCTCCCTAGATGTGCCGATCTACCTCATCGCACTCCAGACAAGTCCCTACCTAGATGTGCCGATCTACCTCATCGGACTCCAGACAAGTCCCTCCCTAGATGTGCCGATTTACCTCATCGCACTCCAGACAAGTCCCTCCCTAGATGTGCCGATTTACCTCATCGCACTCCAGACAGATCCATAGATGTGCCGATCTACCTCATCGCACTCCAGACAGATCCATAGATGTGCCGATCTACCTCATCGCACTGCAGACAAGTCCCTCCCTTGATGTGCCGATCTACCTCATCGCACTCCAGACAGGTTTACTGATGTGCCGATCTACCTCATCGCACTCCAGACAGGTCCCTCCCTAGATGTTCCGATCTACCCCATCGCACTCCAGACAAGTCCCTCCCTAGATGTGCCGATCTACCTCATCACACTCCAGACAGGTCCATAGATGCACCGATCTACCTCATCGCACTCCAGACAGGTCCCTCCCTAGATGTGCCGATCTACCTCATCGCACTCCAGACAGGTCCATAGATGCGCTGATCTACCTCATCACACTCCAGACAGGTTTATAGATGCACCGATCTACCTCATCGCACTCCAGACAGGTCCATAGATGTGCCGATCTACCCCATCGCACTCCAGACAGGTCCCTCCCAAGATGTGCCGATCTATATCATCGCACTCCAGACAGGTCCATAGATGCACCGATCTACCTCATCACACTCCAGACAGGTCCCTCCCTAGATGTGCCGATCTACCCCATCGCACTCCATACAAGTCCCTCCCTAGATGTGCCGATCTACCTCATCACACTCCAGACAGATCCATAGATGCACCGATCTACCTCATCGCACTCCAGACAAGTCCCTCCCTAGATGTGCCGATCTACCTCATCACACTTTAGACAGGTCCATAGATGCACTGATCTACCTCATCGCACTCCAGACAAGTCCCTCCCTAGATGTGCCGATCTACCTCATAACACTCCAGACAGGTCCATAGATGCACCGATCTACCTCATCGCACTCCAGACAAGTCCCTCCCTAGATGTGCCGATCTACCTCATCGCACTCCAGACAAGTCCCTCCCTAGATGCGCCGATATACCTCATCGCACTCCAGACAAGTCCCTCCCTAGATGTGCCGATCTACCTCATCGCACTCCAGACAAGTCCCTCCCTAGATGTGCCGATCTACCTCATCGCACTCCAGACAAGTCCCTCCCTAGATGTGCCGATCTACCTCATCGGACTCCAGACAAGTCCCTCCTTAGATGCGTCGATCTACCTCATCGCACTCCAGACAAGTCCCTTCCTAGATGTGCCGATCTACCTCATCGCACTCCAGACAAGTCCCTCCTTAGATGCGCCGATCTACCTCATCGCACTCCAGACAAGTCCATAGATGCACCGATCTACCTCATCGCACTCCAGACAGGTCCATAGATGTACTGATTTACCCCATCACACTCCAGACAGTTCCCTTCCTAGATGTGCCGATCTACCTCATCGCACTCCAGACAAGTCCATAGATGCACCGATCTACCTCATCGCACTCCAGACAGGTCAATAGATGCGCCGATCTACCTCATCACACTCCAGACAGGTCCCTCCCTAGATGTGCCGATCTATCCCATCGCACTCCAGACAGGTCCCTCCCTAGATGTGCCGATCTACGCCATCGCACTCCAGACAGTTCCATAGATGTGACGATTTACCCCATCGCACTCCAGACAGGTCCCTCGCTAGATGTGCCGATCTACCTCATCGCACGCCAGACAGGTCCATAGATGTACCGATCTACCTCATCACACTCCAGACAGGTCCCTCCCTAGATGTGCCAATCTACCTCATCACACTCCAGACAGGTCCATAGATGCACCGATCTACCTCATCGCACTACAGACAACTCCCTCCCTAGATGTGCCGATCTACCTCATCGCACTCCAGACAAGTCCCTCCCTAGATGCGCCGATCTACCTAATCGCACTCCAGACAAGTCCCTCCCTAGATGTGCCGATCTACCTCATGGCACTCCTAACAAGTCCCTCCCTAGATGTGCCGATCTAGCTCATCGCACTCCATACAAGTCCCTCCCTAGATGTGCCGATCTACCTCTTTGCACTCCAGACAAGTCCCTCCCTAGATGCGCCGATCTACCTCATCGCACTCCAGACAAGTCCCTCCCTAGATGTGCCGATCTACCTCATCGCACTCCAGACAAGTCCCTCCCTAGATGCGCCGATCTACCTCATCGCACTCCAGACAGATCCATAGATGTGCCGATCTACCTCATCGCACTCCAGACAGATCCATAGATGTGCCGATCTACCTCATCGCACTCCAGACAGATCCATAGATGTGCCGATCTACCTCATCGCACTGCAGACAAGTCCCTCCCTTGATGTGCCGATCTACCTCATCGCACTCCAGACAGGTTTATAGATGTGCCGATCTACCTCATCGCACTCCAGACATGACCCTCCCTAGATGTTCCGATCTACCCCATCGCACTCCAGACAGGTCCCTCCCTAGATGTGCCTATCTACCTCATCACACTCCAGACAGATCCATAGATGTGCCGATCTACCTCATCACACTCCAGACAGGTCCATAGATGCACCGATCTACCTTATCGCACTCCAGACAAGTCCCTCCCTAGATGTGCCGATCTACCTCATCGCACTCCAGACAAGTCCCTCCCTAGATGTGCCGATCTACCCCATCGCACTCCAGACAGGTCCATAGATGTGCCGATCTACCCCATCGCACTCCAGACAGGTCCCTCCCTAGATGTGCCAATCTACCTCATCACACTCCAGACAGGTCCATAGATGCACCGATCTACCTCATCGCACTACAGACAACTCCCTCCCTAGATGTGCCGATCTACCTCATCGCACTCTCTTATACACATCAGACAAGTCCCTCCCTAGATGTGCCGATCTACCTCATCGTACTCCTGACAAGTCCCTCCCTAGATGTGCCGATCTACCTCATCGCACTCCATACAAGTCCCTCCCAAGATGTGCCGATCTACCTCATCGCACTCCAGACAAGTCCCTCCCTAGATGCGCCGATCTACCTCATCGCACTCCAGACAAGTCCCTCCCTAGATGTGCCGATCTACCTCATCGCACTCCAGACAAGTCCCTCCCTAGATGCGCCAATCTACCTCATCGCACTCCAGACAGATCCATAGATGTGCCGATCTACCTCATCGCACTCCAGACAGATCCATAGATGTGCCGATCTACCTCATCGCACTCCAGACAGATCCATAGATGTGCCGATCTACCTCATCGCACTGCAGACAAGTCCCTCCCTTGATGTGCCGATCTACCTCATCGCACTCCAGACAGGTTTATAGATGTGCCGATCTACCTCATCGCACTCCAGACAGGTCCCTCCCTAGATGTTCCGATCTACCCCATCGCACTCCAGACAGGTCCCTCCCTAGATGTGCCGATCTACCTCATCGCACTCCAGACAAGTCCCTCCCTAGATGCGCCGATCTACCTCATCGCACTCCAGACAAGTCCCTCCCTAGATGTGCCGATCTACCTCATTGCACTCCAGACAAGTCCCTCCCTAGATGCGCCGATTTACCTCCTCGCACTCCAGACAGATCCATAGATGTGCCAATCTACCTCATCGCACTCCAGACAGATCCATAGATGTGCCGATCTATCTCATCGCACTCCAGACAGATCTATAGATGTGCCGATCTACCTCATCGCACTGCAGACAAGTCCCTCCCTTGATGTGCCGATCTACCTCATCGCACTCCAGACAGGTTTATAGATGTGCCGATCTACCTCATCGCACTCCAGACAGGTCCCTCCCTAGATGTGCCGATCTACCTCATCACACTCCAGACAGATCCATAGATGTGCCGATCTACCTCATCGCACTCCAGACAGGTCCATAGATGCACCTATCTACCTCATCGCACTCCAGATAAGTCCCTCCCTAGATGTGCCGATCTACCTCATCGCACTCCAGACAAGTCCCTCCCTAGATGTGCCGATCTACCTCATAGCACTCCAGACAGGTTTATAGATGTGCTGATCTACCTCATCACACTCCAGACAGATCCATAGATGTGCCGATCTACCTCATCACACTCCAGACAAGTTTATAGATGTGCTGATTTACCCCATCATACTCCAGACAGGTTAATAGATGTGCCGATCTACCTCATCGCACTCCAGACAAGTTCATAGATGTGCTGATCTACCTCATCACACTCCAGACAGATCCATAGATGTGCCGATCTACCTCATCACACTCCAGATAGGTTTATAGATGTGCTGATTTACCCCATCATACTCCAGACAGGTTTATAGATGTGCCGATCTACCTCATCGCACTCCAGAGAAGTTCATAGATGTGCTGATCTACCTCATCACACTCCAGACAGATCCATAGATATGCCGATCTACCTCATCGCACTCCAGACAAGTTTATAGATGTGCTGATTTACCCCATCATACTCCAGACAGGTTTATAGATGTGCCGATCTACCTCATCGCACTCCAGACAAGTTCATAGATGTGCTGATCTACCTCATCACACTCCAGACAGATCCATAGATGTGCCGATCTACCTTATCACACTCCAGACAGGTTTATAGATGTGCTGATTTACCCCATCATACTCCAGACAGGTTTATAGATGTGCTGATTTACCCCATCATACTCCAGACAGGTGTATAGATGCACCGATCTACCTCATCACACTCCAGACAGGTCCATAGATGCACCGATCTACCTCATCGCACTCCAGACAGGTCCCTCCCTAGATGTTCCGATCTACCTCATCGCACTCCAGACAGGTCCATAGATGCACCGATCTACCTCATCGCACTCCAGACAGGTCCCTCCCTAGATGTGCCGATCTACCTCATCGCACTCCGGCAGGTCCATAGATGTGCATATTTACCCCATCATACTCCAGACAGGTTTATAGATGTGCTGATTTACCCCATCATACTCCAGACAGGTTTATAGATGTGCCGATCTACCTCATAGCATTCCAGACAAGTTCATAGATGTGCGATCTACCTCATCACACTCCAGACAGGTCCATAGATGTGCCGATCTACCTCATCGCACTCCAGATAGGCTCCTCCCTAAATGCGCCGATCTACCTCATAGCACACCAGACAGGTCCCTCCCTAGATGCGCCGATCTACCTCATCGCACTCCAGACAGGTCCCTCCCTAGATGGGCCGATCTGCCCCTTAACACTCAAGCCAGGGTATAATGACCAAGCTATTAAATTTGAAGACTTACGTTGTCCGCGCGCGCAAACACAGTAGTTTCGTTTTCACCGTGGTTATAGTTGGTACGACTGATGGGCTTATTTCTGTTACAGAATTAGTTTTACGCTCAGCTGTAAGCATTTCATAACCTGATCTCTGTGTCAGGCAAACTATAGACTTTCCTGCAGTATTGCTGATAGTAATTGGCAGGTGGTTATGGCAGTATTACCAGATTTTAAAATGACGAAGAGAAAGTGTTCGTTCAATAAACAAACATATTCAGAAGAATGGTCATTGATAACATTAGGAAGAAATAACCACAACGTATAATATGAAATGTGCCGATGTTGCAAGGAAAAGGAAAACTATTATATGTCTATAGAACAGACAGTGAGCGTCAGGCACATATGGAAGATGCTGTCTGCTAGCTGCTCATACAAAAGGTCAGCTATTTTGTGTCCAAGCCATCATGAGAACAGGGTAAAATAGTACAATTAACAATGTGCTGCCACACCGTCAAGCATAACATGTAGTGACAGCAGTGGCGTGCAGAGGTTCTTTGATGCCGGGGCCAACCCCTTGATTGGATGCCCCTAAATTGTTCTTTACCTCATTCATTCCTCCTCCCCTCCGACTGCACGTGCTGCCCCTTCTCTCTAATTGGATGGCCCCCTCCCAGCTGGATGCCCGGGGCCGTCGAACCCCCTCACCCCCCTCTGCACGCCACTGGGTGACAGTATATATATATATATATATATATATATATATATATATATATATATATATATATATATATATATATATATATATATATATATATATATATATATATATATATATATATATATATATATATATATGTCAGAGTCTTGCATAACACAAGACAAGTAGCTCGTTTTCTGGCAAGTGTGAAGTAATATCAAACTATCAAATCACACGAAGTGAATATCCGAAAGTATTATTCACACGTTTTATTGACGCGCTGCATTTATCATCGCACAAACATCGCGCACTGACAATCCATAACAATCATTACAGCATGAACAATATCACTACAATACATAATAATACATGCAAGCAATAAACATCTCACTTACAAGTCAAACTATTCAAGCATTCGACTCAGTCTCCCACTGTCGTACAGGCTAGCTCTCAAGGCAGATTCAAACACAACTCGCGACCTGTCCGTTCAACAACCTAAGCCCGTCTCCCAGTCCTGGCGTCCTACACGCTACACGCTCACGTCAGCTGGTGTCCCCTGCACGGTTCACGGGGTGAACTCAATTGCTGTGCGTGGCTGCTTATCCAGGCGTCGGTAAAGACGCCGCGTTCTCTCTGCCGTGTTTAACATTACTCAGGGTTGCGTGTTGTTATGGTGTCTGGCGTTGGTACAGACAACGCGTCGCAACCTCGGATGTGAGACCTTGACCCTCACCCCCCTCTGCACGCCACTGGGTGACAGTATTTTATATATATATATATATATATATATATATATATATATATATATATATATATATATATATATATATATATATATATATATATATATATATATATAAAATTAAACACTATTAATGTCTGTACCATCTTTAATTTGTCTTATTCTTGAGAGAAATATCCCGGTTCTACAGTTATACAGCCTGGCAACCCTAACTCTACGTGGAGTTTGGTCAATTGGGACACGTTTTGAGCATTTCTGATTAGTTTCTCATGTTGTTTCACGTTGCATGTACCATTTCTCATGTTATTTTTTATGCATAAACCGGTTCTTACTTTATTTCATATACTGTTTCACGTGGTATACATCAATGTTCCATGTTATTTCACACATGCATTTATTTCTCATGTAATTTCACACAACACATATCCATTTCTCATGTTATTTCATATGACAGTCATCCTTGTCCCATGCTGTTGGACATGACATACATCTGTAAATGGGACCCGCTACAAATCTTAAAACCCACGTGACTGTATTTGTGTCCGGCCCTGTTGTAAGACTGCCACTCTAATGGTATTCAGAATGACGTCATACAACTGTCCTATATATGGACGCGATACGCAAGTGAACGCACATCATCAGACAATGCCTACTTCTAAATATAGATCACCAGACAGTGGCGATTATTTTTTTATTTTTTTGTTGCGTTTGTTCGCTTTGAACACAGCATAGTCCATACGCCTGCTACTGATTCCAGAGCCCTGGACTGATAGTTGCATGTGGATTCGCTTTCCCTATTAACAGTGTCCTTCACCATCAGGCGAACTCACTCTGACTTCAGAGGTGCTTGTAATTAACGTCGCCAAGTCAAGGACAAGAAGTCAACATGTGTAGGGGTTAAACCCGCTACCTAGACATCAGCACACCGGAAGTTTAAAAACCAGCGCTTTTGTCCATTCGGCCATGCAGACATACATGAGATCATGTGCCGTCTTCACGGAGACAAAGGGGTCATAGCCCATAGAGATAGCACAACGGCGGGATAGCCCATAGAGATAGCACAACGGCGGGGATATTGTCTCCAAGCCTCTCCAACTTACACAGAAAGAATTGCTAAACAAGTTGGAGAAACTGCCTGGACTTAACATCAATGGAAGAATCATAAACAATCTTAGGTATGCTGGTAATACAGTGTTCATGGCAGAAAGCCAGCAAGAGTTACACAACCTAGTGGAACAAGTAAACAGGCACAGTGCAGACTTAACATCAATGGAAGAATCATAAACAATCTTAGGTATGCTGGTAATACAGTGTTCGTGGCAGAAAGCCAGCAAGAGTTACACAACCTAGTGGAACAAGTAAACAGGCACAGTGCAGACTTAACATCAATGGAAGAATCATAAACAATCTTAGGTATGCTGGTAATACAGTGTTCATGGCAGAAAGCCAGCAAGAGTTACACAACCTAGTGGAACAAGTAAACAGGCACAGTGCAGAATGTGGCTTAGGCATTACAATCCACACAACGAACCGAAAAGTATGATCATTAGCAGTGTAGTGGAGAGGCCATCAATGAACATCACAGTAAATGGGGAGATACTAGAACAAGTAACAGGTTTCTCCTATCTTGTACATGTAATAACATATGATGACTGAAGTGAAACAGAAAACAAAAAGAGAATTGCAATGACCAAAAAGGTAATCAATACCATGAAACCAGTAATAACATCTATGAGGTATTAGTGATTGATACCTGGCCGTCTTGACAGACGATAGTTTTTAAAATCAAGTTTTACCTCTCCGTAGCACAAAGCCTGGACTGAATTTAGAGACCATATGTTGCCCGTGCAGCATGATCCCTCTCTCGGCCTGCCTAGTTTACTCCAGAGACCATGTGTTGCCCATGCAGCATGATCCCTCTCTCGGCCTGCCTAGTTCACTCCAAAGAAAAGGTCACACGGATACGTCTGGAACAAGACAAGCTGCAGAAGCTGCCTGTCAGCGTCTCACATCGCACACAGGCACTCTCGCTCCTTCATACGCACTCAAAGAAACATCAGTTATGCATATGGTACTGATATAATCACAAGGTAAACACAGGCGGTGACTTCACATAAATATACAAATGCCGCCTTTCATACTCTGAAAAGGCGCACTAATATTCATACTTCTCATTTTAATGCATTCATTCGTCCTATCATACACCGTTCGCTCTCTCGGTTATACAACGCATTATTAAAAATATTATCTCGTTGACATAAAATGCGCTCGTTTTCAAGTTAATAACGAGCTGATTTACATTTTACAGTGTATAGCAATAAATTATATAAACCACTAATCTATTTACAAGAGTGTATGATTGCTCTGGGCAATACTAAGGGGATAAACTGTAATTACTTTTGTGTACTATGGTCTAATGGGTGTTATTAAGCAAGGAAATATAATTTAACTAAACTAAATAGCTATAGGAGAATTGTGTTCTTCTTCTTCTTCAGCGTTCCGAGCCATTGAGGTTCTTTGCTGCAAATACAATCCGTCTCCATTCGTCTCTCTGGTGGACCTTCTCTTGCCATTCGTTGACTCCAAGTGCTTGTAGGTCTGTACATGTATTATCTCTCCACCGCCTTCTTGGTCTGCCTCGGGGTCTGCGGTCATTTATTTCCTGAGTGTAAGCGAGTTTTGTTTCCCTATTATCTTCCATTCTTTCTATATGCCCCAGCCATTGTAGTCTATTAGCCTTCATGATACCAGTGATTAGCGGGGACTTAAACAGATCATAAATGTCTTTGTTACTTCTTCTTTTCCACTCTCCACTTTGTGTATTCCTAATGGGTCCAAAGATGCGTCTTAAAATTTTGTTCTCAAAGGTTTGTAACAAGGCTTCGTCTCTTTTCGTTGTACTCCAGGTTTAAGAGCCATACAGCACAACTGGTCTGATCAGTGTTTTGTATATTGTGATTTTGGTGTTACGAGATAGCGCCTTTGATTTTAGTAGATGTTGCAGTGCATTGTATATCTTATTTCCAGAGTTGATTCTAGTTTGTATTTCTTCCCTTATGATGTTGGAGCAGTTGAAGATTGTACCCAGGTATTTGTATGTTTCCGTTATTTTAATGGTCATATTATCTATTTGTATGTGGCCAGAGTTTTTAGCCATTCCGTCTCTTGAAATCACCATATATTCTGTCTTATCTTGGTTGATAACCAGCCCCATCTGTTGGGCTTTTTCCTTTAAGTGAGTCAATATTTCCAATGTCTTTTGTTCACTTTGCCCTATAATATCTATATCATCTGCATAACCAAGCAGCTTGGATGTTCCTCCAATATCACGTTCCTCCTTTACCTTCCTTACAACTTTCTCTAGAGCCAGATTGAAGAGTAGCGGCGATAGTGCATCACCCTGTTTCAAGCCAGATGTTATTTGGAAGGGGTCTGATTTCCTGCCTTTATATGTTACTATATTATAAGTATCTTCCATGCATAGTCTGGTCATGTTGATTAAATTCCTTGGTATTCCAAATTCCTGCATAGCATTCCATAGACTATTCCTATGGACACTATCATAAGCCTTTTTAAAATCCACAAAAATGTTATGGAGATCTCTTTTATATTCCCAATGTTTTTCGGCTATTTGTCGTAAGATAAATATCTGATCTATTGTTGATCTGTTTTGTCCCTTAAATTAAAATGTTATTATTTAATTAAACTAAAGAATTTATGACTGTATTTAAATCAAAATTCAGCAATGTTTTGCATGTGCAAATAATATTACTAATATTTACTATGTAGTTTCACTAGAGAAATGTAATTTGTAAAATACTATTCTATTGCTGTTAATTACCTAAATATTAATTTAATTTATAACGTAGATGAATAAGTTTGTCTATTTCTAAGCCTATGTCATTTATTATATTGAAAAAAATTATGTGAATAATTGGTATTATCTTCTCGCTAAAGGGAAATTTTATTTAGTAGTGCAACTTCAATAAAAATTACTTGAAGATGGTACATGTTATGTTTATCATAATATCAATAACGTAATCTAACTATGTACATTCACTAACTATGTCGTCGTTCCAGTTGACGGCGATGATGTAGCGTCGTTTCTCTGTTCGACTGCGAAATCTGAAGGTCTGGTCAGCAAGTCAGCCAAAGTGTTTTTGGAACCTGGGATGTGTTTAACGGAAAACGATTAGTTCTGGAGAATGAGGGCTCAACGATAGATACGATTGTTCTTCCGTTGTCCCTTCTCGATGACCGTTAACGGGGAATTGTCAGTTTCAACGACGAAATATGTTTCAGCAAGATATTTATTTAATTTAGTAACACAATGCACAATTGCGAGAGCCTCCAGTTGAGACACTCCATACTTTGATTCTGCTGGAGTCAGCTTGCTGCTTGACGTACACTATTGGATGGAAAATACCGTCGTAGGCCTGAGCAGCACTCCTGAGATGGTCGTGGTGCTCGCGTCTGTTCTGAGGGTATAAGTTAGGTCTCTATTAGGTAACCTCAAAATAGGAATGTTACTAAAATAATACTTTAGTTGTGACATTGCGTTATTTAAAGTAGCATCTTGTACATTGATTTTTGCATTAGTTTTTAACAAATCTGAAAATACGCTGGTAATTTGTGCCAAATTTGGTATGAACTTGTTGTAATAGTTCACCAGACCTAACAAGCTCCTCACTTTTTTCTTAGTTATTGGCATCGTGAGGTTTAGAATCTTCGTCACGATCTATCATCAGTACTCAAGTGGCCTTTAGATATTTTATGGCCTAGAAATTCAATTTCTTCCAGTGCCAACTCTACTTTTGTTGGTTTCACAGTGAGCCCAAACAATTTTATTCTGTCGAAGACATGTTGTAATGTCTTTATATGAGACGTCCAGTCTGTCGTATGAACACAGATGTCGTCTATACACGTCTGTGTGTTCGGTACTCCATGTAAAAGTTGCCTAGTGAGACGGACAAAAGTAGCAGGCGCATTGCGTAAGCCGAAAGGAAGAAAGCGCCACTCGTATAGACCAAGAGGTGTTGCAAAGGCTGTAAGATGTATAGAATTTTCATGCATTGGGATTTGCCAGTAGCCTTTGGTGAGGTCTAGCTTTGAAAAATGATAGACTCTGACATATTTAAGATGAGATCGTCGCAAGAAGGGATTGGCTCTGCGTCTGTCTTCGTGATTGCGTTTAGCTTTCGATAATCGAGGCAGAGTCGGATAGTAGAATCTTTCTTTTTAACTAAGACAATCGGGAAAGAGTACTCCGATTGTGATTTCTGAATTATCCCATGAGATTCAAGACTAAGAATTTCTGTATCGGGATTGTTCCTATAATTTAGAGGGATAGAGTACAGTCGACATTTAATAGGTGTGTCGTCAGTGAGAATGATCGAGTACTGTATCCTATATGTCATACCTGGAATGTCTGAAAAGATGGTTTTGTAGTCTGCCAGTAACCCTAACATCTGTTGTTTTTGTTCGTCTGCCATTGTAGGGCCAAGGTATATGCTGTCGATTGTTGTTGTATTGTCTACTGTCGGTACTGGCAGTTCATTGTCGTCGTCCTCTGTCTGGTTAATTACGGTGATTGCAGTGTGTTAGTCGTCTGTTTCCTGTACTTGTCTACAGTAATATGGTTTCAGCATGGATATGGAATATCTTGCATTTGTTATTCAGAGATATTTCATAATCGACATTAGATATCTTTCTCACTATTTTAAATGGCCCTTGCCATGAAGTTGATAAAAAATCACTATTATCAGGTAGTAACAACAAAACATATTGTCCAGGTTCCAATTGCAGGGTTTTTGCACCTTTATTGGCATATTGACGGTACATCTGACCTTTCTGTTCCAAAGATGTTTTCGCTATTGTACACGCTTTCATGATCTTATCGCGTGTGTTAGTGACTACCTCATACGTTGATGATGGTGGTTGGCGGTTATCTGAGGTCTCAGTCTAACATCTGTTTATAGATGTGAAGGGGTCCTCGTGGGTTTGCCCCATAGATCAATTCGAATGGTGAGAAGCCCGTGCTTGCTTGCGGGACTTCTCTGTAGGCAAACAGCACTGTTGGTAACAGTGTGTCCCAGTCAGATGGGTTTTCTGCTGTCACCTTAGCTAGCATATGCTTAAGATCTCCGTTGATCTTTTCTACGATCCCAATCGCCGCCGGTCGATATGGGGTCGTGAAGCATTGCTTAATACCTAACAATTTTGTAACAGCTTGCGTTGCAGCTGATATAAATTGTGTCTCTCTGTCTGATAAGATGGTTTGAGGGAATCCGAAACGGGAAAATAGATGTAGAAAAACTTCGACTACATCTTTGGAACTGATGTACTTAAGTGGGACCGCTCCGGCCATCATAAACAAAAATCCACTAAAGTTAAAATAAATCTGTTGCCTTTGTTGGGTACATGATTTAAAGGTCCAACTATGTCAACAGCGACACACTCAAACGGTCTAGAGGCCAGTGTTGTTGATTGGACCTCTGCTGTGACATGTTTACCTTTTTTCACCAGGTGTTTACAAATGGTGCATGAACGGCAATAATTTTTTGATGTCGGCACAAAATTGTGGCCAGTAGAACTGTGAGAGAATTCTGGCTCTTGTTTTTTCATAACCCATGTGGCCAGCAAACGGCGAATCATGTGCGATTCGCAACACTGTTTGACGGTATTTTATTGGTAACACTGTTTGCTGGATTTCGTGGTTATCTCTCTTGTACATTCTAGTAAGTATATCATTCTTTAACATAAAATACCATGAAGCATTTTTAACTTGCTTTGGTTTTTCCCATATGAACCTAAATTAGGGTGAGAATGTTACATCTGCGCGTTGCACCTTTTTGTATTCTTCTGTGGTGTTATTGTCCACAGTACCAGTAGGTGAAATCAATTGCAACGTTTCATTCTGTAGGTCGTCCCGTTCTTTGGATGTTACGGACCTTGTTGTTGCATTAGCCTTATTACAATGGGTTTCTTCCCAGGCTTTGATTTCACTAGCGGTACAATTTTTAACATCTGGCAAACAACCAATAATTAGATCTGTGCAAGAATGGTCTAAGATCGCGCACGTAAACGTGCTTGATAAGAAAGGTGTACAGATGCGAGCTGTAGCTAGTGGGTATTTCTCCACATTGCCAGAAAACGTTTGGCAATTTACAAAGTCACCTGTATAATCTTCTGGCCTTGCCAGTTCCTTCCTTAGTCCGATTAAGGTACTACCGGAATCGATCAAGACTTGACAAGGTGTGTCATTTACCATACCATAGTGGAAATCTAATTTTCCTCTGGAGGAAACTGCTGCGTTTGCGTTTTCGCCTGAAAACGGAACTGTATGGCCGCATTTCAGTACCCCATCCTCATGGAACTTATGACATGTTTGGCATCTATCGTAATTTAAAATATCGATCGATGCTAGTGCATTCTCTTCACAATCTTTCATTTCTTCTTCCTCACACTCGCTTTCTGACGATGAGTCAATGAGTACAGCATTCACACTTCTTAATCTTTGGCGACCTTGACATCGTCTGCTATAGTGCCCGTAAGCCTTACAAAAATAGCATTTAACAGCACGCCGGTAGGTTTCTCTTTTACCCTGCTGTTTTTTTCACCATCATATCCAGGTGAGCTGATAACCTGGGTTTGCATCACACATTTGAAATTGAAAGAGAGAGGATTTACAGTATGGACACGTTGGTGGATTGGATCTTTGTTTCTCTCTGTATATGAATGGTTTCTGTGGATTAGTATTTGCTGCTGCGGCTATATTATTTTCGTCGCTGTTAGAACTAAAGATGTTTCTATTGGAAGAAAAATAAGCTGAATCTTTCTTTTCTAATTCATGTAAAGATTCAACGTCTGATTGTTGAAGAAAGTTTGCAAAAGGGTCTGAAATTGATGAAATAATTTTGTCCATAACTCATTAGATCCCTTAACTTTTCATAGCTTTTGTTTATCTTTGCAGCGTTCTGCCACTTATTATATATATCTTGTACGTGAGAAACGTAATAAATGAATGTTTGATTCGTTTTTGGTTTTAGTTTGGAAAACTGCACCTGATACCCTGGTGCAGCTAACAAAAAATGCTGCATGATACGTTGGTGTATATAGTCATAATTATTTCTTAGATCTTGTGGAATGGACTCTATCACTTTCAACGGCTCCCCTGAGAGATTGTTCATATAAATCATGGCCCAGTGTTCTCTTGGATCTTCTTGGTATTTTAATTGGAACTCGAAGTTCTCAGACCATGCAGAAATGGAGTCGCTTTGGCAGAATGGTTTCACTATATCTTTATACTTATTGTATTTGTTTTCCTCTTCCTTACTTTTCAACTTTGTAGTTGCAATGTGTACATGTGACTCCACTTCCAGTTCTTTCAGTTTTAACTGGGTTTGTGCTTCAATTTCTTTTAATTTCGACGCTTCTGCTAATTCTAATTCTCTAATGTTGAGTTCTTTAAGTTTGGTAGCTTCAGCTAACTCTAGTTCTTTAAGTTTGGTAGCTTCCACTAACTCTGCTAGCTCTTTCTTATGCACGCGTTCTTGTGCTCTTTCTTCCCTCTCCGCAGCAGTATGCTCTTTATACTTCCTCTCTGCCAATTGTTCTAATTTATCCCCAGTGTATCCCAGGTCTTTCCCTGCCTCAATGCACTCTTTCAAAGTTGACATTGTTACAGGTTATGTTCAAAAATTACAACGTCTATAAATTACCATGTATAATATGCAATACAGTAATATAATGTTTGATTTACAACAATCGTTACAAAAATAAGATGCCACTTTAATATGCACTGTCCAAAAAAAATGGGGTACTTATCTGATTTCTTTACAATTGTTGTCTTTCACCCTGCACCATAGGATGATTCACAGCCCGAGTTTATTACAGATCTGGGCCGTTGGTATCAACTTTACTCTCTACTTATACATTTCTGGTGTGTAGAGAATCAACAGTTAGTATCGCAATTAAGCAACAAAAAAGAACATTCAAAAATTGTGTCTGTCAAGTCCACTTCTCAGAGGAGAGGACTGTAATGAGTAATATATGTTTGTAAGATTTTGTCGGTCGTCTTGTCTTCTGTCGTCTTAACTATGTATCGTAGTCTTCACCGGCTTTGGAACATCAACTGAAACGTCACTCTGAAAACATGATGCATATCATCTTCATATCAATTTATCACATGTGAATAAGCATTCAATTTCTGTCAGTATTCACCCACTCTCTTTCGTTCGTACTTTCGTTTTAAATAACAGTTACACCTTCAAGCAGGCGATAGATTCGTTCTTATTACCACACGCAGCGATGGATTCAATCGTAAATTTCTGACACCAGTTACACATTCAAGTAGGCGATATATTCGTTCAATCGTATGATTGACCACTTTCTGACACCACTTTAGCTGCATGTCAGCGACTCACATCGCACACAGGCACTCTCGCTCCTTCAAACGCACTCAAAGAAACATCAGTTGTGCATATGTTACTTCGATTATTTATTTTAGGCGAACCTGATATAATCACAAGGTATACACAGGCGGTGACTTCATATAAATATACACATGCCGCCTTTCATACTCTGATAGCATACAATCAATCTCACAATCCTATACTCGCTATCCTCAAACTAGCACTCTCGCAAAACTAAGCATTTGCTCTCGAAAAACACAAGCGTCCTCCTCTGAAACTGTCCTGAGTCCCGTCTGGCGTTTTCACCCTGGTCGGCTGGGCTTGTCGTACTGGACCCCGTGCCGTCCGTAAACCCCGTGCTGTCACAACAGTCTCGTTGTACTGCAGTCTGTCCGTGCTAGGATAGGTTATTCCGTGTACTGACGTCTAGTCCGATCAGGGCAGTGTCCCGTGAACTGGCGTCCCCTGCTATCACCCGGTCTGGTCCTACCGTTGCCCTGTCTAAGACACGATGGTGTCCCCTCCTAAGTCCTGTCTCCATTACATCTACTGTCCTGTAGATGTCCTGTCTTAGGACCATCCTGTGTCCTGACTTATGTCCTGTCTCTAGCCTACCGGCTATCCTGTTGATGTCCTTATCTATGTCCTATCTGTCGTTCTAACTCTATTATGTCCCTTGTCCTCTCTATGTCCTAAATTCACCCTCTCAACACTCTGACGCTGCCGGATCAGCAAAACAATGTTCTAACTGTTCGCCTGTTCAAGATTCCATCCTAGACCAGCTGCTGAATAAGGTTTAGGGCCTGGTCTGCCCTGGCATGACATTTAGTCTCCCTCCCAGTAGTCTCCTCCGCCCGAAAATGTTGGCATATTGTGTGATGCCCAAAGTTCGGCGCTAACAGAATGTAGGCAGTACCGTCTGTTGTTATACGGTATCTCAGAGATATTAGCAACCATTAACAATACGAATTGTCAAATGTTTTGTAAATTCAACACTACTATATGTTTCAGAAGCCTGTACAAACAATAAGCAATTAGAAAGTCGAATAGAAGCCGTGGAGATATTTATATACAGAAGAATATGTCGATGGCGAAACATGACCGCCCACGCTTATCGGCATGGCACATAATGATGATGCATACAGATGATATGAGAGGAGAAACGTGGCCATAGCCTTCGTTCAATACAAGACTTCTGGTCTCCATGGCTAATGGAGGGACTCGACCTCTAGTGGCGGTTTCCCCCGCCCTTTATTCTCGGGAAATGTGAGCACAGGATGCTCAGTTGAGAAAACGTTTGATATACGGAAGGGGAAAGTCCCGTAAGTATGGTAGTCGAAACTGCTCATGTTTGCTAAAACCTGTTATAAGTTAAGCTTAGTTCTTAGGTCTACTTGATCTCAACTAATTCAGTGTATACCTTTTTTAAAAACTACTACTACTACTAGTGCTGCTGCTACGAATACAAATGTTGCTGCTTCTGCATCTCCTTCAGGTCTACATCGCTCAAACCCTTCATATGGCCATACCTGACCCCATCAGGCCTGGTGCCGTTTCTTTTGCCTTTTTCAAAATGTTCTTAACATCTTCAACACGTATGATGTCTTTATAATGCATATTCTTTAGGTTGCAAGATAGCCCCTCTCTAACTGCATCCCTGGTATCCGCATCATTATGATTGGTCTGCTCTAAAAATCTCTGGAGAAGCACCTCCCCTTTCTCCTTGTCTGTTGTCACGCGTAAACCATCCTCTTTATAAATTGTTCCCACTGTCATAGGCCGATCTTTTCTTTGCATTTGCCTGTGCAGTTTCCAGAATTTACGCAGTGTTTTATCACCTCCAATCTCCTTCATAAAACATTCCCATTTTACGTTCTTGGCCTCTGCAGCACATCGCTTGAAAACCTCCACCTTGTCTTTCTTGTCATATTCCGCTGTGTCCACTTCCTCTCGTGAGCTTCGGGGTGTCTGTCGCACTTTCCTTAGCTGCTTCACTGCAGCTCTCTTTGCTTTCCAAGCATAGTCTACTTCTGTAGTCCACCATGGGGGCATGCAAAAAAGGAGTTTTAACAGTCCTGTTGCATACCCCCTGTCTGAGGCGTCCAATAAGGCCGTCGGTCCACTCATACTAGAAGGTCTTGCGCGCTCTCCCAGCTTTAACTTTCCTGGGTTTAGAGATCAGGACTGAGCATGGCATGTGATCACTCCCATGGTAATTCAAAACAGTCCACTTTACATCAAAGATTGATGACTGGGAGACAAGTGCCAAATCAATAGCAGTGTCTGCATCCCCAGGCCTCATTGCCATTCTAGTCGGCCTACCATCATTTATGCAGACGACATCGGAGTCCACCATGGCATCCGCAAGGGCAATTCCTTGTTAGTTTTCTCGACTACTGTCCCAATCAATCTCTGTTCCTCGCATTGAAGTCTCCACATATGAGTAGCCTATCACCTGGTAATTCCTCCAATTCCTTAAGCCAGTCCCATTGTTCCTTTCTGACAAAACAGCCCACTGTGGCATATACATTTATGATGTTCCAACTTAGGCCACCAATCTACATTTGTATACCCTGGACCTCTCTTGCACTGTAATTCCACTGGCTCAAGTCAAGTACCACATGCTTCACTCCTTTCTTCACCAGCAGACCTTGCCGATGTCTCTTCTGCCCAGTGGGGTTTATATAACTGACGTACCCAGGGCAATGGTATTTGCCTGTATTTAACTCCTGGAGCATGAGGACATCAAAATCATATATTAGCCTCTCCAATACAGGACCTCTCTGTCT